>QUSF01000020.1:5087089-5449073 GCA_003676055.1 Chloebia gouldiae
TCTGTGGCAGTTCACAGGGAACTCTGTAAGGTTTGCAGCACCTTCTAAGGACTTAATGAGGGTGACCAGCAATAGTGTCCATGGACAGTACCAAACTCCTTCAAGATATACTGTTTATTCTTTTGTAAGTATAATAACTGAAAGCCTATGTATGGAATGTAAATTGTTCTCTCTCTCTTTCCATTTCTTTCAAAAATTAACTTTTGAAAATTATTAGCCAATTAAAAAAAATATTGGCAGGATGTGGAGCTGTTTGGTTTCATAAGCATCAGTAAAATATTGTTTTTAATAAACTCGGTAGAAGTTCTGCAAGAATAACCTCCAGATTTGTCTGCCTTTTATAGAACACGCAAGTCTATCACTTTGTGTGTACTCATTAAAATTTTATAGAACAGCTATTGCAAAAAGCTCTTTAAATCATAGCAAGATGTTGTCTGGTTATTTTATGTTGATTCACTAAATATAATTGTAGTGAAAAAAGAGTGTAGTGCATGGCTGAATATTTCAGTCAGTGTAGCAGATCTATAAAACACTGATTGAGACAGCAAAAATTATGACTCTAATAATATTTTCCTTTAAATATAAGTAATTTTTTGGTATGTGCCATTAATGCTGTTATATGTGGTACTTTAGAGGTCTTAACCCAGAAGCTGTCTGGGTTATGGCTAATGATAATGAATAAGCTGTAAAATCATGATAAGAAGACAAAAAATTATAGAAAATACATAGAAAACTTTTAGTAGGATTCAAGTAAGTCAAGGTCTTTATTTTATTCCCTTTGGATGAGACCTTGAGCAGCTTGGTTTACTGGAAGATGCCCCTGCCCATAGGAAGGGGTTGGAATGAGATGATCTTTAAGATCCCTTCCAAGTCATTCTGTGATTGAAATCTGTATGCAGTGCATTTCCTCTGTGAATTTTGTAGGGTGATGAATAATTACTCCCACAGCTTTTCTTGCCCTTTGGGATTTATAATTCCCTTTTTCTGGAAATAGAGGAGGGTTGGAAAAAGCACACAGCTCATATTTAATTGCATTTTCCATTGGGATTATGTTATTTGTGGGGTTTTTCTCTCTGGCTTTGTATGTATCCCCATTTCTTTACTGCCAATGTTGAACTAAAGGAATAAAGATCTCCTTATTTTATATGTAATTCCAAAAGAAATGTTAAATAGTGCTACTATGAGACTTTAATACATATCATAGTACAGAAAAAATGGTCAAGTACTCATTGCTAATTTACAATACAGCATGACTTACTGTGAAATAGCTAGAAGTCAAAGAGAAGCAGGAAAGAAGGGCCTCTCTTGAAGTTCATGGAGTTCATTATATTGCCTATGCATATGTATTGACCTAATCAAATCACTGGTGTAAGAAATAGCAATATTTGCAGCACAGAAGCCTTAAGTCCTCAGCTAATTCTAGCCTTTAAAATTCAGGGGAAGATATGTCTGGTGCCCCTTACAGTCTGAATTAATGTTTATTAAGCAGAGGCCGATTAACATTCTGAACTGCAGCATAAGCAGCCAAATGTCATACAACAGAGTTTTATCTGACTGTGGAACTCTTAAGGATTTTTAAATTAAACCTCAGGGAAAATCTTAAAAGTAAACAAGATCACTAATAAAGATCAAAATCCATGTTTTTGTATCTCTATTGTTAAATTATTAAATAAAATTTTGACAGAAGTAATTTGTTGTCCTTTTGGATGTTGCAGCTAGTGGAAAGAAAGAAAATACTACAATCTCTATGTCCTAACATAATTCAAAAGAAGATTATGTGAGTCCAAAAGGTTTGACAAAGACTCTTGATACAGCAAGTCTGTTATATTTTACAAACCACTTGCTAATGACTACTTGGAGTAGCCAAATTGAACCCCTCATCAACATTTTTCAATATGATTTAAGAGGATAAAAAACCACTCAAGATTTTGGACCACCTTAAAAAAAAAACCCAAAAACTGAGGCTCCTCTTCTTGAGTACCTTCACTGGATGTTGCTCACAGTAGGTAGGTCCTAAAGGCAGTTATTAAAGCCCAGGTAAATAATTGAGATTAATGTTCCCTCATGGTCTTCAGAGAGATCTGAACCACAGGAACCTTGATGTACCTGGAAGCCAAGTCAAATGAATCTGTACTAAGTATCTCTAGGTATTATCTACAGAAGCATCCACAGCTGTGAAATCTCATTGGAAGGCACAGTCTTTTAAGCCTAGATCTGATTCATCTCTAGCTGCCCTTTGATGGAGCATTCATTAAACCGAGTCTCACTGATTTCTGAGAAAATAATTTTATCTTGAAATAAATTATTCTAACAATGCTACAGTTCACTATTAGAAATGCTGCACTTAGAAAAAGAGTTTGTGTAAGCTGATTGTTATTTTTCTATTATTTTTATAAAACATAATATTTGCAATGTACTGTCATACTTTTCCAGCTGCCTTCTGTGAAGAAATAACACCATATTATCCCAGCTAGTATAAGAGTATGACTGACAAGTTTTTCATGCCTTTATCCATCAAAAAGAAGAGATTCAATTTGACCTAAAGAAGTTCTTCACCCTCCTGTCAACTGTTGTTACTGCTTTTTTTTTTATTTTTTTTATTTTATCTTTCTAACTTTTCTAAATTTGCTCTTTCTACCTTGAGGAACCTTCATTTGATAAGGAGGTGAGAGGAGATCTCATGATTTCAACAAAGTAACTTCTCGTCCCTGTCAGTCTGAAAATCACCCTGAAAACACATGAAAGAATAACCTTAACATTCAATGTGACAACCTTGGTAAGTCTTAAAGTTCTATCTTGATAGCCTATTTTTATTTTGACAACTGAAAGAATAAAATATAGAGCAAATTAATGTATGAAAACTTGGAGAATGCTGTTGTGTCAGGTGTCATCTGGATGACAGAAATATTTTTTAGAGGTAAGGATAACACTATGTCTGATATTTAAATATTTGTTTCAGTAACCTAGAAAGGTACTAGGGAAAGTGTTAGGGGCTGTCATGGAGCAATAGCAACATGGAGAAATGGAGAAAACAGCAAGATGGGATCTTAGGCTAAATTAAAAAAAAACCAAAACAACCATCCATGTTTCAATTTTTAAAAGATCTAATGCATTACTTTCTGTTTATTATAATTGATAAATTAATACTAAAAGCTAAAAATTAATAAATAATTTAACTATTAATTTCTGCTATTTCTTCTTTATAACATAAAAATTGCATAAACAGTACTGAGTTTTGTTCATACCCATTCTATACCAACAAGTGTTACCCCATTTCTTTACAATGTGATCCTCAGCAGGAAAAATCTATTGGGAGGAGGGACAAGCAGAGACAAAAGATAAAAAAGCCTCTAATTTTGGTCTAAGTTTTCCCTATCTTGAATAGCTAATTCTTGTAACAATTCCCAGCTACTTGCTGCCAGTTCCAGACTCTTTCTTGGTTTCCCAGCGCTCGCACCTCTCCCTGGTGATTCCCCCGAGCAGCCGTGTCTGTTGTGGCAGGACCAGGACACTCAGCACGGATCAGCTGCCCCAATGCAGACACTGCAGCATCCACCTGCAGCTCCTGTCCAGCTGAAGAGCTGCAGGCACAGGACCAAGGTGTTGCATTCTCCTCTCCAATACCTGACTGATTATTTGTCTGCTCTTCCTGTCGACTCATCATGCTGACCACCAAAACCACAAGTTGTGGAAACCTCACACATATGCAACTGAAACCAAATTACTCAGCCACCCAGAAAAAGCAATTCTTGCCTCTGGCAACAAGCTGAACTGTTATCTTTTTATGATCACTATCTAGTCAAAATAGGTAATTTCAACGCATCTTTCTGTGTTTTCTGGTTGACTTCTTTTGGGCTGGGCTGTTGGGAGTTGTTCATTGTAAGCAAGAAACACGTTGCCTATAAAGGAAAACAGTCCATATGATGGTGTGGAGGTAACTCAAGAAAAAAAGAAGGTGTCAGCCACGGGTACAGGCAAATTATGAAGTCTGTCTTCTGGAGGAAAAAGGATAGGAGAAATGAGAACTTTCTCCATAGTCCTTGCTGATCTACATTTGTCCTTTAAGAAAATTTATTTTATTAAACAATTGAGATTTCAGTTTAGAAGCTTCTTAGAACTAGATATTCAGATTGCAGATTTCCCTTCACTGCTGTTTGTTTGTGTTTTTTTTTTTTTTTTTTTTGTCTTGTGTGTTATTCTCCAATGCAAATTACCAATGGTAAACTCTCTGGGGTTTGCTGCACCTTGCCTGTGCATTTTTGTAATTCTCCTTTCACTGGGAATTTGAGACAGAAATAAGTCCAGGGTTGCAGCAAAAAAAAGATTGATAATTCTTTAAAAAAGGTGAAAATTTTGGCTCCCTAGATCATGTTTCAGGGGGTGGGATTAGAGAGTGCATTGATGGATCTGACCCTGATGCATTGTCGTTGTTGTCACCCATAGGTTACTGTCCACACTGCATAAAGGCAACTTTAGCTGTTCATCTGTGAAAGCCCTTTCACCTTTCTGACAGGAGACATAAAAGCTCTTGTAGAAAAATAAGAGATGTTACCTCTACATACTGTTACCTTTTCATATTGGAAGCTGCAAATCTTTTCTGAACTATATCCCCTTTGAATCAGTCTAGCACAATGAGTTTCTTTGATTTATGGAAATATGCTGGTATCCAAGGAAAATAGACAGGAATATGCCAATTCTGTCTATAGTATAGGTGCAACATGCTTATTAGAGCCCACACAAAAAGAAAGCATCTTGAGCATAGTAGAGTGGGCCAGATTTTTTCTCCACCAGTTGCCATCTGGTTGCATTGGCATGATGTTTGTGATCATCAATGCTAGATGCAGGTCTGCACTCAGTGTGCCAGCCAAACCAGTCCCTCCTGCTCACACTGGACTGAGAAATGTAATGTTAAATAAAACACTTCACAAGCAACAGAATCTGGTACATAACAGTTTAATGAGTTCCCAATTAAATCTAAATTTAAAGCTTTTTGTTTATCCTGGCCATGTTCAGAGGCTTAACAAGGCAGTTAAAATCATAATAACTAAAGTAAACTTAAATTATTTCATTTGTGTTGTTTCTGAATCCCTAATTGAGCCCATTATACCTTTTTTTTTTTACTGTTATCTCTTTCTCCTTAAATTCTTAACACTTAATTTGCTGACATTATTTAGTCACAATGAGGGAACAGAGTAAGGGCATGTATATTTCTTAACAGTGGTGTTGATGCCATCCCAAAATACTCCCAAATTCTCTAAAATCTCCTATTTCTTCAGCTTGACATATTAAAAAATATTATTACCAGTTTCAATTTTACACTACTGGAACTCATCCTCGCTTACTTCTCTTCACAGTTTTTCCTAGTACAACACTGAAAATGTATTTAAGATGCAGACAAGGTTCTTAAGATTCCTAAACAGCTATTTAGCTTGCAAGTCAGCTCCATTTTCAGCTATAAAATACCATACAGCTGGATGGGCTTTGGTGTGGGCTTGCTTCTAAACTAGCAATGGTGAATGCTAACAGTCACAGAAATCACAGTACTAACTCCTGCTTCATTCTGTTTGCAGGCTTGCATTGCACAGGTTGATGTGGTAGACACTTGTCTCAGCTTCATCAACTGAATTTCTTTGTCTGAACCCTATTTATTTGGTAAAAGTGTCCTGGATATATAGGAGATTGTTATACATATAAAAGACCTCAAAAGATTTTTTTTCCCATAGGGCTTTTTTCAGTTTTTTTTTTTAAAAACAAACAACTTTGATCTGTCAGGTCTCTGAGTTCAACTGAGCCACCTCAGATATGCATGTAACAGAGGCAGGCAGAGGACAGCACACTGCCAACATCCCTCCAACATCCCCTTCAGCTGTAAGTTAAGCACAACAGGCCTGAGTTTTTCCAGTGTAAAATAGACTCATATTTGAGATCTTCAAATCAAACACCAGTTTCCTTGGTGGTAAACAGACAAACCTGGCTGTGTTCGCTATAAGTGTAATGTGGGACTTCTGTGTCATGTAGATTTGATCCATGTAAATCCTTAAAGTTACGTCAATTTAATCTGCCTCTTTTTTTTTTTCTGCTATCATCATTGATAGGAATAAAAAATACTTTTATGTTCTCAAAATTTCCAGTTTGGGGATTGTAAGTGTAATGGGAATCATCTCTAGACCTATTGTTTTATCTTATGGAACTAAGTTGCATCTACAATGGTCTTGCATCAAGTTATAGCTAATCTACTATTGATTTCAATAACCTGGTCCATTACAGCATCATTGTTTAACACACTCTTTTTGTCAGTAATTTCACTATTTAATATTTCATGTAATTGTCTAAGGCTAACAGACCAGAAAGCCACTTGAGGCATACTTTTGCTATTTATCTCCTTTTCTCTTTTCTTCCTTCCTTTTCCTTGTGTCTCCTTGCTCCATGTCAAAAGACTAATTTATGAGCAGACTCTGAGTCATGTCTGGACTGTTGATTTATTATTGAGCAGTGTTGAAATAAGACTGTCCATTGTGCATTTTCATCTTTGTGAATGACAAGCAGTTGCTGAGTTTAATATATTAAAATTCCACATTTTCTGCAAGTCTGCAGGTCACAATTATTTTAAATTTCCTATCATAATTTGTATTCCTCTACATCACATCACCTCTTCTTCTCAAATATGGTATACTATAATCTAAAATCATTTTTTAATGACAAGAGCTAGAAGAACAGAGGGAAAAGACTAAAATAGTTATAATTACTAAAAATCCTATTATGCAAAATCAGGTTTTAGTAGTACACTCTTGTTTAGGATATAGCTTAAGGAATTTAAATATATCTGTCTAAAAATGTTATGTAAATCAGAGTAGGATAAAGGAATCCTTGTTTTCTATTTCCCACTTCTTTGGATTGTTTCTGTTACATCATGTTGTTGTATGTCAAGTGTGACACATTTTAAGCATGCTATTCTTTGTTATGCAAAATCATATTAGCCTTCTTGCTTTTTGTTTGTGCTCAGGAAATTTTAATTTGAGCTAATGATCTGTGCTCTATGGACTTTGAAACACAGCAACAGGCAGTTGTAAATGTTCCATGTAAATCAACTGTAAATTACAAGCCTTTTCCTAAACTCAGAAACCAGCAGATGCTATAATTTCTATGTTCAGATCAGTAAAACACCCAAAGACACAAAAAAGCCATGTAGGAAAGGGCTGTGATGTATAAGAATCCCTTGCATTGCCTGCTTTTCCAATGTGGCTGTGATCCATTCTCAGGGAGTATTTATAAGATATAATGTACTATTTTTGTACATTTACCTAGTGAAGCATTTAAGCACTTACAATTAGTCATCTAGTTGAAATCAAGATATCTACACTGTGAGATTATACATGGATTTGAGAATCAATAAGTTAACTAAATTCTCTGTCTTTTTATATTCTATCCACATGTTTGTGAGGCTGTGATGCATTCACACAGAAGAGACAGGCTCAGGACACCATCTCTGGATTGTCTGATGTACTATTGTGGCAAAGAAGCCCAGATTATGTAGACTACATAATAAGGATTTGGAATTCATCAGAAGCCATCAAAAAAGCTCAGTCATCCTGTTTTACTTGTGTGTTAGGCTCAGTTTGAGTTCTACCCATGTTTTTGTTTTAATAATACATCAAAATATGAGAAAATAAAATGTGCTCATCTCATTGAGCATATCTATTTTGACTGTTTCCAGGAGAACTTTGAATTCCTCTGCATATAAGGGTGGACAAAATCGAAAACTGGTCTTCCAAGGAAGTATGAGATCTCTGTGCTTGATGACACTCAAAACTTGACAAGACTCTAAGCAATCTCACCTGTCTTTGAGGTAAACCACTCTTCCTGCAAACACTTGGACTAGATGATCTTAAGCTATTTCTCCCAAGCTAAATTGCTGCAGGACTTTGTCAGTCTCTGTCAGTGTTCATTCTATGTCATGCCCTCTATCCTTTCTTTTGTTCCACCCCAATACAAGAGAAACACCCTCCAGTTTCTGTAAGATATGCAGCTGCATCTTCTGATGGAACCCATGGAACTGAGATGCTACAGTCCTTGCTGCTTTGTTGGCCCTTTCACTTCTGCAACAAGGCTTGCCAGGATATTCTAGAGGAGGAAGGAACATCCTTTCATCTGAACTCGTAGCTTTCATATTTCCTGCACATTAGTGTACTCTGATACTCCTCCCTTCCTTCCATTGTTTTCTGGGATCATTATCTTCTTTATGATAGTCTAGGATTTTTTAACCTCTCAAGAAACAAACAAACAAACAAACAAACAAGCAAATCTGAAATTTCCCCTCTACTTTCTATTTCTCTGTCTTCTTGCTTTATAGAGTTCTTAGGGGCATTTCCATAATAATGTTACTTTCACAACATTACTCATGTTACAATAGTACCTTTGAAGTAGCGTTAGCAGATACATTCTTTATGTTGTTTTGTTAGGAAGAAGACCAAATTCAGAATACTAGACAGAATATATATAGTTTAATATTCTGCAAATATTTGCAATTTATGGTTAAAGTTAGACAGTATGGTTATATTTTTTGTATTAAGCTACACATTTTATTGCACTTTTGTGCATGAATTAGTAGAGAAACAGAAGGATATGATTTGTGATATTCTGCTAGTGCATGTTCTTTTCCCAGTGGATCTTAAAGATTTGCATATATGCAGAAAAAAGAGACTAAGCCCCAGATCTTTTATTTTTTTAATTAATAAAAAGTGCCTCCATTATATCCCTTAAGCAATATGAGTTACTCTGTTGTTGAATGAACAGCTAGAATAACCTCAGTCTTCATTCAACTGATTACTGATTTTAAATTTGAATTAAATTCGAGTAAAAAATTTATTGCAGCTGCTATTTTCAGTAAGGTTGTTTCTCTTTAGCACTGTTCTGCACTAATATTAAAGCAGTACTGGACCTCCATCAGTCAGCTGTAGACATAAAGATCTACGTGCATGATTCCTTCTTATGCTGACTCCATATCTGAGCTGATAAAAATTACAGAAATTAGAGCCACCAGATAGGATCACCAAACCCAAATATGCACAAGAGAGGGGGAAGAATTAGGATATATAATCGTGTGATAAAAAATGTTTCTGTTTTCCTGGAGAAATAAAAAGGTAAAAACAAGGACAAAGAAGGAACAGACAGATTTATTCTCTCTAGGTGATAAGCCTTTAAAGTAATTAGGGTAGAGAAAAAAATTGAAGACTCTAACTTATATAATTTACATATAAATAATATTAAATGTTAATAACTGTGAGAAGGGGGAAAAAAAGGAGAAATTAGACTATAAATAATGTGGAGGATGAAGACAGGACAGTTGCACTTGTCATCTTCAGAGTGAAATGAAGAAAATATTTTGCGCCACTACAAGCCTCTGTGGGATTCAGCTTGTTTGTTCTGTATGAGATTGACTGACTGAAAGGAATTCACTTATATAATACTGCATTCAGGAGATAAAAAGGAGACTAGATTAGGTATCTACATAATGGAAGAAAGGATTGAACAGAAAACACAGGGATAATGAAAACATCTACTGTTATATCACACATTATAGATTTTTTACATATTAGAAATTATCTAATGTCTTATGCATAAAACATGTTTATATCTAATCTTTGGAGTAAGACACTTGAGTGCAAAGGTTCCCAGTGGTTTTACCAAGCTAAAAGTATAGTTCTTAAAGTGTCTATCTTTCAGAATTATATATATTCACACAGTAGAATTATTTTAAATTTATACTACAGTGAAAGGTGTTTTGAATGAATTTAATAAGGATAAACATGTGGTTCTATCAAATCAATGAAAAATTTTGCATTAAATTTTCTTGGTGAAAATATGATTGCTGCTTTAAGTCTTACTTCCTTATTTTTTAGGTTGTTACCTTTTTTGTTTTTTTTCCTGTTGTAGAAAGAGAAGCTCCCCGAGTTTATGAAATAATAGCCCTTTTTAACTGAACAAAGCCTTCAGTTTTATTAGTTGAAATTAAAAAGAAAAACAACAGAATAAAAATTTTTTGCTCATATGGATGTTTCCTGATTTGGTGCAATTATACACAGTTCATAAATATAGTAAACAATAAAAAAAACATTAAAAACAGCTGTTCATTGTTATTTCAAGCAAATTTCCTGATCAGGGTCAGCAGGACAGATTGAGACAGGTGTTTCAGAAAGCACCTACCTCTTGAGCTTTTTATAGATCATTAATTCACTTGAATATTGCACTGGCAACTTTATCAATATAAATTTTCTCTGCGAACACGTACTTTTTAAGATAATTAGTTTTTTATGAAAGAAGAAGTCATTTTCTACAGGAAGTCAGTAACCATAAATCATCAGAGCTGCATATCAAGCATTAGTTCTTCCCACTTGCTCAGTCACCATATGGCACCACACACTGTGCTGAAAGATAATCACTTTATTGTTGGCTGCGTTTTTAATCAGCTACATCTCATACTGTTTTGTCAAACATTGCCTTGCAAATAAACCAGACTTACAATACATTTTTGCCTTGGAAGAAAACATAAATAAGACCTTGTGAAACACAGGAAGGTCTGCTCAAACTCGAAATCCAAAATTTAATCAACAGATCAGGCATGAAAAAATCAGATTAATGATTTAAAGTACCACAAAGATCCACCAAGTGGAACTGATTTGGGAGCCAAGGAAACCACCATGCAAGGTGTCTGTTTTCTAGCAGTAGTTTGCTGGCTGAATTAAGCTTGACAGCTGTTGGTCAAACTGTAATCTGCTCTGCACTGGGTTTGAGCAGCTAATGGAGTGCTGGGGTCCACCCACACAAAAACAGTGATTTTACACAGTGACCACTGCTGCACTTATCTTCTGCTTTGTTCCCACAAACAAAAACTCCCAGAGAATGTTTCTCGGTGTTTTTTAGGTAGAGGTTCTTTGCCTTTTGTTTTATATTGTGCCCACTCCACCAGGAGCTCTCTGGCTACTCTGGCTCAAGTGCTCTGCAACTTTGAATAGATATGCACTCATAGGGATTGTATTTGGTTTGCACAGCGAGGTTTTGTTAGCAGCAGGACAGGAGGGAGGGAGGAAACTGCTGCACAACAGCAACCAGAGTCAGAGGAGTGGGAACTGTGAATTTTCAATGAGAGCCACAGCCCTGGAGCCCCAAGAGCAGTGAAGAGGGAGGGGTAGGAGGTGCTCCATACTTAGAAACAGATTCCCCTTCAGCTCGTAGTAAGACCATGGTGAGGCAGCTGTGCTCCTGCATCTCTAGGAGATCCATGGTGGAGGAGACCCACACCACAGCAGGTGGATGCTGTGATCCTGAGACAAGCCTGAGCTGGAGCAGTTCCCTGAAAAACTTCTGGACTCGTGGAGAGAGGAGGACTTGTGACCTTATGAGGAGCAGCCTGTTCCTGAAAGGCAGCACCCCATGAGAAGGGACCCATCCTGGAACAGCTCCTACAGAACTACAACCCATGGGAAAGATTCATGTTGGAGAAGCATATTCATGGAGGACTGTCTGTATGGGCCATTCACTTAAGAGTTGGACTTCATGATCCTTGTAGGTCTCCTCCAAGTCAGAATATTCTGTGATTCTGTGAGATGTACTCCATGCTGGAACAGGGCAAGAGTGTGAGAGTGTGCTGAAAATGAAAGAGCAGCAGAGGCAACCTGTGATGAAATGACAATACCCATTACCTGTCCCCCTGTGACTCTGTAGGGGAAGAGAGGGAGGATAATTAGTGAAGTTGAGCCTGGAGAGAGTGATGAGTGGGGGGAAGATGTTTTTAGGATTTGGCTTTATTTCTCATTATCCTACTCTGATTTGATTGGTAATAAATTCAGTTAATTTCCCTGAGTTTGTTCTGCCCATAAAAGTAATGGGCTAATGATATCTCCCTGTTTTTATCTTGACATACAAACCTTATATTTTTTCTCCCAGTTCAGCTGAGGAGTGAAGTGATAGAATAGTTCCTGGCATCCAGCCAGGGTCAATGCACTAAAGGGATGAAAAACAAAAAAAAATAATATGTACAGCAAGAGAAAAAAACCCCAACTTAAAACACTTTTTCTTAGTCTATGACAAGGTTTCCTAGGAGAAGTAACCGATGAGCCATTCCTCTGAAACAACTACAAATACACAATTGCAACAGCCCGAGATAAAAAGAGAGAAATGAAAGGATATTTGTATTTCTAGTTTACAGAAAATTACATACAATTTACAGAATGTTATGCTTAAGTAGTCAAATGCTGACATTAATATTAGCAGGGCAACTTTCTCTATAGCCTTTTGCATATGAATTGTGATACATACTCCCTTTGGGTCTGTTGGAACCACCAGACACTCTCCTTTCTCTCATTTCCTGAATGCAGAATCACATTATTCCTTGGGGAGTGGGGAGCAGTGGTGGGGAGGAACAGTTCCTCACTGTCTTAGGAATTTCTGACTCTCCTGGGATGAAACATGCTCAGCATGGATATGCTGTTCTGCAAAACTGCACAAGAAGAAATCGTCATATTCTCAAATTTAGGGAAAATCTCACAGGATTCTAAAACATTTCTGAAGCAAGGAGAAATACTCTGTCAAGTATTTTGCTTCTTTTTCAGATGGTGGATGTACTTGAACCCTCAAAGATTTGTGTGCCTCTTGGTCTGAACAAAACTAGTATCTTTTCTTGTCTGCAGAAAGGCTTGGCTGCAAAATATAGAGATATTCACCCCAAAATATAAACTGGTAGACAAAAAGAATGAAAAGTTTTGGATTGATTGCATAATGGTTAGCTAAGTTTTAAACAACTAAAACCAGTGTATTTGACTTGCAGTCACATTTGTATATCTGCACCTATTTCGCATTAGGACTAAATAGAGGTTTTGTGGTTTGGAAGGAACAATTGGTGGTGGTGCATTTCCCCTCACACCCTTTCCAGGCTGCAGTATGATCTGAGAGAGTTGTTAGGCCTTAGCCTTGAAAAACAGCACCTGGGCTCAGCTCTTCCTGAGATTATCAGAAATACTGTCTGCCCCCAGGAATTGCTAACGAGCTCCTGCTTGCTGTATAAACAGCCTTGAAAAATATTTTCTTCCCTGAACGGCACAACATCCCTGTTCTCACACTTTGGAAGAAGCCGACCCCAGCTGTGGCCAGGGTAAAACATAAAAAAACATACTCATTCATGAGTGACACAGTGCTGGGAAATCACAGGGTATCAAAAAGATGACATTGGCTTTAATATGCCTAGTCTATAAGGAAAACCATAGAGGGGAAATGAAAAAGTTTATACTTTTATACTGACTTTATTCACAGTTTCAACTTCTGTGTAAAGCATTATGGAACCCTTGGTTTTTGTACCAGTGATGCGCCAGGTTTTATTATGTTGGCAGGACTATGTCTAACTGGTTTAAGGAAGAACAAATTATATTTTTTGATGTTAACAAAATTCTCCAGCCTTTAGTTTGGTATTTTTCTGTGTTCTTTCCAGGTTTTTTCTGGATTTATATGTACAGGGAAGAGGAATTCCTACTTGCTTTCTTTCATATAAACAAGATTTTTTTTTTTCTGTAAATAAGTTTTCAGTTGTTTTTTCTCATTTCCCAGCCTTCAGCTGGCCCATCTATAAAATAATTCCTGATGGGAAAGAGAGGATAATGCACATGTGCGTGCATATTCTATAGACATTACAAATGCAAACATTAGGAGCTGATTTTGCATGCTCATTCACAGAGGCTGGGGTGGCACACAGTATCCTGGTGGCTGCAACCCTAGAGAATGAATAAAACATGCATTTTTTAATTTGGCAGGCTGAGAGACTGGCATCAGGGAATGGGTAGCATGCCTTCAAGTTTAAGGGATGTGAGAAACATGTGGAGTTAAGGAGAAACATAGGAAGAGTGAGAAATATCTATAATCCTGAGCATGTGTGTTATCTTTCATAAATCCTGAGGTTCTGGCACTGCTCATGGCATTAGCCATAAACCACTTGTGATAACGGCAACATTTGCCATGACATTTTGATATGTCTGCTCTTTATAAAATGTTTTGCCAGTCAGGAGTTTCTGTGTACAATTTGATTAGTCATTTATTCAATGAAATTCTGTGTCAGTTGCCAGGAGACAGGAATAAAGTCCTTGGCTCTGGGAAAGTTCTCTTCCCATCATGGATATTTGAAAGGACTCCCAGGCAGATTGAGCCTAACCTTTTCTGCTCCCAATAGCATATGACAGAGGGGCTCCTGGATATGCTCTAATCCATAAAAAAAAGCTGAAATCAGCCCTATCACTGATGAAGGTTTATGGTTAGATCTTCAGCTCTTTCTATTTCATATGCTCTGTGTGTTTCAGGGGAAGGAGCAGTGGCAGAACAGCTGATGAGTTTGATATTTGGGTTTAGGTATCCACTGATGCATTAAGAACTTTAATTAAAATTATCAGAGCAATGTGTCTTCCTTGTGCCAATTTTTGCTTCACAGGGACTCTAGTAAACAAAGGCAGAATAAACTGTGCATCTCAGATGTGTGCCCATCTCTCTGCAATAATGCTACCACATTTCCAATTAATTCTACCAAATATTACCTAAAATAAGATTTTGGGAAGATCTGTCTTCTTTCTATAGGCATAGCATGAGCCTGAGAATTTTCCTTCAGTTTGTAATGCTGAAAATTTCAGAAATGGAGATTTATTTTTTGTAACTACTTATACCTCAGAAAGAGAAATTATTTGGTTGCTGTTTCTTGGTTGTGGTGTGGTTTGTGGTGGGTTTTTTTTGTTTGTTTATTTTGGGTTTTTTGGGGGGGAGATTTTTTGTTTGTTTGTTTTGAGGAGTTGGGTTTTTGGTTTTGGTTTGTTTGTTATTTGAGTTTTTTGTTTTCTTTTGTTAACATGCTTTTGTTATTGAAAATTTGGGCTGAGAACTGTTTTGAGTCTATAACAAACTGTTCTGTCTCTTCCTTGGATTTGTCTCAGGAGTCCTTTGACATTACCAAGACTCTGTCTGAGTGTTGGTAGTGGTGGAATGGCATGGGAAATTGAATGGGTGAATGGCTCTTCTTGATATCATTAGCTATCTATGGGCTTTAAAATTTGGATGGGCACCAAATTATAAAGTTGTTTTGGTAATGTAAAGCTTTTCCCAGGAAAAAGGGATGGCTTTTCACTAAAGAAGTATGAAGCACAAGTAGAATTATACCATCGAGTATACTCATTGTCTGGAGTGGATTTGCATAGTCTTAGTCATGTAGAGGTGAGTAACTATGTGAGTAATTCCATTGACTTCTGCAAATTTAGTCAGTGCTTGAGTAGGAGAATTCTATTATTTTCTGACTGTGGTATCACGAGCAGCTTCTCACAGTTTCCCCTACCTTTCTTTATTCCAAAACAAAATCTTAACAACTGTTTTTCTGGAATAATTTCTCCTTCTCTTGTTTAGTTTTTATGAGAGTTTACAGTTGAAATCTTTCCATTAAAGATTGTATGCAATATAACCCTTTTATCTGAGGATATTTTCCTGTATTTAAGTCACATTAAATAGTTAATGTTATTTTACAAACACCTCTGCCACTGAGTTACTCTGTTCTGAATAACAATCTCATAACAGAAGCATAAAGTTTCTAGACTGGGAAACCTCAAGTGTTTCTTACCCTTCCTGATTGTCTTGCTTTTTGCCTTACCTAAGTACATCCAAAACTTTCTTCACTTTAATAGTGTTGTACCTCTTGTAACCATGGAGGATGTTCTTGGCTTGCCAAGACAGAACATCCCACAAGTAGTTCAGGAGTATTTGTAATAACAGGATCATTGCCTAGCTGGCCAACCATAAAGCAAAGTAGATGCAGCCATAATCTATATTCAGCATCTTGGTTAAGACTGGTTTCCTTTGGTTCCAGCTAATCCTAATGAAATTTCAACTAAATCCAGACTAAGAGAAGTTCAAATTGCCAAGTAAGTATTTATTTCTTTCTCAAGCAAGGCATTTAAAATCACATGTAGTTGGTTGCAAATTTCTTCCTGTGTTTTGTTTCTGGATGCTTAGTGTAATGCATTCCTGCATTTGCTTGATGGTTTGAGAATACATTGTAGGAGAGACTCATCAAAAAAAAAACTCACCAAATTTCATTCCTTAATCTAGTTTCTGGCTTTTGCTTATATCCTTAGTGTATTGGAACACTCTTCTGAATCCTGTTTTTGGCCCACTCTTCTATCCAGGGTGATAGTTACCTACTTATTGGTAAATATGCTTTTACTAGACCCTTGCAGCCAGAACCCCATCCTGGGAGCTACAGAAAGGACTTTTCTATGAGAAAATATGAGCTTTTCCTATCCCTGAGTACTTTTCTTCCTAGCTTTGGAGATATGTCTCTCTTTTTCTGCAAGTACTGTCTGTCTCTTGTTATTCTGTAGTTCAATTCTCCTACATAGGGAGCTGCAGACTTCTGTGCTGTAAAACCTAAATCTTTGAATGAGTTTATCTTCTGCAAAATAAGCAAAATAAGAGGAACTAATTTGCTCAGTAATCTGTGACCTATGAGTACAGCTGAAGCAGAAATGAAGTATCAGTTCTCCAGTGCTACCTTCTATTACAGAAATGTACTTTCAGACCACTTGAATGGAATCCGTTGCTTCCATCTTAAGCATCCAAAAAGTATATGTTTAAAGTTCAGCTTGCTGCTTTAAACTTTTTTTAGCAATTACCAAAGAGGACATGCTCTGGAGTGGATGTCTTGTGCCATCCAAAGAAAGCATTTTAAATAGGTAATGACCTGTTATCCAAAGAATTAAATCCTAGAGGTGCAAAGAAGACAGCAGAAAAAATGTTATTTAATGTAACATAAGAAATAACGTAAATAATGTAAATGTTATTTCTGTGAGTAGGAATTACTATATTAAATAAAGTGAGAGGGCATAAGTTGCTTTGTTCTGATTATAAGCTGTGATATTGGCCACTATGTGAAGCTGTCTCACAGTAAAGAAAGGCACATGCAATCTGTATGCAATCTATTGAAAAGGACCATGCAGAATGGAGACAATGTCAGGGAAATTGGGACTGACTGGAGATTATTTGCATTGAAAATCAAAAAGGTAACCTGCTCTTTATGTGGTGGACAAAGACACATGAAGAATGCATAGCAGTCAAACAGCAGGAATCTTCTCTCAGAAGAGAGAGTGCAGTTACCAGTGCAGTGGCAGTAACACGTGACTCCCTTTTTCCTTCATGATAAAGGCAGAAAAAAATTTACCTTGACTGTTTTTTTTTTTTTTAATTTAGAACATTTTGGTGTGACATATTTTAGAGGCTTATGTAAAATGGGAAGAATTCTAAAGTTGCCACTTAGAGAAATGAATAAAACATACAATGTTATTAATATTTATAACTGGTAGCAGCCTAATTAATGCCCAGTGGTATGAACAGGTCTGTGTGTTATCCCTGTTGGACAGCAGACAGTGAGGCTGCATT
This sequence comes from Chloebia gouldiae, assembly GCA_003676055.1. Classification (NCBI taxonomy): domain Eukaryota; kingdom Metazoa; phylum Chordata; class Aves; order Passeriformes; family Passeridae; genus Chloebia; species Chloebia gouldiae. The sequence continues at coordinate 5,104,538 of QUSF01000020.1, forward strand.
CTGAGCTGACTAACACAACATCCCTCAGATGTCATGATGTTTACCCCTGTGATTCTGGCTCATAACCTGCATGTGAGAAATACCCCTGGTGTACATTTTCAGAAAGTCTGGTCTTTTCCTAGATCACAGCTGCCCTGATAGGCAGCTGTGGTGTTTTGAGAAGGTGTGTTTGGAACCAATCAAGCCGTGCTAATATAAACACTTGAGCATACTTGCTCAGTCAATGGTTTCTTACTCGTTTGAAATAATTAGCATCTTTTAAGTGCTTTTTGAAGAACTGCAACTTCTAAGAGTCTATGAAAATCTGTACTTCAATTTAATTTGAAATAATTCTGTAGATAGAAGTATTCAATGAAGACAAGCATGCTTTAAAAATTTATATTGACCAAGGAAATATCTTGTTGTTCCTTGCATGTTTAAAATAATTAGGTGAATAGAAAACTTCCAGGACATAGGCAGCAAAATTAACCTAGATAATATTTTACATTACAGTTATTGAATTTATCCAGTTGAAGAACTCAGATGACAAACATCTTAAAAATACTGGGATTAGTAAACTGCTTTGCCTGTAACTGACATTTAAAGAGATAAAGACACCAGAAAAGATACAAAAGACAATGCAAATTATAATCAGTAGTCTCCTTTCATAGCAAAAATGTCTGTTTGGCTATAGTGTAAGGAAATAAGAACAGAAGCATGAGACATACTTAAGGAAAAGAAACCATAAGAATGTGTAACTAACACCCTCTATCCTATTATTAAATCTTTCCTTTGTCATTTTGTTTTTCCTGCTCCTCGGCATATAAACTGCTCTCACTCAACCTCCCACATTCATCATAAGGCAGATCTGAGTAGGCTTAAGGGAATAATTTACAATATGTTTCTAAAGATTCTTGAAAGATATTTTATGGCCATTCTGGAATAAAGCGGTAAGGATTCAATTTGCCATAGAAATGGGGATCTGTTTGTATTTTACACCTCATTTCATTAAACCATCATTTCAAATATGGGTGATTTATTAGGACGTATTTCTAGGTAAGAAAGCATGAGCTGGCATATATTTTATGTTCAATTTATGTTTCTTTATGCTGATCTGCTCATCAAAGTGTGAGGTGTGAAGCATCTTGCTGAAGTGACAGAAAGTTCTACCTCTGGAAGTTCTGCTTCCCCATGATACAATTACTCTTCTGAAGAAGATGCAATGTGTTTCAACATGGAGGAAATCGAGTGGAAATCAGGAAGCTGGAGTTCTTTCAGAACCCTGCCACTAGCCAACTCTGTCATCTTGATTATGTTACTTTACATAAGAATGAAGTGGAATTGAGATATTTTTATTCCACATCATCTTGTAAATGCTTTTTATTATACCTTCCCCCCCCCACCACATTTGCCATATTTTTAGCTAGAAAGTGGAGCTCTGCTCCTTCACATTGTAAGTCTTGATTTGTTCAAAGCAATGTGGTAGTGCTTAAATATATCTGTAGCCTTCAGCTTATGTAAAATACCCAGAACTGACAACAGCCTGATATTTATACAAATTTCAAAGCATCAAAGTTGGCTTTATGTATTTTAAAATGTAAGAAAAAATAAAATTTAGATAGTAGTGAGTATTTTGGAAAAACAATAAGTATGACATGTCAAGGGAAGACTTTGAGGGCCATTTCAACACTTGAATCCTTTTTGATGTAACTTTACATTTTCCTTAGCATCAGTCTTTTGATTTATCTATATATATCCTGTAAACATACTGAAGTTCAAATTAGACTTTCAAGTCCCTCTATAATGTTGGTAAAACTGGGGTTTTTCTTGTGGAGCTCTATTTATTTCCTTGAGGTCTCTTTCCAGCTAGACCTGTGTGATTCTATGATTGATTGTGATTGATTTTTATATGGATTTATTCATACACCCTAATGCAAATATGTATCTTAGTTTTTCTTTTGATGAGGGGATTTGGTGTGTGCCTAATAGGAAAGTTTAATATTCAACATGAACACAACCAACATAAATTAAATGAACAGTTTCTTCTACTGTATTCTTTAGATAATTTGAAAGTTTTTTCCCTTTCTACTTTTACACTTGCCTCTGGATATTTATGACTGTCAATGACATTTATTAGGTTTCATAAGCAAAGAATATGATAATAAGGCCTGAGTTGTTGTGTTACTACTACTATTTCCTTTCTCACTTTTTAATATAATGGAGAAAATAAAACCTTAATCACTAACAATCACTGGTAAACTAGCATCACAACTCAGTCCCATGGGGATGATTTGCTCATACCTTGCATACCATATATAGCATTAGAAGCTTTTAAAAACTTATTGCTTGCCATCAATTTTAATAAAAACACCTCACATCTGCTATTTTAGCTTTAATGAAAAGATAATTTCATTTTTGTGTGTGTGTCAATGGAAATTAGGAATTAAGTTTTTCAGCTCTTGCATTATCAAGGGGGATTAACTCAATGATTTATTCTTTTTTTTTTAAGTGTTTCATTAGAATTCATATTCTTCCTAGAGAGGACTGAAAATTATTAGGGTAGGAAAAGGTGGCAAAACTTTGCATTTAGGAACTGATCTAAATAGGAATGTATAGATTTGTGGTATAATTGCTTAGTGATTATTACACTACATTTTTCAGTATACAACAGAGGGCCCTTGAAATTCCTTTTATTCCCAGTGTGAAATGGAAATGGCTTAGTTAGCAAAGTGCTACCCATATTAAATCTCCAGGGTGGACATCAAAATCTGTGTCTCTCATGTTATGTGGATTGTACCATCTCTCCTCCATGTCTCCTATTTTTGTCCTATTTTCTGTTAGAATACTCTATGTGCTTCATGGATTTAGTTAAGTTTCTGTGGCATGAGGGGTTTTCATTCAATGGGAAATGTTATCAGGTACATCAGTTTGACATGGTATGAGTCCTTAGTGTTATTTTATGTTATATCAGGGTTATGAATTGTTTAAAATTGTTGTGTAACATTTGAGGAGTGTAAACATTAAGACAAAAACAGGACTGCTTGATAAAATTAAAGGTAGGCTGAAAATAACTGAACTAGACTGTGTAAGGAATGTATAAATTCACACAAATACAAGCAATATGCCATTAATCTTTAATTTGAAATTATCTTTCCTGCAGGAGCTTTGTCTATTGGATCTGCCTTAATTGTTTTATTTTAAGCCCATATTCATATTATGGAGGATGCTGAGCTTTTTAAAGTTTCTTGAGAGACAGAATAAATAGTATCATAGTCACAATGTAAGCTCAGTCAATTTTTTTGGTAATGTTTTCCTTCTAAGGTGTTATTCTGTAAAGGACTAAAACTTATTTTTCCCCTCATTATTAGCAGAGCTACTAGGCCAGTGCATACACTGTGCTCATGAATGCAGGGATGTGCACATGCTGTTTCTAAAAGGGGTTAAACTGGTTTGTGGCAAGGATAGTCCTAGAAGTCTGCACAGGATTTATAGCATCTGTTAATCTGTGATAAATAATAAAGAATTGGCACACAAAGGAGCTGTTTAATTTCTGTATTTATTACAAGGCTTATTCAATAATATGGTCAAGCCAGGATCTTGGCAGAAAATATTCCCATTTCTTTTTAAAATTCTGATGCCTGCAAGCAACAGGGCCTTGCTAAATGATAGGTAGATGATTTTTAGAATTCAGAAATGTGAATAATGGCTTTAAAACTGTCTGTATCTGCTCAAATTACTAAATTTTAAAACATAGTGTCCATAAAATTTTAGTTTCAATTAAGATGTGCTCCACTCAGTTAACAAGATATTCCTCACTCTTTTCTAGTGCATTCTGTGCTACATAGATGCTGCTCAAGTCACTCAAATGGAGAGCAGATACATTTATTAACAGTCAGCCTTTCCTGTGTTTAGGTGGAAAAACAAAAAGTGAAGACTTCTAACTCAGGCCTCCCTCTTGCTAACATACTGTAGAAATTACATGGGTACAAAGAGCTGGCAACACCAGCCAAATCACTGAAGATAGAGAAGGGACTATGTGCAAGGATGAAGGAAGTAAAGTAGTATTCATCTGTGAGGGAATTATCAATGAAAAGACAATTGTTAGCCAGGTAGATTATGTGAAAACATGCATGGAAGGACTGCTGCTCTCCAGGTAGATGCTGGGTGAAAGACATAGAGTCTGGACACAAAGAAAAAGTATATTCTAGACTCTACAGCAGTGATAAAATAGAGAATCACAGATTCAGAGAATCGTCAAGTTTGGAAGAGGCCTTCAAGTTCATCTAGTCCAACCATCAACCCCCCACCACCATAATCACCTCTAAAACATGTCCCCAAGTGCCACACAGACACCTCTTCAACCCTTCCAGAGACTGTGACTTCATCACCTTCCTGAACAACTGATTCCAGTGGGTAACCATTCCTTTGGTGAATTTTTTCCTAATATTTAATCTGAACCTCCTACAACTAAAGGCAATTTCCTCTCATCCTTTCACTTGAGACATGACAGACTAGACTGACCCACACCTCACTACGGCGGCCTCCTTTCGGGTTCTTGTACAGAGCAATGAGGTACCCCTGAGCCTCCTTTTCTCCAGGCTAGACAACCCAAATTCCCTCATCCATTCCTCATAAGATTTATTTTCTAGACCATTCACTAGCTCCATTGCCCTTCTCTGGACATGCTCCAGAACTTCAATATCTAATTGGTAGTGAGGGGCCCAAAACAATGCAGGGTTTCAGGTGTGGCCTCACCAGTGCTGAGTATAGAAGGACAATCACATCCCCAGTCCTGCTGGTCAAACCACTCTTGATGCAGGCCAGGATGCCACTGGGCTTTTTGGCCACCTGGGCACTTTGCTGGCTCATGTTCAGCCAATGCTCAACCAGGACCCGCAGGTCCCTTTCTGCAGGGCAGCTTTCCACACATTCTGTCCTCAGCCTGTTGAGCTGCCTGTGGTTGTTGTGACTGAAGAGAAGGACCCAGCACTTCACCTTATTGAATTTCATACAGTTTTCCTCAGCCCATCCATCCAGACTCTCCAGATGCTTCTGCCAAGTGTTCCTACCCTCCCGCAGATCAACATTCCCACCTAACTTGGTGCCAGCTGCAAACTTATTGAGTTTTCATCCAAATAATCAATAAAGATGTTAAAAAGGACCGGCTTCAATACAGAGCCCTGGGGAATGTCATTAGTGACCTGCCACCAAGTGGTTTTAACTCCACTCTCCACTAGTCTCTCACCTCATCCTTCCAGCAAGTTTTTCACCCAGGAAAGAGTGCACCTATCCAAATAATGAGCAGCTAGTTTCTACATCGTAGTGGATGTAGTAAAATCATTAGGCCATCTTATCCTTATTCATGATTTTGAAAGTAGTTTATGATTATTTTATTTATATTATTGCAGCATCTACTAGTCATAGCCAAAAATCTGGCTCTGTTCTCCTAAGTAACAATTTGGAGACAAAACTCCCCAAAGACCACCAAAGCAGTAACATGTTTGATTGAATACCTTCTTAGATCAATGCCTTGCAAGCACTGGTTTTGCCTTAATTAAAAGCTCAGGGTGATTAGAGTTATTAATTAGATAGGGTCTTTGCAAGTTAGTGGGAAAAGCTTTGGTATGATGAGCCATGTTAAATAGAACAACATCTGGTGTTAGCAACATTCTCAGTATTGGGTGCTAATTACACTCTGTCTTAAGGATACATTTTTCATATTTGGCACTTTTAAATTCATTCAGCAAGCCATATTTATGAGTCATATATTTTCTTTCATTCTTTTTTTTTTCATACCTATGTATTGAAGTGTCTGTATAGGAGCACAGGATATTTATTTGTAAGAGAAAATGAAAATTTAAAATATATTATTTTCATGGTCTTTTATGAAAGGATCACAGGCTGATTTTCTCTGTTGTCTTCTCAGTGAAGTAATTGTGTCTTGTTTAGCTGGTAAAAACCAGCTGACCTAATTTTGAGATTGATTAGTTGGTCATGGCAACTGTCAGTAGCAGATTTTTGGCTGCTACTGGTAGGACTTGTTGATGGGTTATTGTTATCTCCTAATATCCCCCAAGAATACAAGCCTGCAAGGAGAGATGTGAGATGTATGTGAATGTGGCAGAACATCTTTCAGCCTGAGGCACCCATGACCACTAAAGCCTAAATTATTTCAAATTCAGTGGGTAGAGATGACTACTCCTTAACCATCTTATAATCTTGGCTGAAATTTCTGTCTCAACAGCAGGTTAAAATAAAAGATAATTTTTAAATCCTTCACAGTATGGCTCTTTCATTGTCTTAAAAAATAAATATTGAACAACATTTTCTAACAAAAAATTATGCATCCATAATAAATCCTGGAGGAGACAATTCAATAAAAGAATACATATGCATCCGGAATTCATTCAGTATTCTTGATTTCCCTTGGTTCCTTTAGATTTTTCCTTCAAGCTTTAAACTCCTAGAACCAAATTTATCCCAAATGTATATTGAGTTTCCTGCAGTCAATGGATGTATGTTGCCAGCATGTTTGAAGCTCAGAAGGGTTCTGTATTTAATTATAATAAGTAAATAGTTTATACGGAGTTGCTGATGGAAACTTCCTCTTAAGTCTTTAAAGAATGGTGCTATGCCTCACTTTATTGGCAAATAGAGAGTATGCTGTGTTTATCCAGCTCTATGCTGTACATTTTATTCAGAAGGACACTATGGGAGAAATTATCAAAAGCTTTACTGAAATCTAAAACTGTTACATTAACTGTCTTCCCATGATCAGCTAGGGGGGTTACCTTGTCATAAAAGGAAATCAAGTTTGATAAGCTGGACTTTTCTCTCATGAAGCTGTGCTGGCTGTGACCAATGACAGCATTGTTCTCCATGTGTTTTTCAATATATCTCATGATAATTTTCTCCGCAGCTTTACCAGGCACTGACGTGAGACAGACAGGCCTGCAGTTTCTGGGGTCCTCCTTCTATCTCTTCTTGAAAATTGGGACAATGTTCACCAGCTTTCAGTCAGCTGAAATTCCCAAGACTTCTCAAAAATAATTGAAAATGGTTTTGCAATGACATCAACCAGCCCCTTGAAGATTCTAGGATTAATCCCATCAGGCTCCATAGATTTGTAGGGATCCAGCTGGAGCATCAGACCCCACACAATCTCACAGTCACCTGGGAGCTGATCATTGCCAGTCATGGTGCTCCAGCTCAGGCACTGAAACCCCCTTGGTCTGTCATCCGTGTTGAAGTAAGAGGCAAAGAATGCATTAAAAATCTCTGCCTCATCTCTGTCCCTGTTTATGAGGTGACCTTCCTAATCTACTACCAGGACAATGTTATTTCTACACAGCCTTTGCAATTAATGAATTTTGAAAAACTCTTTTTACTGTCCCTCACATTTCTGGGCAGCTTCAACTCCAATTGAACTTTGGCTGTACAAATTTTCTCTCTGCAGTGGCAAGTAGCATGTCAATATTCTTCCCCTGACCTTGCTCTCACTGGGCCTATATCTTCCTTTTTTTCCTTATTTCCAAGAGAAGATACCCCTGTTCAGTCAACCCCAAGCTCCACCTGCTTGGCTTCTGACATTTTGGAGTTGCTGCTCCTGTGCTCTAATAGGCTGATGCTTAAAAAGCAACCCACACTGATGGATCCCAGCACATGCAGAAACATTTTTTCCGAAGGGGTCTTAATCACTGAGCAGCCTGAATCTGTTATATTTGTACCCAGAGTTGAATCTTTGCTGGCACTTTTCCTCCTCTCAACAGAGACTTTAAACTTAACCACTGTGTGGTTGCTGTGTCTACTCTGTGAACAAGAAGCAGATCAAGGAGGATACCTTTCTCAGTTGGCTTCCTAAGGACCTGTTCCATAAAGTTTTCATTTAGGATTTTTAGGAGTCTTCTGGCCCAGTCTTCTGTCAGCTGTACAAGGGCAGTTCACTTAGAAGTGTCCCTCGGTTCCTCAAGGAATAATTAGTTGTCATGACTTTCCTGGCTAGGAAGTCTATTGTAGACTCCCATGATGACATCCACATTGTTTGTTTGTCCCTTGATTCTTACCCAGAGGCTCTCAACTCTGCCACTGACAATTGTGAGCTCCATATATTCTAACCCTTCCATTATATCCAGAGGTCAGACTCAGAAGGTGCTGGAAATCTCTAGATGAATTCTCTGTGGTAGATCTGAAATATGATCTAGGGGGCTAGTACTCCCAAATGAATCTGAAAGCAATGTACAACTCCAAATAATTCCCTCAGTGAAAGAGCAGGAGAAAAAAAAAACACTATTAAAATTCAAACTTAATAAGAAAAGAAGAATAATTCAGCACACAGGGTCCCATTGGTTTTATATTTAGAAATCATAAGGGGTATTGCAGTGTAAGGGGAACAAGAGTTTTCTCCCAAAGCTGCAAGATTTCCTTTAGAATGTTTTCTAGTTCATCACTTTGAATCACAATTATTTCTGTGGAAAATCTTGACTGCTTTTTTTTTTTTTAGTTACAGCAGGTTAATCATCCATAATGAAGCATTAGTTATTTTTGGATTCTAATTTTAATACAAGAAACAGCTACTAAAATTGCCCCAGAGAAGAGAATGGAATTCCCACTTTGCAGCTTTTTGATAAATTTGTACCTTGAAAAATAACCTGCCTCATTATACAAGTGGATGCTCATAGGGCTTCCTCTTTTCAGTCAGGAATTGATATCTGTCTTGAGAGATACAGAGGTGTCAAGTAAGGGAATAATACCCCATTTTATAATGAAAGGCCTATGGCACAAGAAAAGTATGCAAAATTAATCAACTTTATTAAAAAAAAAAACCAAAAAAAACCAAAAACAAACTGGTGTGAGTATGAACTTATCTGCAAGGAATCCAAATCCAGGGCACTGCCATTTGGGTTAGGCTTTTCAAATACTCCCCACTCCCCAAGAAAGGCAAAACATATCAGATAGGAGGCTGAAAAGCTGACACTGCACAGGGTGCACCTCTGACACTCTGGCACTGCATCTGGCATTTCCATCTCCTCTCTTTCCAAAAGGTGGCCATATGGAAGCTGCCTCATCTCTCCATGTGTCTTTTATCCAGACTAACTCCTGAAGTATGCCAGAAGGGTTTCATATGTCATGAGCCAAAACCACATCTAGCCTAAAACTTTACCAGTGTGTAACAGGAAGCATTTATATCTTGTTTAATTTATAAATGTAGTATTGGAGTTTTGACTCTACCAGGCTTGTAGCTAAGCACAATGAAACCAAATCACCACATTTCCCATTAGAAAGATATTACGGTTCTTTCAGAAAGTAACCACAATTTGAAATTGATAAATAATCTCTATAAGAAGGGCCATACACTTTTTTAGTCCCAACATAGAATATATATATATGTATTCATATATTATGGATAGAGAATAATGGAACAGCTTTAATATTTTATGGGGTTCCATAACCTTACATATATATAGCCTTATGTAGAAGACAATACATTTTAATAGTCAGACAAAACAGTGTTGGAAAGTTTTCCACAGAACCATTATGGGTTCTCCATTTGCTGTGACTTGTAAAAGGCTACAACACATGAAGACCTAATATAAAAAGCTAAAATATATTTCAATTTTTTTGGTATGAGGATGGGTTGCCTTTATTGGACCAATTGACTATCTGATTTTCTATAAAAATGTACAACAGGCCATTGCCAGCTTTACAGCAGTAATGTTCCCAGTTATAGTGCCTGACTGGTTGAAGTAGGAGCCACTGTACCTCACTTAAATGCCTTAACTTGAACAGACCAAATCTCTCTCTGAACCCTTCAGAAACACTTCTCCCTCCTTCCTTTCCTCTCCATCTTCCTCTTTCTCCCTCTCTTCTTCTCTTTCTCTCTCTCTCCCTCCAATTTATTGAAGAGGATTGATTCTAATCTTAAAAATCAGGTATTTAGGATGACTAAATGAGATTAACTAGAGTCCCACAATTCCTTTTTATCATTTTAGCCATATTTTAACATAAATTTCAAGTTAAGCTATTATGATTCATAAAATCAAGACTTGCAGATCTACACAGAAGTCAGGCATGCTGTGTTTTTAGTCTCAAAATAGCTCACATTTACTACAGATCTTATTACAACTATGAAATTTGTGTAGGGCAGTAATGAAACTGTCATGCTAAACATAAAATGAGCTGTTTTGCTTTGTTGCTAACTGCCTCTTTGTTGGTATTATATTTCATAAGTGTACTGTATCTTCATAAATGTGATGGAATACAATAATAACTTTGGGGGAACTGCCACAACTACTTTGTTTTGTGAAAGGTAATGTTTTATTTTCTTACCATTTGTATTGAAACTTGTGCTGACTGTGAATATTGATAAAATTAGAAGGTTTTTAGAAAGGGAAGGAATTATTTAAAATTAAATAATGACATTATTTTTTTTTAAAAGCAAAAGCCTAGAACTGTGCTGAATGGTATAAACATTTGTTACACAGATATGTAACCTGACTTTGAAATGCAAAATTAAGCAAATTAAGTATAATTCTAGCCTTATTTTCTAAAGCTGGTAAACAGACAATATCTCACGGATTTCATTAAAAACTACCAGACATTCAGTGTTTGCAAAAGCAAGGAAATGAGTAAAGACCTCTTCACCTGCAAAGAAATGTATCAAGTAAGCATGTTAATACAGGTAAAGTACTCCAGACCTTGAGAATAGTTTTCCTGGAACAAATAAGATTATAAAATCTTGAGGGTTTCAACAAATACGGTAATGAGAATCACTGTCATTAAGTGAAAATGCTAAGTGAAAATCACACTCTAACTCAGAAAAATTAATTTCTGTAAAATTATTGTATCTCTGTATCAATGAGAGTTTGTTGTGAATTCAGGATTTGACTTAATTTAAACATTTCTTTAAAGGCTTGTCTGTGTTGTAAGTCCCTCCCTACACACCAGTCCCTGACTCTAGAAAACCTTGTTCATTTGAACATCTTAGCAAAGAAGGCTTGCAAACCTTACAGCACCTTCTGGTACCTAAGGGGTACCATAGGAGCACTGGAGAAGGACTTGTGATGAGGGCATGCAGTGACAGGACATGGAAGAATGGCTTCAAGCTGAAAGAGGAAAGGCTTGAATTGGATATCAGGGAGAAATTGTGTACTGTGAGGTTGGTGAGGAATTGCAACAGGCTGTTCAAGAAACTGCAGTCTCTCCATCCCTGTAAGTGTTCAAGGCCAGGTTGGATGGGGCTCTGAACAACCTGGTCTAGTGGAAAGTGTCCCTGCCCACGGCAGGGTACTGGAACTGAATGATCTGTAAGGTCCCTTCCAGCCCAAATCATTCTATGATTTTGTGAATCATAGGAGGTAATTTTGCTATTTTCTGATAAACTATAGCTTCACCCCCTATGAGTCTGTAGAATCTTTGACAACTGTGCTCCCCTATCTAGCCTTTATGACTGCCTTGAATGTTAATCCTCCTTGTGGCCCATTGCCACAGCAAACACCCACTGCTTCTGGAACCCATTCAGGAAGCCTCTGGCCCCACTGGTGCTTGACATCTGCTTTTTCATATCTTCATTCCTCCCCTAGTTTAAATTACTGAATTAATAAACAAAATATTCCCATTAACCCTATTAGATAAATAAACCCTTAATCTTATTTTCTGGATAAACTGTGGTTTATGTCTAAGAGTGTTACATCCTGACATATCCAATCTAAACTACCATCTCAAAGGTCTGCTTTCCAGGGTTTCTTATCTTTGGGGCTTTTATGTATTAGCTAAGTGTCTCCAGAAAGTCAAATATAGCTATCCACATTAGATCAGGTGTGTCTGTAAACTTCTGTAAACTTTTCTGCTTTGGTGGGCTAGTCCAGGACACAGAAGATTTAATTTCTGAATATGAAACTCAGGAGGTTTCAGTGACACAGTTAGGTAAGACCCACATTAGTCCATTTGCCTGTGGGCAGAATACTGTTCAGAAGTGTGAAATGGAGCCATTCTGTATGCAGACATGAGGGAAATACAAGACAGCTGCAGAACTGGTGACTAGAGTCCAATTCAAGCACTTGTGACTTGGTGCCACAAGTCTGCTCTTAGAGGAGGCAAGATGCTTTGATCCTGCCTCTCTGGAATGGGGTTTTATACCTTCATCAGGTTAAAAAATTTGATGCAGATCCTGGGAGCAGGGATCAAACACCTCACCAACTCAGCCAGACATGCCAACATGTTAGTGTTAACCCCAGGATTCAATTTGGCTGCTCTTCTTGTGGCTTCATAATCCTGCTATGTTAAAGTACCATAAAGTACCACCACCATAATGCTATGTTCCTTCAGCAAGAAAATTTAGACCAGACTGCAGGCTGATCAAAGTGTCTGCCTTGTCCTGTTGGTCTAGGAGCTAGACATTTAACCACTACTCTAATCCATCCATTGAGTAGAATATATGAACTGGATGAATTCAAATGCCCTCCACAGATTTTTCACAGGCACTTCTTTCTCTCTGGAGCCTTCATGTGAATTATATGGGGTAACAGAAAGCTAAATTTTCATGAAGCAGGGAGCTTAGAAAGGAAGCCTGATATATTTCATTTCAGATTTGCAGATGATTCAGAGGAAAGATGAGGAATAATACAAATTCAGATTAAAAATAACATTTTATGTAACTGAACAGAGGAGCAGTTTAAAAATGAAAAGATTGTCATTTCTGATTATGTATCTATCTAGGTATGACATACGCTAAGGTAAGGAGAAGCCATGATTTTAGTCCAGAGAGAATGAGAAATTTTTCTCTTATATTGATTGCTTCTGAAGTACTATTCCTCCAACATTTTCCTTCATTTATCACACTCTGAGGTGGCTGTATCTACAGGACTTGCAATTTGTGGTCCCCTAAATGGCCTATTGATTAACTCCACTTGTACTCTGGGCAAAACATTAATGACATTCCTTTAGAACACAAGTGCCCATTATAACTGCAAGTGAGCACTGAAATCTAGGAGATAATCTAGAGTAACTAATGGGGTGGCTGTTATGGACTGCAATGTAGCAGACGGTGCTTTTTTTTTTTCATTATAATGAAAGTTGTTTGAAATCACTGGTCTTTTCTATTAGCAAGTACTTGCAGTCTAAATCAAATTTACAGTCTCTTGAGTTAAATTTTACCATTTGTAGAATGAAAACTAGAGAGTTAGTATTCAGTGCAAATTACTCTTGTGAAATTTTGAAAGCTTCATGGCAAAAGCCTAATTTCACTCATTGGAACATAAGTAGTTTGTTTGTTGACAAGGAACAAAAATAATATAAAAATTATGTTTCCACTGCTTTCAGTATGATATGTTATTGCTACATGAATAGAAAATATGCTGAGATCTCACATCATATGTACAGATAGAATAAACTGACACCATGCAAAAGTGAAAATTAATCTTTCCTATTGCACACAGAAGGGCATCACAAAATAATACTGGAGTAAAGAGCTCTCAGTCCATGAAAGAGAGTAAATAAAATTGTTTTAAGAGGACAGAAGTAATAAAATACAGTAAGGGTAGTACTGATATCAGTAGCTCTGTTTGGAAACACTTTACATATAGAGACAAAGTCCTGCACTTAAAATTACTCCTTAACAGTGCAAAACTGGAGACTTCCTTGTAAAATATTGATTTACTGTGGGATATTCATCTTAGATTAAGGACACGTCCTATTGAGAAAAGCTTTCTTCATAATAAAAAGCTAAAAGTTTTCTTTGCTATTTGTATGGACGATTACTAAAAGAAAGAGTCAACAACAACAACAAAATGTAGCAAAAGCTGTGACACCAAACTTGCGATAGCTACCTCGTGAGATGTCAGATGAAGGTTCCCTCACTGGGTGACAAAAGTGCTATTTTTGAAAACTCTTAGATCCAAGAGGCATCAGATCAGATTTTCAGAAATATTTCATGAAAGGCTGATGAGAAGCATTCATCATTCCAGCAAGTAATCAAAATCAAAATGGTGGGAACCAATAGAAGAGACTTTTTAAAAGGAATTGATATCTTGGATTGTAGTCTTGCCATTTCTTCAGTGTTTCACAGTATCCTTACACCTATGCACTCCAGTCTAGATGGTGTCAGATCTCATTTCAGTTTACTGTGAAAAGGTTCAGATTTCATTGTGTCTGTTCTTAGTTATAAAAGTTACCTCCAGCCTGGCTGATTGGAGCCTTGGCAGGCACAGGGAATGTAGTGGCTCTGACGACTGATGGTGGCTGAAGAGAGCACTCGAATCTCCAAGTGCCAGAGTTGCAGTGGTTGTCTGAAGGACAGGCAGGAGAGCCAAGAACACGGCTCTGCTGTGATACCAGCTTCTAAAACCCTGCCAGTGCCACAGCTGCTTGGTATTTTAGGTGGATAATTTTGCTGCTCTTATGTGACTTTTCATTATTCTTGAAAAATATCATGGAGATTTCCTCCTTGTGTGACTATCACAGTCTGGGAGATAATAGGAACTGGACTTGGCTGCATCCCCAGGCTTACTGTGCTTAGAAAGGAACATGATAATGTATGAAAGGAGAAACACATAATCCAAGCAGAAGGAAAAAGGAGCACAAGAAATGCTCCTGTTAACTCTCTGTATTCTTGCTTTCTCTGTTGTGACTCTGTACTTGAGAAAACTGTGATATAGAAATTTAATGGTATTTTCCCAGAACATAAATAATATTCATATCAAAGAACATAACAGTCTAGAGACTTCTGCAGTGAAGTCTGCTTTGGAGTTCAAGTCTTCCTTTTCCAGCTAAACTGTTATAAATGCAACAGTCCATGAAAATATTTACTTCATATATCCATTGTTTTTACATTTTCCCCATCTGGTAGAGGCTCTGATTAGCACTTTGTTGCCTGAATTTTGGTGAGAATTCTGTAATTCAATATAATCTTCAGAGATTTTAATTTTTTCTTATTGCGATTTCATTGCATGATAACCTGATGTATAGAAGACCTTTTCAATATTTCATTCTTCTACGAACGTAATTGCAAAGTAATAAATTCCTATTTCTGTCTTTAGCAATTCTATCAGTTCAAGGTAACATGAACTCAGGAATCATTTCACTAAGCCCTTTAAATTCTTTTCTGGACAGGGACAGAATTGAGCAATAAACACTGAGTGCCATCTAGTGCACACACTGTAGTGCACGGACAAAAGTGAAAGAAAAGAATCTTCTGATTACAGTTTCCAGGAAAAAAAAAAAAAAAAAACAAAAGTCTATGGAAAAAGTTTCTATATCTGAACTATGGATCATTAAATTACTGTGTGTTATTTAAATCAAAAATATTTAAGAACATATTTCAGATGAGAGGAAGAGATGTATGGACACAAAACTATTGGATAGTCATGTATATAATTGTGTTGGTAGACTGAGCTTTTTAAACACACCAGGATTTCCTTGTATCCTTTATTCCCCATATGATTTCCCAGTGTGCCACCTTCTCATCCCACTTTATGTCTTAGAACAGTCTCAGCCATTTACAACCTGTATTTTGCTAAATTACTCCTGTTCTTTCTTTCTGGGAAAAAAGTAAATCTTAACTGAGATGTTCGGCAGAGTTAAAAGCTATGCTATTTCTCCAGCTCTTTGATCTATAGGCAATTATAATCCCATTAGGTGACAAATTGACTTATCAATTGCCATAGCTTTGTTGGTCCCACATTTCATTCTCCAGTTTTCCAGTTTTCACCAAAATCAATAAGAACCTTCCCACTGATATCTGGCCCTATTTTCTGTATGATTGCACTGTGGCTTGGCAAACAGAGTTTCTTCAGAAAAATGTCACTAGTGTGAACTAAGTCCTTGCTTCACTTTGAGGGAGTACAGCCTGAAGAATTCAAACATTTAAAGTATTTAACAGTTTTTCAAAACTTCTAAGGTGATAAATATCTATGTAAATTGATAGTTGGTATGGTTTGAAATGGCAAAAAATGGAACTTTACAAACTAGTCCTATAATATCATATCACATGGGTGTTTTTCCAATGTAAGCTCGATATTTACAATGTCCTCATTTGCTTAAATTTATCCTCTTGTAATTTTTAGTTCAATTTTCTTCAGAAACTTGCAAAGGTCTGTATTTCTAGATGTCTTAAAAGCCTGGACTGGAATGAATGCTATTAGAAGTTCCCTAGCATGTTTTTAATGAAATAAATCTTTTGAGTGCTATCATGTTAGAAGAAGAAAGAGCCCAAAAGAAAACTTAAAGTCACTGAGCTCTTCAAATTTATTAACAAAACATGAAACTTGTTCTTTATAAGAAAAATAACACTTTGAAAGGATAAATGGCTCATGAAGTGCTTGGTAAGTGCTGTATACTGCATGCAGCTATATGGGTACAAAGGTAGAGAGACAGAAAGAAGAGGCAACCTGCTGGGTCAGTAGAGAAACTAATTATCCATGAAAGTGCTGCTGTTTCCATACCTGTAGTGAAAAGGAGAGAAAGGAGTGTCCTGAGGTGTATCAAGCACAGCATCACTGGATGGTCAAGGGAGGGGATTATCCCACTTTTCTCTGCAGCAGTGCCATACAAGGAGAAGTTGACGTCACCTGGTTTGCTCAGCCTGGAGAAGAGAAGGCTGAGGGGAGACCTCATCACAGTCTACAACTTCCTCATGAGGAGAAGCAGAGGGGCACTGGTCTCTTCTCTCTGCTGACCAGTGACAGGACCTAAGGGAATGGACCAAAGTTGTGTCAGGGCAGATTTAAGTTGGATGTTAGGATAAGGTTCTTCACCCAAAGGTTGTTTAGACACTGGAACAGGGTTCCCAGGACAGTGGTCGCAGAACCAAGCCTGACAGAGCTAGGAATGGACAATTCTCAGGCACACAGTGTGGTTGTTGGGGCTGTCCTGTGCAGGGGTGGGAGTTGGACTTCCTTGGTCCTAGTGGGTCACTTCCTACCAGGATATTCTATGATTCTATGAAATATTGCCTCCAAGTTTGTTGACTCTGGGTTGCAGTACCCATCACCTTAATACATAGGGAAGCCAGAGGAGAAAACACAAACAACCACACATATCCCCATAAACCTGCTTGAAATTCTGAATGTACTTAACCTAGTTAACCTGTCCTAGCAAAGGACAACACATTAGAGATAAGTGCTGAGCTGCAGTAGCAAAATGTGATGAATGGCAAATAAAAGAGGCAAACTTTGTTCACCAGAAGAGGACCTGATAAGATACACAGCAGAAACCAGGTGCATCATCTGTACCTAGGGAAGAGGGGCTGGAGGAATCCTGCTCTCTCTCTTCTGCTTCTGCCCCTGTTCCTGCAGGGGCTGTGATTTTTCTTTGTACCTTATTATACTCCCCTTTGTTCTTTCATGCTTTTTGGGGTGTTTTACATGTAATTAGTACACAATTCATATTGTCTCTGCCATGACCAAGTCAGGTTCTGCCCAGCTCTTGGGACTGCATTGCTTTAGCAAGCAATATACAGGAGTTGAGATTTCTGCCATTCCCCAAGAAAAAGTGGTATTACCCTATCCTTGTACCATCAGATCCTCTGCTATTAACCTAGTCCTGGGAAGATGGTATGGACGGGGTGAAGGACTAAAAGCTGATAATTGTCTACTGTTTACCAACAGATGTGTTTTTGTCCATTGAAAGTATCTTTCTTTTGTTCTTGAGATGGATAAAAAATCCAAATTTAGAGATTTTCATCCTTGAAAGAGATACAAGAATGAACTAAGAAACACAAGTGTTATAAATTTAAAAACCCACTTTAGATTAATATTGTATTCTAGACATTTTAATAACAGGTAATTTTTTTCATGTTTGTGGGTTCAAGGGACAACTTACTAGAAGTGGGGTAGTGGTAGAAATAGGCTTAACAGCCAAATAAAAATCAGCATGTAATGAATTTGGAGTGGAAAAGATTTACCATCAGCACATCTAAATACCAGGTGTGAATGACTCATGAACTTATCTAATCTCAGGACTGAATCACGACTCAGTAAATACCATGTGCCTTCTTCACACAAACAAAACAGTAAGAACCCTTCAGCTTATGACCCAAAGCAGAACAATTTATAAACTCATTTGATGAAATGTTAGTTTCCATAGAGAGATAAGTAATTAATCAAAAAAGCATTGCTGACATTTATTACCAAGCAAAAGCATTTTTTTCAATATGAAATAATATGTCTCATCAGAGTACTCGGCATAGCTGGAAAAAATTAAGCAAACTTTTGAGTGTCAAAGCCCTTCTTCAGGTTTAAGATAGGCTAGGTACATTCTAGAGTTAAGTGGAAATTGAAAACATTTGTTCAGGCAGTCAGATATTGGTAAGGTCATCTCTGAGAGAAAAGGTATTTGATTTCCATGAAGCAGATTGTATATTCTAAGAGGAAAGGGGCCAGGGAGCAGGGAAGAAGAGAGAAAGAAATAAATATCATAAGTTAGTTATTTTCTGGATAATTTCTGTAACAATTTAGTAGATGAGAAGAAAATAAGAACATGTCCTAAAAGCAATACTCAGTTTGCTTTTTTGTGTACCCAATAGAATTATCAGTAGAATCTCAGCTCCCAATGCCACTGAAAAAAAAATGATTTGTCTGTTTCCTTGTAAGATAAAGTCTTAGAGATCAGAAATAAAGTAATTTAACTGTTTTAGAAATATTAATCTTTGTTATATGGCCTCTTACAGATGTTTTGGTGTGTTCATCCAAACTCAAAAAGAGCTGTGATATTGTAGAAAATTTCCAGTACACACAAAATTGCATATGCTCACATTGATGCTGAGAGAACATAAATGCTGTATAATGGAAAGAGAAATCCTATTCAAACTTGAACTTGAACATTGGAAATAATACACAGAGAACAGTGAGCAACATAGTTTTTGCCTCTGTCAGTCTGCAAGGTTTGGAAATAAGCTGGACCTTCACCACTACAACTTTGGGGAGGTGAGAGAGCTGCAATGCCTGGAACAAAGGAGAGAAATCCAGATTCTTACTCACACTTGAATCAAGCTTCAGAGGTGTCATCCCATGATTCAGTCAGATGTACACTGTATTAAAATCAAAATCTTGTTTAGTGGCAAAGAAGAAGCATGCATTAGATGAATATAGAACCAGGAAACTTTTGCTTGTGTAAACAAAATCTCAAAAGTTTTAATTATTATTATAATAGAACCATAGAATCATTTGAGTTGGAAGGGGCCTTTAAGATCATCAGGTTCCAACCCCCCATGCCATGAACAGGGACATCTCCCACTAGAACAGTTTGCTTGAGGCCAAACCTAACCTGGTCTTGAACACTTCCAGGAGTGGAGCATCCACAGATTCTTGGGACAGCATGTTCCAGTGCCTCACCATTCTCTGAGTCAAGAATTTTTTCACAACATCTAATCTAAATTAATTTAGTTTTTAACTAAATACTTTTAGTTAAAAACTGTTCCTTCTTGTCCTATCACTGGCTGCCCTTGTAAAAAGTCACTCGTTGTTTTTTTGGTATTTTTTAAGCCCATTTTCAGTACCAAAGCCTTCTCTTCTCCAGACTGAACAACGCCAGCATCTCAACAATGCCTGTCTTCACAGGAAGTGCTCCAGCCTTCTGATCATCTTTATGGCTTCCTCTACATTCACTCCAACAGATCCACATCTTGTGCTGAGGACCCCAGAGCAGAATGCTGCTGTTCAGGCGGGTTCTCAAGAAGGCAGAGTAAAGGAGCAGAATCACCTTGCTCGACATGCTGGCCACACTATTTGTGATGTAGCCCAGGATAAGTTTGGCCTTCTGGACTGCAAGCACACATTGTTGGATCATGTCCAGCTTTTTGTGCATGGGCACCCCTAACTCCTTCTCCATAGGGCTCCTCTCTGGGAGTCCTTCTTCCAGTCTCATGCCTGAGACTGCCCAACCCATGTGCAGCACTTTGCACTTGGACTTCTTGAACTTCATTAGGAGCTCATGGGTTAACTCCTCAAGTTTCTTCAGGTTCTCTTGGATGGCATCCTTTCCTTTTGTGGCAATTGTACCATTCAGCTTCATGTCATCTGCAAAGCTGATGAAATGTCACTTGATATGACTGTGATAAAGATATCACAGAGCACCAGTCCCAAGGCCCTCAGAGACACCACTCATCACTGGCTTCCACCTTGATATTGGCCCAAATTCTCGGGCTGCATCCATCCAGCCAATTCCATACCCACTGAATAGTCCACCCTACAAATCCACGTGTCTCCAGTTTGGAGATAAGGATGTGTGAAGCTTTATAGAAGTCTAAATAGATGATATTTTTTGGTCATTCCTTGTTAACTGTGGCAGCAACGCATTTGTAACCCATATTTAGTTGTAAAGACAAAGAAGAATACAGTGAGAAGACAGAAGAAAGTCTCAGCAGTGGAAGTAAAAGTTAGAAGCTAAAATTGTGCTTTGTTTCTACCCCTTTCCAGGCGTGATGCCCATCCTTACCCTGCTTCTCTGGCTCCTGAGGTTGGCAGCTTCCTTTGGGGATTGGTAGGTAGTGAGCTGCCATCATCTGGAGTCCTTTGTCATGGCAATGGTTTCTTCTTCCTCATGTCTGGATCTATGTAAGGCATATTGGGAGCCTCGTGGCAGACTTTGAATTGGAGGAGATAATGACTTGGAGCAGGCCATGTGTGGCACTGCCACCTGCTTGGCCTTGCCTTTATCTGACAGTACAGCAAGGAATTTCTCCTGAGAACATCTGTTAGGAACAGAGTTGTTTTCTCAGAAGAAAATTATATAACATCTCAGATGGTCACAAGGGAAAGCATCGCTCAGTGGATGGGATTTTTTTCATTTTTTGCAGCATGCTGTGGGAAAACCCAAGCAGGCTCCATCTGCAGCTGTACAGATACAGCCCAGCATCTGAAATCTGAAGGGATTTGCTCCCTGTCTGTAGTGCTCTCCTTATTCTGCCCTATGAAGGCAGTCAGCCTATTAAGCCATTTATTTTCAGGCCTTACTGAGTCTGTCACATCACCCACCAGGTGCAGAACATGGAGCCACTTCTAAATGTTTACTAACATCCATTTGCACCTTTCTGTCCTCATTGCTGTGCATGTCTGCACTGCACGTGAATTTATTATGTGCTGTGATCTTCATCTCTTCTCCTTGTTACCTTTAAGGCCACCTCTGTGCAGCTCCAAACTCACCACTGGTAACTTAAAACAAAGTTGTAGGTCAAGGTAAGACAGGCAGACAAGACAGAGAAGCCTCAAGCCTACAAATTTTAAACTCAGTAAAAAGTATTAATAACCTTCAATACTGCCTTTAAGTATTTTTAGCAATTTAAATTAAAAATATAGACAATTCTTTTTTTTTATTATTTACAAAAATTTTGCTGAAAAGTTGGCTTGTAATGCATAAATATGGCTCTTTTCAGTTGTGAGAATATAATCATAATTATCACTCCTAAGGTGACATAAAAAATTTATATCTAAAAGAAGCCTGTGGATAGATATCTTCGAGACCTTTGGAATTTGTTACCTCAAGTCTGTCAATACATTAGATTTCTGACTTGGGTCACTGGTTAAAATTTCTGAAAGAAGAAACCATTGTAGAGGTAGAAAATGGCATAACATGCAAAATAAATTTTGTACAGATGGATAAATAATTTTGAGCTGATGCCACTAGAAGTTTATGGGCTACAGTAGACAGCAGATCCTAGTAATGGACCACGAGAGAAGAAAATATAAAACTGGAATATGATTTCATTTGAGATTTCATAAGATTTCATTTGAGATTCATTGAATTAGATTACATTTGAGTCAGCCATTAGAGTTCTGGTTGGGAAAGGAGGTTCTTTGTTGGGCTTTGATTTTAGAAATAGTAGAGACAGACCATGCTGTACCCAGTTTGGTGGTTTACCCTTATCATCAAACATATGCTAGACAACCTGGGATTTTGTCTTACAAGAGTTTTCCCCTGGCACCTGCTAAAAAGGCAGCCAGACTCTGAAAATAACCTCACCTCAGGTGGGATTCAGGTGATGCACATGGAGATTTAGGAATGCATCCTTGCAGTGCTCCAGCTCCTCAGGCTATTCCCTTGCTTGAGCTTTAACAAGTTTATTTAATCTAGAGCTGTTCAGCAAAGCCCTTTGATCTAGCAAAATCCTTTCATGATCAAAATATTTTACCCTAGAAAACTCTCAGTTCTAATCAACTAACCAAAAATCAAAATTGAAAATTTTAGATGTTGGTTGTGTGGAAAATATTTACAATTCTGCTAATTTATGGAACTAACAGAACTCATATCAGCTAAATATGTCTCTTTTTTTCAAGTTTCATAACATACAGGTAAGCAGGTTGTTTGGGATTTATTTATAGGTTGAAATATTCCAAAATGAGCAATAAAATGAAAGGCACAAGGAAAAGTACTGAGCATGTTCAATTAATGTGGGCCGGTTTGATCTGGAGCAAAATGCTGGCTTGAAGCATAACTAGATTTACAGAGGAGGGAGTTCTGTAATCATCATAAGATTCCAAAATCAGTTTTATTTTCTCTTGGTGTTTCCAAATTAATCTTGCAATCAAACTTTTTTTTTTTTTTTAATCTATCAGTGCAAAATATCTGTCTGTTCTTTCACTAGCAGTTCATAACAGTTATCGGTGTTTAGATTATCTCTCTATCTGAGGTTTCAATATATTAAGTAATTAATAAACTTTCACATTACTGAAGTAAACTAAGGTAAAGAACAAACAAAATCAAGGAAATAAAACTCTGGATTATGTCCTGGGCATAACTACTTGCATGACTGTTTCCTATAGAGAAATCAAAGAACAAGCAAGCAAACTCCTCAAACCAGAGAAATTTAAGAAACATTCAAAAGTGAAATAATTTTGCTGCTCAGTACTAAATGGATAGATTTTAAAATTCTGTATAGCACTGTTAAAATCTGTATTTCTGCTTTCCTGTTGAAACCACACTTCCATGTTTTCTGGAGTTATGTCACCATCCTCTGGCAAAAAGAAGTGTTTGCAAGTAACTGTCATAAATCAAATCAAAAAGGACAGCTGTGCGCTTCCCCTGAAGTTCCCATCTCCAGCTCATTTCAATTACCAGAGCTCCTAATTGCCTGTTGTACATTAATGAGGGCTGGAGGAGCAGAACTGTACTATCTGCAGCTTTTTAATAAAAAAAATTAAACCAGAAATAAAAGCATTAAAGAATTTGTGAAGTGTTTCAGGAACAGTTGCACTCTGTGGTCTGTGAGCAGAGCAACACATCCTCTTATTTGCAGTGTGTACAATGTTATGGTGGAATCCCTCAGAGAAAACAAACAGATTTTTTTTTTCCCTTTTTGCTTCTATACTCAAAACTTCTTTCATAATAGCATGGAAGAGTCAAATCCACATCTGACAGCCAATGACTAGGTACAGAAAATCAGTTATGATGTATGTTACCAGGCTGTCATAAAGATTTCTGGAGTACTTATTATTCTGTTTCTTGCTTTAGTCTCCTCAGTGCAGTCAAAGAACACAAGGTACAACCTGTTAAGGTCCCTTCCAGCAGAAATTTGTCTTTGATTCTATGGATCCTTCAACAGCATGATTCTACCAACTTTTATTCAGATAATTCCTGAAATAATTTAATTGCTTATAGATCTGAGGAAAAATATTACAGGTGTACATAAACACAAAGAAACTGATGAGGGCCTGATCTTGGGATAATTTTTCAAAACTAGAGGTCTAATTTTGAAAAATTTTAGTTTTGTCACATCCCAAAATATAGTTTTGTCACATTTCCACAGACACCAGTGGTCTGTCATCATGGCATGATGATAGTTGAATACAAATATGCTGAAGGATTGTCTGAGGATTTATTTTGCTCTTTTATATGGGGTTTGCCAGAAGAAAGTGAATAGCTGGTGTATGCAATAAAACACACAGCAGGGTCAAGTATTTATATGAAAACAAAAATGCTTTTTTCATTTGACTTGACTGTAAGAGCATTAGCAAGCAATTAATGTTTTAAAAGTTACCTTTTCCCATTATTTATAAAGCCACATGCAGTCCTTCCAAAAATAACCTTTTACATGCAAGTTATTAATTTTAAAAAAATTTAAAAGTATCAGTTGCAGTTCAGCAGGAGTCCTGGTTAGGTTTTTTTAGTTATTTTTGGCTGCACAGCCTAGGATTTCAAAAGGAAAGTGCACCCTGCACACTTCATAAGTATGGAATTTTATAACATCACTGTTGAAAATCTTGGGCTGTCCATATGTCAGGCTTGTATAATGAAGATTATGTGCTAACAAAGGACCTCAGAAATACATTAAAGAAACTTGTGTACTGATTGCATCTTATCTATTTTAAGTTCTTGCCTCAAAGTTCTTGGTCTAATGAATTTCTGGCTTATTTTAAAGAACAAGGTTTTAGTGAAAAAAATTAATTTTTAGAGAATTAGATCCACTCACAGCCTTTGCTACTTTCTAAACCCAACGTTTCCTCAGCACTGACATGGCTAAGAGAACATTTGTAAAGATATGTTTTCACGTCATAATCTATATTATGAAAAAATTAATTTTTATGCTTCTGTTTAATTTTTTGCCTTAGAATTAAGGTTCAGACTAATTAAGGTAGCTTCTCCCTCTGAAGTCTACTGCAAGTTCTAAAAGTTTCTCTCTCTGGTCTGAATGCCGGATGGGGAAAGCCGAGAGCCATGCGGATGGCGCTGCTGCCATCTGCTGCTGACTGTAAAATCCACACTCAAAAGTCAGGAGAAAAAATCCGATTTGTAATTTAGGGTTAGGACCTCGGAATTTCACATATCATAGTAAAAGTTGTAAGAACTGCAGCTTACAACTTTATTTTAAATCACATATGAAATTTTTTTCCTGGTTTATTCTGGGTCATCCCATCACTGTCATTAATATTTAAAATGTGTGGAAATTAATAGAAGTGTCTGCACAAATAAATTTACCATAAAATGGTTATGAATGTTTATTTTTATTTTATAATTTTATTAAAAAATCCTGTTCCCTTTTTTCCCTAAATTATCACCATATTTACATAGTTAAAAGGTAATCTTACTGTCCTCACGTTCAACTGATGCTTTTGAAATAAAAATGATAGCACATATTTGTGAGGAATGTCCCAGATTTACATAGCCCCTGGGTTTTTTTCCTCAGAGAGTTTTCTCACTTGTTTATTCCTTATGCTTATATCTCTGGGCTCTTTCCGAGTCAGCATTCTTCATATTCTTTTGAAGTTTGACTCAATGTTTTCAAAGGCTGGCTGAACTGTATTTGGTACTGGAAAAGGATCACAGACCCAAGACTACTATGATTAAAAATTAATATTAAAACCCAGAACACATGGGAACCTCAGAAATAATTAATACCATTTTTTTTCAAGCAAAAATAGCTTTCTAATATAGTTATCATTATTCTTCAGGTTAACACAGAACTATGCCAGCAACTTCTACACAAAACCTGAATTTTCCATATGCTTGCTTACTTTTACTGTCATCAATAAATATGTGAAATAGTAAATTCTTCAAAAATATTTTAAAATTTTTACAGTAACGGTTAAGATTCAATTCTGACAAACCAAATGTGTGATGTTAGAGTTTTGAGACAGATTAGTTCCTCAGCTACTCTGGATTTGGAGCAATGCTTTGAATGCCACAGGCCCTGCTGACAGGAGAGGTTTGAAGCAAGTGCTGCCATATGGGCCCTGCCCAGTTGGGTTAATTCCGCCAAGGCACTTCAGCCGCTCTTCTTGGCTTCTGTCTTTAATCATCAAATTTGGAGGCTTGGTGAACAGGCTCTACATGTTACATGCTGAGCTGGACTCTGCAAAGGGTGCTTGACAACAACTTCTTTAAATACCTTTAACTTTAAAGAGAAATAATTTAAATTGGAATGATTGGAAAACACCAATCTGCTGAGTCACTTTTTTGCTGTAGGAGTGTAAAGAATCTTCTCTGACTCAGTGTCTTGGTTTGAAAAGACAGGAGTGTGTGAAGGAAGGCAAGAGCCTCCTGTGAAATGGAAAAGATAAACCCCCTCCCTCCAAATTAACACAATTTCAAAATTAAAAGGCTCTCAGGCAAAGATATGGGAATGGGAATAACAGTTCTTTACTAGGAAAAAAACGAAATAAAAATAAAGAAAAAAATGTAATTAGTACAAACAAAACTAGTGATGGAGTCAGAAAGCTGACACCCTGAGGAGTCAGGGTGTTGGTAATAGTCCATTTCAATGGTGGATGCTCCTCCTGGAGTGGCTGATGAAATGCTGCTGAAGTGGTGATCTGTAGAAGGGTGGAGTTTTCTCTGAAGATCTGGTAGTGGTTGGGCCTGGTCTTCCTCTGGGAATCCAGTGAAGGGCTGCTCTGGTGTCCCAAAAAGTGCTGATTTTATTTAGGTAGGGATGCTTGGCTCCTCCCTCTCAGTGGAGCATCTCACAATGGGATGATGTAACTTTACCAGTTATGCAGTGAGTCATTCAATGGTCCATTAACAGAAGAGATCTCCCCAAAGGGAGACATTGTTCTTGGAAGACATAAGAAAATTGCCCAACCTCCAACAGATTACAAATAGAATACATGCTTATCTTACAAGCCAGGACACTCAGCAATGCTCCAATTTCCAGGAAGACATTCAAAACCAGTGACTTCTTACCTGGCCCATGTATAAGGCCCTGTGCCCACCCTCAGCCCTGCAGGAGACCAGACCAGAGTACTGGGGTGCAGGAGAGCAGGGTAAGGGTCTGCTAAAGTCACCAAAGAAGAAAATCCTCTTTTTCAGACCTTCATGAGAAGCAAGTAAGAAAGAGGTGCATGAACCATGACCCTTCACACTTCAGATGAGTGCCTAGTTGCCGTTGAATGAACGAAAATACCAACTTCTCTTTTTCAGTCCACTGTAGGTGTCTAAGACCAGTAAAATATTTTTAACTTTTACACTTGAAAAAGACAAACTGCCTCCCTCCAGCCTGAGGTTTAGTGCCTTAATCTTTAAAATGTAGTAACTGTTCTTTAATAATCAAGAGAATACAGAGTTAAAAAAAATAAAATAAATGCTGGGGTTCTCCTTCTTCTGAATTTGAAAACATGACACAATTTTTTCAAGATTTTAATTTTTTTTTTTTATTTTATAGCTCTTCATATTGATCCACACAGAACCTCATTGGGCTCTACGATTCCTTCTTGAATGCTTGTAGACAGAACACGTATTACAGTCATTAAAATGAAGATTGAACTTTTGTGCAATTGGAAAATGGCATGAAACCACTAGGGACTTGTAATTGTTGATTAGATTTATTCCTAGGAAAACAAATCACTGGTGCTGTCATTTTTTCCTGTCTATAAGCAGAGGCCTCAGGAGTACAAGGGTAGTATGACACCAGGGGTCCGAAGGGCACGAATCCAAATCCTGTCTGCTGCACTGCTGCTCCCTGAAGGGAGGCAGCTCTGAGAGCTGGGCAGAGCCTGGCTCAGACACAGCTGGGACAAAACCAGAAGTACTCACTGTGGGAAAAGCACCCCATAAAGCATCAAAGCACAAAGGGCATGACAAGAAGGCAGAAAGGGCAGCCACGGGCTCCTGCAGGAACAGAAGGGAAAAGAAGAGCGGGAGCAGGATCACTCCACTCCTGTTTCTCTGGCTAAGGATGCTGCCCCTGGGTAGTGCTGTTGGTACGTGCATCCTCCTCCTCCGCCTCCTCCTCCTCCTCCTCCTCCTCCTCCTCCTCCTCCTCCTTTTCTTCTTCTCCTCTGCTTCTCCTCTGGTAGAGAACAGCAGTTTTTCTTTTATTTGCCGTTCCCAATATTTTGCTGCTGTAACTCAGCAGCCATCTCCAATGTGTTATCTGTTACCATGTAACTAGGTTAAGGATATCAGAATTTTAAGCAGGTGTGTGTGGGCATGTGTGAGTGTGCGTACGTTTTCTTCTTCAGCCTTCCCATGCAGTGAGGTGACAGCACAGTGCTGAATCAGAGCAAACTTGCGCACATCAGACCTTCAGTCAGACAGCACTGGTAAAAATTCTACTGCTTGATGTTGTTACCTGGTGTTGCTACAGCTGGAGGGTTTTTCAGAGCTTCGGAAAAACAGAAAATACTGGTGATTATTTTCACTTGCTGCATTAGCAACTGTCAGTGATATTAAAAACTGAAAGCATCAGTTTGAAACTTTCAAGTCGTGGTGTTCTTTTCACAAATGTTAAGCCCTGGGGTTTTTTTGTTTGGTTTTTTTTTTTTAAAAAAAAAAAAAAGGAACATGTTTTACAGAAAGTATTTCTTCTGTCTGGAACATGCACAAAGATGTGCCCATGCATTTTTTTCACAGTAATGAAGGAGTATAAGAAATCATTTATCCCACAGGCATCAGACTTTATAATATTGTTGCATGGCTCCTTCATTAACACTATAATTAAAGATTTTTTCTGTGTCTCTTGACTCTAATGTTGACCTATATACTAACAACTACTTCATTATTAAGCTGATGATATTATGTGATTAAGCCTTGCGTTTTAGAGCTTATTATAATGATTAATATTGCTCTTTGGAACTCTGTGTGGGCACATTGATTTATTATGCCCTCAAATATTTATTCTTTATGTTGATCATACTAAGATGTATAAAATGAGCTTAATGATAGTGATAAAGCTAATTTCACCCTCAATGACCCTTTAGAGAAGCTTTATGACAGTAAAGCAGCATATAGAGGCTGTAAAATCGTGTTGAACTTAAAGATCTTAATAAGCATCATAGTAGGAATAAGAAAATAGCTCTTGCACCAAACACTAGCTTTTACTCAAGAAAATCTTATGTAATTTTGAAGCCTGCTTATTGATTTCAATAAGATTTCAATGTATACAGGCTACTTTTCTCCCTCTAACACATCATTAGGAAAGCACAGACTTGCTTTGCTATTGTCATGTAAATCAGTATGCAAAAGTTGCTGTGACCCACATCACCAGTCCCTGCTCTTTCAGGGACTTAAGCCACATTTCCTTGGCATGCATGCACTACCTAATTTTTAGAGGAAAGTAATTCAGAAATATGATTTTTTCTGATCCCAGGACTAGCAATATTCAGTCAACTAAAAATCTATTTTTACACTGTATCTGAAAAAACATTAAAAGAAATTGCCTGTTTGGTTTTCTTTGTGTGTGTGTTTCTGAGCTATTAGAGTGTATGCTCTACATGTTTTATGTCCTTTTACTATGCTAGGTGTTTTGAAATATACTCATAATTATTGAAAACCCACAGAACTGCTTATCAGAGAAAGTCTTGCCTTTCAGGAAAACAACAAATAGAGATTTGTTTCAGATAACTTTGTCACCACAATACCCTGAATAGCTCAGATTAATCTTTTTTTTTTTTTTTTTTTGAGTGGTGGTAAGCACTGTCTGTAGCTATGTTTTTTTTTTCCTGATGCAACATCACAGAGTATTGATTAGTCTGTCTGTTGTGAACAAGTGATTTCAAACTATATAGAGGATGTATTTTCATTAAACCACATCTCTCTTATGTGCTTCCCAGGCACTGTTATTCCTCCTAAAACTGCAAGCTCCTTGGCTTGAAATTTTGTGATGATAGTTGCAACTTTTTTTTTTTAACCTAAATTTAAATGCCAACAGTGCAAGCCTCTAAATCTGTGCTGGTTTTCTGTAGTTGAATATACAGTTAATCCAATCTAAGGAGCTGAATAACCATCATCATATGCTTGTGGGAGACAAGGACTGAATTAGGTGAGGGGATCCTCTCTGTGTGATATACGCCACGCCTAGAAAGAAAAAACTCTGTTGAGCAGTAGGGCAGAAACCAATATTAGCTGAATAAAGATGACATCAAGTGAACTTTAGTGGAAAGAAAGAGCTGTTGAAAGTTTCCATGCCTCTGTCCTTTTATCTATAATACAAAAATGAAGACAACAATACTTAATTCTACTGTGCCCTGAAGTCTTGCTAGATGAGATTGAGAACAGAATATAGTTCTAACAAAGTAAGTTTTAGCTTTCAAGAAGGTAATTTTTCCATATTACATCTTCTGAATGCCTAAGATGAGGGAAGAATGACATGCCTCCAGGTTGAAAAGTCTCAGAATTCTCAAAGCCATTAATGAAAATCACCCTGGTATTGCCATAGTGAACTAGAGCAGAGATTGCAAGAGGCTCTGAGCAGTTACCCAAATGTCTTCTGTCCAAATTTGCTTCAAAAGCAACATGAAAGCTCCAGACATTTGCTGTCAAAATAACTGCTTAATGTCCTTTAGTAATAGCTTCTGTTCTGACCTCTCTTTATATATACAAAATTATTCTAGGTTTTATTAATCTGATTTTAAGAACACAGAGTTGAAATGTGATTTTCTTTTATTTGATTTCCTCTTAGAGGAAGAGACTGAATAAGGCCTATAATTTACAAAGGAGAGATGAGCAAGTCATGGTAACTTGAAAATCTTTGTAAAGAGGCTTGTAACTTCTGCTTCAGCTCCTCACCTTTAAAACCAGGAATAATATTTCCCTACTCTAGATTGAATGGATGAAATAGATGGTAAATTTTTAATAATAATTTTTATTATACTTGAAAATTGGTAAAACTTAACTTTCTGAGAATTTCCCTTGTGTTATCATAAAGATACAGAAATGTCTTCACATTATTAGGACTTACTTTCAAATGGCCTCTGTCCATCACCACAAAAAAAAAATCTAAAAGTATAATATTTTTATTCCTCTATATTTTAAAATGTACATCAAGAAAAATTCATTTAAGTTAGATATGAAAGAAGCAATTGCGTATACAAGACTTTAGAGCTCCTTCTTGTAGCATTTGCAAAGAATGTCTATACATCTGCAGAGCCCTTAAATCCTCCGTTTAATAGAATTTTTCATGTTTGTATGATGAATTGGAGATCTGAATTATTAGACAAAAACTGTTTTTCATTAAGTGTATGTACATGGAATAATTAAAAAAATAATTTAATACTGCATTGGAATATTTTTTAATTATAAAGAATAAATTAATCAAGGACTTTCTTTGTAAAAAAAGAGCAATTAGTATCACAACACAGTGAAAAGACCACTTTTAGAAAGTTTTGGAGAACTTTCAGTAGGTGTACCATTGTGTCATTGCTTAAATATTGTACCTTCTCTCATAAAAAGAGGACTAGAGGAGTTTTTTGCTTTACATTAGTTCCATTACACTTTCAACATAAAGTTGCAGCTCTTCATTTTCTGCTTGCCTTTTTCATCCCATTTGTAGCTGACTGCCCTGCTGTCTGTTTATTTTTGGCTTAAAGCTTCCTTAAGCAGGAGCGATGATGTAGGGCGGTGCAGCAACTTGGATCTCTGTGCCTTTGCCCCACCAAAGCTGTTCCCTGCAGCCTGATCCTGTTCTGGCACACAGCTGGCCCCAGCCTGCTACATCAGATTATTTAATCTCAGATGCAGGACTTCACATCTGCCTTTTTGGACTGCATGGGTTTCCCATCAGCTCATTTCTCCTGACAGTCAAGGCTCCTCTAGATAGCAAGGGCCCCACCAACATTCTATTGATCCCAGCTCCCAATATGCTGTCAGTGTCTTCTATCTTTATCTTAGCTGTGGCTGCTGAACTGCAAATACCAAGAACTTTCTGAGATTTGACAGTCTGTGCTGAGAAAAGTATTATATTTTGCTTTTTTACTTGTGCTTAAAAATCTTATCTGATACGGTATCACCCAAAGATCCTGATACAGTAAATGAAATTCTGAAGGACACAGCAATATACATCTTTTGGAAGGGTCAAAGTAATGGCCACTCTATTGCAGCAAAATGACCAACCTGTTCAAATTAGAAGCTATCCTTCTATCAGACCTACAGTGTCTGAGTCTTTGTCTGCAAAGAAACATACCATCTTAGCTATGCTGATACAGGTAAATCATCCAACTATTACTGTGTGCTTGGGGTTTTCTCCCAGTTCAAAATGATGCATGCTTGTATGACAGATTTGCACAATTTTTAAATTTGTAGCTGTTTTTTATGATATTATTTTGCTTATGGTTGTGGCCTAAATTAAGTAATAGCCTTCACTGATGGACTGAAATTTGTGTCATATGCATGGACATATCAGGATTGGAAAAGAAGCACTATATTCTTTCTGCACCAGGTGTGTCAGGAAAATCACCTTTAAAAAGTAAGAGGAGTTTCCTAATTTCCTTTTATAGATACACATGAATTGAGAGTGGTTCTGGGGACAAGGATTTGGAGGTCCTGGTGGTTAAAAACTGGAGGTGAGCTGGCAATATGCAGCCCAGAAAGCCAATTGTATATTGGCTACATCACAAGAAGCGTGACCAGCAGGGAGGGAGCTGTTGCTGACCCTCTGCTGAGAGCCCCTCTGGAGCACTGTGTGCTGCTCTGGGTCCCAAAAGTAATGTGTGTCTGCTGGAGTGCATCCAGAGGAGGCCACCAACACGGTCAGAGGCCACATCTTCTGGGAGGAAAGGCTGACAACTCGTGGTGTTCAGCCTGGAGAAGAGAAGGCTGTGAAAAGATATTAGAGCAGCTTTTCAATACTCAAAGAAAGATGGGGACAGACTTTTTACTAGGGCCTGTAGCTGTAGGATGAGGTGATATGGTTTCAAACTAAAAGACATTTAAACTAAGAAATAAAAGGATAGATAAAAGGAAGGTTTTTTTAGGTGTTTTTTTTGTTTGTTTGGTTTTTTTTTTCGGAAGGGGGTGACACACTGGAACAGTTTGCCCTGAGAGATGCTAGATGTCCCATCACTGGAAATATTGATTTGGGCTCTGAGCAACCTAATGTAGTTGAAGACATCCCTGCTCATGCCCCTGTCTTGCAGGACCTTGAAATATCTCTTCCAATGAAAATTATTTTATGATTCTGTGATTTTATGAAAAGAATAAAGTTGAAGATATATGTTGAAGATATTCTTGCTGGAGTTCCAAAGAGGCTTGTCCTCACAGCCAGCATGCTAGGCTGAATCTCTATGTATGTTTTTCAATAATTTCTTTCCCTATGAATTTTAAGTCCAGCCTATTTTAAAAACATTCCACGAACTTCCCAATTCCCAGTTCTACATCATAGTTTCTAAGTTAAACCCAGCAAATAGCAATGTGAGGAAATAGCTCATGCATACTTTGCACTTCTCTGAGCTCTCTGAATAAATAAACACATATTTTTGTTAAATATTTTTAATTATTGAAAAAGCAGCATATTATTTTATCATTCTTTCTGTGTCTGTAAAGGGACTCTGGGATTTTCTGTCTGTAAACTAGTTTCCTAGAGCTAAATTCAGATAAACCTACAGCTTCCACAGCAGATAATTCCAGTGAGTTCTCTCTCCATTAACACTTCAGGAATATTTTCTAACCATTTCCAGAGGGCCAGTATGCTGAGCAGAAGCTTTCTCACCAAAATAAAAGAGGATGTCAAAAATTTGGGCTGAGTGTGGGGTGAAGTGTTTGTTGAAGTCTTAACTATTTTCTCAGAGAGAGGTAAACAAAGTACCTTGAACTTATAACTTAGGCACTGGTGTGTAAGGCAGGCACTGGGAAATCGAGTTTCTTTCCTGATGGGCAAAAGTTTAATAAAAGTTAGCCTCTGTCAGTGCTGTAGCAGATGGGCTAATGTGAAAAAGGGAACTTCTGCTCCTGAAGCATCCTCAAAGTTGCTGTCTATTTCTCATTACATTATTTTTTGAGAAAAAGGCATCAACTCACAGAAAAAAATCTAGTCTATATGTTCAGGTGTCAGACTAAAACAAGAATTTATATTGCTTGGGGAGCATGTTTGGGGTTTTTTTAATTATTTGTATCAAATAGGGAAACTATGCAAATATAATTAATATAGATCTAGACATGGCTCAAAAATACAGTCTCAATACAGGAAAGCGCCACAGATGTTATACTAGTCAGGTAAAATTCAGTACTACAAGAAATGATTGCTTTAAGAAAATGATATCTTGTTTATAATAGCAAAGTCTAAAATATATTGCTCCTGGAAACCTTCTTTCTGCTTGAGGAAAGAGCCAGAGAAAATCCTTCTAGGATTTATCATGTTCTTTCTTATTACGTCTCCATCAGGAACTTACAAGGATACAGAGTTAGGCTACATTTATAGGCTATATTTTTAACCTTTTCTTCACATTGAGGAGACAAACCCTGGATATTTCTAATCTGTGCTGTTGTATGCACATATATTTGTTGCCTATACAGGATGCCAGAGATGAAACTGTATGAAGATATCAACCAGCTGAATGTGATTCTGGTTCTGACTTATTTGGAAAAAAGCTCTGACAAATTTAGCGTTCTTTATTTCAAAATGAAGTGTGGGAGATGAGTTATACCCTGGGAGGTTTGCTAATGCTGAAATGGGACAGACGAGTATAGGCAGTGTGTACAGCAGCACCATAAAACCACTGTGGTCAACAAATGGGAAATATAAACCAGCAAAATAGGTTTTAATGTTAATTAGGAAAAAGAAAGCAAACCACATATTTTAAATATTTATTTGTCAGACTGGGATAACAGCCTTTATAGAGCACAATTTGCATAAGTTCTCAAGATACATCCTGTATACAATCACAAAACCATGGCATGGATTTATACATAAAGTGAAAACTGGGACAGATTTACAAGCATTTTTATACAATCTCATACTGCTTTTGTTTCAGTTTTTACAACTTTTGGAACTCATCTGTTTTATTTTCATTTTTCCTGATGATTCTGGAAGCAAAATGAAAATGAAAAGAAATTCAAAACAAAATGAATATCAACAAATCACCACCTATGCATGCAACATTCACTGTGGAAACATTACATTTGCCCAAGGACTAATCTTCTTTTTTTGTTGTTTTTTTTTTTTTTTTGCAGGGTTTTTTTGCTGTTTTTTGGATTTTTTTTAAACATTGTGTCTGCTGTATGCGTTGTCTGTAGCATGACAGCACACACGTTAGTCAGCCATTGTTGAGCACCTGAGCACATCACTGAACATCTATAAGATACAATCAAATAAGGACACACTCACATGCTTGGATGTCAGATGGACTTAATAATTTAAACTCAGTTTGTTTTACAAAAATGTATATTTATTTACAGGGTAACAAATTAAGAAAATGACTCGTCAAATCATCTAGTTTTAATTATGGATATCTATATATATTATAACTTTTGAGCTCATCAATATATTTGCTTATTAATTTTTTCAAAAGAATAAAACAGAACATATAGAAAACATTAAAATGTTTCTATGGTTTAAAGAGAGAGTATCCGGTTTCACTTATTCCTCCTATTTTCCTTCTAAAGGCAATATGTATTTATAAAGAGTAATTCATCCTACATGCCAGGTGTACAGAAAATTCACAGGGCGTGTAGGACTAGTGTTTAAATATAATGTAGGTGCATACTTATGCTAAATTTCCTCTCTGTTTAATTACCTTTATAAGTTACACTCACACAAATTTTCTCTGCTATTCACATAGGTATGTACATATCTAGATATATACTCAAATAATGAATCTGGGACATTCAATATTGTAGCAATGAAAATAAACTAGTTAAAAATAGTGTCAGTTATGATTCAAATAATAATTTAAAAAAATACTATTAACATCTTTATGATATCTCCATGAAACTAAATCCTAATTAAATAATCTCTATTGGGCTCACACTAGCTTGCAATATAATAGATGTCTTCTTTTTCTTCATCATCATTCTCAAAGTATGAATCAATATCAGCTGGTTACCAGCTACCATATCCCACAACACAGCCATGCAAACATCCAGCATCCAGAAAAATAACTCAAATATTTCCTAGGTTTTGATTTAAAGCCAGTTCAAGTCAGCAGATTGGTTGTTACTGACTTAAACTGGTTTTTGGTTCTTCCATACAGGATCCATGTAATGTAAAACTGTGGGTAATAATAAAGAAGCAGCACTCATTGCCCCTGGATACTATCCCTTTAAAGTGTAATGATAAAGAACTAGCTCAACATTCATCATAGTAACTCTCATGTCTAGTTTTAAAGTGGAAAAAAAAAGGCTGTTTGCTGCTCATTTTAGGCATACTAATAACAATGATAATGTTATAAATCCCTGTCATTTGTAAACACACACACTGTGCTTTTGCTCATTTTTCAGCTTGTTTCCACTCTACAAGGCTTGAACTAAGAAGCAGCTTCAATTTCTGTTTTCTCAGAAGATTTATGAATTAAAAGAGTTAAATGCCTCCCTGCAATATGTATCTTCAAAGCAATCATTGAAATATGTGAAGTCATTAATAATCAGTTACTCAGAAATTATAAAAGCTGTTGCCACATCTAAGCACATTTGGCCAGATAAAATAAACAAAAATTAATGACATAAAAGAAAAAAAAATATACTGAGATATATACAAAAACGGTAAAAAAATACTAATAGTCCTTGTTTGATTGGATTTTTTTTAAAAACATTGTCACGAGAGTTTTTCCTGACTTCATTCATAAAACAAACAAACAACAAAAAAAGAAACTATGCATTCAAACATGAATCTGTGTTGCATAGAGTGATTTCAGTACAACCTAGAAAGTTGGTCAAAAAAAGGAACTTGGCACACTTTGGTGGCATTCTCTGACCTCGGCACGATGCTGCCCCAGAAAGCCGAGTGAGTGCGCCCAGGTGTGGCACGAAGGAGCCCCGTCCTTGCTGCAGCTGGCCAGGGCAGTGCCGCCTTCCTCACAAACTCCACGCTTTGCATTTCATAACAGGAGCCCCAAACTGCCATTTCAACACGATGAAACATTCTGGGTGTTGTTCAGAGAACCAAAAACGCTCAAATTAAACCAGTTGCCGACAGCTGATCGGCCTCAAAGGCAGCTGCCCCCTGCAGCTGCACTCAACAAAAGTATTCAATAAAATTTCGGCCACATTTGCACGAGTGTGAGAGCAAAGCACGCCTGGCCACGTTCTCAGTTAGAGATGATGATTACAGGCAGCCAGAGACTGCTCCTTCCTCTCAGAAATCTCCATAGCAACTACCAGTGAGACTTGCTGCCTTTGTAGCAAATCTTAGCCAGAACAAAATCACCAGCAGTTTGCACAAAATTGCACACCTCATGACTTGCACTTCACACAGATTTGTGGTTTTTTTTTTGCAGATCTTTTTTCAAAGTACAAACACAGTATAGTCATCAGGAATGTAAGATAACCCAGCAAGAGAGCAACACATATGTCAAATGTATCCACACAGGATTTTTTTTGTTTCAGTTGGGGATTTTTCCTTTGACGTATTTTCTTACAAAAACATATACAACATCAAAACATAGAATTTTTACAATAATTCCAGAGGACTGTTCTTAAAATATATGAGAGATAGGGTATACATATACTAGTGAAAGCATAAAATTCAACATTAAAGCACACACCCTACTTCCACTGTCAGTAAGAATTTGGTAAGATTGTTCTGCTTGCAAGTTAAGCGGGCTACCAGCAGGTTATGAGCAACAGGAATTTCCTTGGTGTGTGTAGCATTATAACATTTGCATGTCTCTTTTCATATTCCTGTTCCATGCTGAT
Source organism: Chloebia gouldiae (assembly GCA_003676055.1). Taxonomy (NCBI): domain Eukaryota; kingdom Metazoa; phylum Chordata; class Aves; order Passeriformes; family Passeridae; genus Chloebia; species Chloebia gouldiae. The sequence goes on from QUSF01000020.1 coordinate 5,142,002, forward strand.
ATTTTAAGTTGATAAACATAAAGCAAAAACTCTATGTGGGAAGTGTCACCAGATTAAATGGTGTAGCTTTTTCACAGCCAATCCAGTTGCTTAATAATCTAACCTTTATCTTTTCCTTTTTTTTTAAATTTTTTTCCCTTTTTTTTTAATAATATTTTCCTGAAGAAGATTTTCACGTGGTCTTGCACAACCTGTAGAAGTGTACTACATATATTCAGAAAATATAAGACAGTGTACATCAAACAATTTAATGAAAACTGGAAAGTCCTTTTTGGGCCAGAAAAATAAATGTCTGACATGCAGAAATTTGTTCATTTTCCTTTTAAGTATGCAAAGGTCATGAGATCATATTAGGGAAACTTCTTTATATGGAAGCTGTGAAATATTAAATGACTTCTGAGTAACATGGGAGTTAGTACCATTGATTCTTGGGTTTTAACAAACTTGCTGTACTTTTAGGAATGAGAGGAAAAGCTCTTCTTTCTTCAAACATGGTACAAGGGAAAATAGAGCAACCAGCCTAAGCCATGCCTGGCAGTAGTTTCCTCCCAAGTGAGCTAACTGCTTGGCTTCAAACTCCTGAAGGAGGGACTTTATGCTTGGAAGAGCTGACACAGACTTAAAAGTTGCAAGTTACCTTCTTATTTACTTCTTTCCTAACCAAGAAGCCATGCTGTTGAGTGGATTATGCTCAGACATTCACCTGAGATAGCAAGAGGATATTCTTCATTCTGATGCAGCAGCATCCAATCAGGAACTGCCCTGCTGTCCCTTCCCCTTAGATTTCAAGTGTGTCACTAGTGTTGATACAGAGCCCTGCATCAAGAGGGTCACTGCTGGCACGGTGGGGCTGCTGCTCCCAAGTGCCCACAAAATAGCCTAGAATTCCTAGTCTTTCTACAGTTTCAGAACAAGACTGGTTGCTGAAAAACATGAGGACTTGTGGAAATAATTGCATCAGTCCCAGTACTTGTCTCTTCAATCTCAAACTGATTTAGACCTGACTCAAAGGGTGGGGTGAAATACAGTGTCACTGACATTGAAACAGCATTTTAGCTTTCTGGTGTAGTGTGGTTTATAACCTGTCCTTTCTCTTTAAAACCACATCCCAAGTTATAGACAGTTTATATAATTTTATTCATCACATTCTAGGACAGTTGTTTATATCCATTGTTAACACACAGAAACAAATTAAACAATCAGATCTGATTCTCCACAGCCTAGTTTCTGAAGGGAAAGGAAGGAAGGAAAAAGATAATGTGAAATAATATTACCACTCTTGCAAACACCTTGCAGTTTTTGTTAAGTGGCATAATCTCACTACAGCAAATAATCAGAGATCTTAAGGTGCGGAGGAGCAAGTTTTACACTTTTAATAAGTGAGATTTTGGAAAGTCAGTCACCCTAGGTGGTTTTGCATAAAATGATCTCCTTCTGGTTGCACAGGAAAGCAGACTGTGCTTCCCATCACACTACCTCCAGCTGCAGCCGAGCTCTGCGTTAGCACCTGCCTCCAGCCTTCCTCGATTCCTTCACAGTTACTCTCTTCACAGAGTCCAACAACACGGAGCCCTCATATCAGTCTTTGTTTCAAACAGCCTCACTTTAACTTCTGGGCCCAGATTTTCTTCTCCTTTTGCTGCGTTTTGCAGCAAAAATAAGTGTACTAGCCCTCATTTAAGTGTGCTTTGTAGCCCAGAGACTGCTCTTTTCTACTTTGTAATCTGAAAGACTAGCTAAACACAATGATATCAAACTATATTCTTGAAGTGATTCTGTTTAGAGCAGACTCTGCTTGTTTTGTGCCCTAAGCAGACATCTCTGCTCAGTGTGTTTGTGTGGAGCTGACCAACAGTTTGTGCCAGTTTACTATTCTTTTCCTTAGATCCACTTTGTCAAGCCAGATATAAGCTTCCCCAATCAGTGTCTTTTTCATAAACTTCCCTCCATTGGAGACAAGCAGAATCTGTGAAAATAATAATAATAATAATCATCATCATCATCAATGTGCACAGTAACATAATACTAGCAAAATATGAAAGATTCAGGGATGCTGGGCTCAAATATACTAAGCACAGAAAAGAAACATTGCCCATCACTTTTTAGAGTCACCTTTCCCTTCACATAAAGCCCTGTGAAAATTGAATCTTCTACTTCTGTTTCCTTATCATGGGACATAGCAATTAGAAGATGACAATCAAAGTTAATGAGCAATTTGTTCACCTGCTGGTTACCAAAGATGAGCATAAGGTCAAGTTTTAAGTTACAAGACAAAGCTTTGTACAAGTGATGTAGCAGCTTTTGTCAAGTCTGTGGAAGTCTGATGCAGACTGATGTACCAGCCTTTCTGTGAAATGTCATCCAACCATATATTTTCCAGCGAAAGAGGCTTGTGCCATGCAAACAATACACTTTTCTGAAGCACTTGTCTCATTATACATGTTTCTAGGAAAATGCATTTGATAATATGTATAATTCATGGCTTGAGTTACAGTTACATATTCATAAAAATTGTAGCATTTCATAATTCTTAAGTAACTGAATTAACAAGCACAATGTGGGGGACTTTTTTGTGTTTTTTAACTTCCTAAGTTTTTCAAAAAGAGAAATAAATAATGAAGATTTGCATTTCCATGACAGCATTAGCAGCAGGTTTGCAATATTCAGTTACTGAGCAGACCTCAACAAGCAACAAGCAAGGGAAGTAACTGATAATGGGAGGAGGCTGTCATTCTCTATGTCAACCAGCAAGAGAGAAAAATGAGCGTTTTGTTGTTTGGTTTCTAAGATCTATGCTAGAAGAAAAATGACAGAACACAAGGGTTTTGTACTCTGCTTAAACCACATGGTGGCAGAAATTTAGCAGGTCTGTAGAAGAAATAGAATTTTCTGTAATCAAGAACTTCCCCATTTTTTAAAAGTTTCCATCATGATTTGGAAAGAAATGTTAAGAATGCAAACTTTACATTGCAAATAAAATTTTAAATAAATTTCAAAAAGGAAGAAATTTGCAAATGTTTTCCTGAATAGGCTTCCTACTTCCTTGTCAAGTTTTGATATCAGTTGGCAACCTGGACAGTTTAGACACCTAATGTCTACTAGCCAACACGTTTGAGAAGGGAAAACTTTTAGGCACTGAACTAATAGGAAATTCCATTAATCAGAAAATGTGTTCTTGAGGAAAACAGGCAGCCTGCCTCCACTGCTGATGGCTTTCTCAGTGCCTGGTTTTGGTGTTTGCTGAAGAAGGGACTGCCCAGAAGTTGGAAAGCCAAACGAGAACATCTGTGAAATTTGTTCTTCTGGTTTTTTCTGATTAGCCTTGCACAGGACATTATGTATTTCTAATTGCAGTAAGCCAGGAGTGAGAAGTTTAGTGCTTTCCAGAAGGGTCCCAGGTGAGCTGCCAAGGAACAGGGAAATCAGAGAAGTGAGGAAAAAACTGCCAGGGGCTGAGGAAAGTGACTGTCTGAAAACTGTCAAAATGTTTTCTACAGAATGTTTTCATTCTGAGACAATTAACAGTTTTGGGACAGAAAAAATTTTATCCAATTTTTCATTAGTTGTGTCCTTGATCCTTCTCCCTACTCCTCCCAGATGGAACCCTAGGATCTATCTTCTCTAGCTTGTCTGTCTCTCATCCTTTGTTCCTCTGTGTTTCAGGCTTTCAATTCCAGTCTTGTTATCCTGGATCAGCTAGTCTTAGTTTTTAAGCCCCAGGGGTTCTATTTCTTAATACTCAATACTCTGTACCAGACAATTAAAGATTTTCTTAATTTTTTTTCTTCCTTCTTTTTCCTCAGCCGCCCATGGATTTATTTTTATGGTGAATATTCACACCCCTTCCTGCTGATTTTTAGACTGCAGTGCCTTGTCTTAATTTCTGCTTCTTGTTGGTTCTCATCGCTCTTTACATTGTACCTTTCATTATTATCATATTTGATCTCCTCTTACTCCCTCTCTCTGATCTTATTTTCTCCCATCATCTTCCAGTTCCATTTTTGTTCTATAAAGTCTGGGTTTGTTTAATTTTCCTCTCCCCTAGATCTCTTTGTACTGTGTTCATCTCATTGGCTCTAAATGTTCATCACTCAAATTCAGCATTTAAATCATCTAGGTTCATGCTTTGCCATAGGAACAAATTGACTGTTGAGCTTGAAGAGTACATAAAAACAGATGCACTGAGTCAGATTAAAGCTCTCTTCAGAAAAATATTTTGCTTGCAAAAGTGCAGAGGGCAGTGTATAAGGCAGAATATAAGAACAAAGCAATTATGTAGTTACACTCACTCAAAATACCTTAGGTCTGCAGACTATCCTGACTCACAAGCAGTAAGTTTGCATTTAACAGAATTTGATGTCTTTCATCTGGAAATTTCTCCTATAATTTTCTTCATGTACTTTTTTTTGGTGAAAATATTTAGCACTTATAATATATAAAGGCAATACGTTTTACCACTCAAGCTCCAATACTCATGAAGCAGAAACACTTTTTCTTTGTTTAAACTTTTTCCTTGATACTTTTGCAGGACATTTTTATGGCCTTCATTCTCTTAGCTCTGGTGCGCAGCATCAGAACATATCATAAAATTATAGAATTGTAGAATATACTGAGTTTAAAGACATCAATCAGGATCATTGAGTAAAACTCTTGGTCCTGTGCAGGGTACCCCAATAATTGCACCATGTGCCTGATAGTGTTGTCTAAATGTTTCCTGAATTCTGTCAGGCTTGGTGCTGTGACCATTTCCCTGAGTAACCTGTTCCAGGGCCCAACCACCCTCTGGGTGAAAAACTTTCTCCTGACACACAACCTAAACCTCCCTGAGCCTGCTTCAGGCTGTTCAGTCCTGTCATAGGTGACAGCAGCGAACAGATCAGTGCCTGCCCTTCTGCTTCCCCTCAGGAATGTGTTGAAGAGCACAACTCCCCTCAGCCTCCTTTTGTCTTCAGTTCCAGAGGAATGCTGTCAAGTCTCAGGCTAACTGTTCTTATGGATATGTCACTTGCTATCTCCCTCCTTAAAACTTGATGAATTATTTTTCCATAGGACTCTGTATAGTTCTTTACTGGCCTACCCTATATGGTTTCCTGTTCACTGCTGGAAGCATTTTTTTTTTATGGGAGCTCTTAAACTTTGGCAAGACTTTATTGATCACTTTGGCTTTTCCCAGAAAATGTCAATTTTTAAATAGTCTTTTATTTTGTCCATTGAAACAATAAGATGTTACATGTTAACACAGGAAAAAACAGTATCTATTTTGAGGCATCTTGTTTTGTAAAATCCATTTTGATTGTAATGCTAATGATACAAGCAATAAGCATAATGTTGGCACTTAGATAATTCAGACTAACTTTAGGCACCACAATGCAGCTGTCTTATTCAGGTTGGTCTGGCAGATTTCAAGGTTCATTAACTGGATGCTGATATTCCCAACAAGGTCTTTCACTGACTTTTAAGGTTGGCATGCAGATACCCCTTGAATTGCTCATCCCTCTCCACTGACTGGAGGAAATATGAATATATGGCTTATACTTGTTATCTGCTAATGTGAAAATAAATGAAGATAGACAAACTGAATCCAACCTGTCTAAAAACACCTCAAGTCTGGCCATATGACCAAATCTGTAGAAGCAACTAAAACACAGTGGAGGGACTATTCCTGACCCAGTCCCATGCATCATTTGATGTGTCACAGACTAACACAAAGCCAACTCCATTACAAATGTATCAGAGACTGTCTTGGCATAATCAGTAATTCTCAGCATCTGAGATGATGACTATTGTGTCAAATTATAGGTACCACAATTTTTAAAGTTGGAGAAATGGAGAGAATGATAAAATGATTAAGCATTTAGGCAAAAGAGCTTATCAAAGAAATTTGGTTGACTCAGCCTGGGAAAGGAGACAAGAGGTAAAATAACAGCTTTTCAATGTAAACCATCTTTTTTTTTTAAATTAAAAAGAAGGCAAATCAGTTTTCCTCTGTAATTTGTGGGTATACTTAAGGATACGTGAGCTTAATTTAAAAATATGACATATTTAATTTTGATATTGCACTAAACTTTCTAAATACATAGGAAATTATTCTTGGAAAGTATTTATAACTCCCTTCTCTGGAGGATTTTACGAACAGATCAAGCCTAAAATGTTCAGGCCTGATCTATAAATACCCTTCATCAGTGTGGTGTGATGGAGTAATCCATCTTTTAATGTCTCCTCTAGCCTGATATTTTCATTATTATATAACTGGGTTACTTTATTTGTAGTTTTCTCTTTTCAGCTAACAACCGAGTAGATCGAGCTCAAATGCCCATAGCACAGCATGGACAACATCAAAAATTAGGATTTAATAAAATGCAGAATTACCTGAAGAGAATGCCCAGCAGGACTCAGGCTAAATCTGAATGTTTCATTGAACGAAGGCTCTCGGTCATGCCTGCATACCCTGGTTTTCTTCTTAATTACTCTCTTTTGGGTAGAGATATTGACAACATACAGCTTCACATACAGGTCTGGGGAAGAACAGTTCAATGAGTTAAATACAGAAGCTTTTAAATAATCTTTGCTGTTAATGATTTCAGTAGAGCGAAATTTTTATGAAAAAATGATATTTTACAAAGTCATGTTCTGTTCTCATTCACATGGTGTAGGAATGTACCCATCCCACTAAATCCAAAGGAATTACTTTGTGTTTATGAGTCTGCCATTAAATAATAAAATACCTTGATATCTTTATCTATCTATGAAAATATCATTATAAACATGAGATTTTGTTTTTAAAAAGCTTTTTCACAAAAATACAATTTTCTACTAGTTATAGCTGTTCTTTGATAACCTAGGGATTTATAATTTTTACTAAAGTTAAAAATTGATTAATTTTTAAAAATAAAAAGTAAACTAAAAATATTAACTTCTGACAGTTAATTTGCTTCTACAAATGTTTTTCTTTCATTAAAGTTGCTTATAGGAGGAAAGAAGGATTTTTTAAAAAATCCTGTAGAATATGTCATCCTGGCTAAAAAGCAATTTTTTTTTCCATTTTAGTGATGATATTAAATGACTTAAGATACAACCTACTTAATATTTTCGAAGTATCATGAAGATGTTTTCTTACTGATACCTGGAAGATGATCTGGAGATTTAAATTTGTATGTGATATTTCTGCACTGAAGGATTTCTACTATCAGTTGTTCTCCATCTGTCTTCATTTCCTTCTTTAATGCAATCTTGATTTCACCCATAACCTGTGTTTTACCTGGAAAAGCAGAAAAAGCAACCCTCAGTAATGTGAAAGGAAACTGAATGTATCTTTCTAACTTGGAGAGAAGTAAAATTTTATGTTTTTTTTTTTCTCTTTTGGTTTGGTTTTTTGTTTGTTTTGTTTGCTTAATTCAGTTTTGATTTTGGTTTGTCTTTTTTTTTTCTTATAGTTTTTATAGCTATACTTATAGCTCATAATTTTAAGTCAGGAATGTAAGGAAAATGTATTGCTTGGATGAGCAAATGGTAGGCACATGCCATACACTTGTATAACTAGATTATATGATTCAGAATTTATTTGCCTCAGTGGAGCTTTTTTCCCAAGAATAGAAATTTCTCTAGGAGTTATTACAAGTCACATAACGGTCACTGCAATTCACCTTTTCAGAAACATTTACTACAAGACTCTGAAGTTATCTCATTTTAAAAAGAAAAAAAAAAGCAAGAAAAGAACTTTCAATAGAGTGTTAAAAGTAAGATATTCAAAGGCAATGAAGTAAGGCTGGTGAAGTCAGCATTTCATTTCACCTTCCTACATACATGGAGCAATATCACTCACAGTTTAAAGCGAAGGGCCTAGAGTGACCTTTAAGATTAAAGATAATTTCTCTGCTTATGTGTGTAGAAATACAGTGCCATTATTTCTACATTTTATGAATTTCTCTCTAAATCAGTTGGAGAGAAAGCAGGGAAGGAAATGTAGACAAAGCTCTTTTGCCTTTGCCTGTCCTCCCACAAGCCCTGACAGAAGCCAGGCAGAGAGGAGCAGGGCTGCATCTCCGAAATGCGTATGGGGGAGGGAGCAGAGCATCCTCAGCACAATTCTCTCCATACTAACATCATCTCATAGTGGGGGTTGTGCTTCTATATCTATTGTCCTGCTACTGAAAATATTATTTCTCTTCACTTTAGACATTAGTTCAAAAGAAATCAAGCCATAAAGCAACTAGGATTTTTTTATTACATAATTTCTGGTGCCAGCAGGATTTAACACTTTACTGGAAATTCTAGAAGCTTGTGCCAAGATGTTGTAAGGTGCAAAGCAGCTCTGCAGAATGTAAACAATTATGATACATCTGGAGAAGGTTCTCAATTAAAGAGTGTTAAGTTGACAAGTGGCATGTAAAGATTACTTCCTGTATCACAAATGTATAATCAAATTTGAATAACACCCTCTAAAAATGACAGCTTCTTTTTCACAGATGTCAATTCTATTTTTCTACTTAAAATAGTTAAGGGATCATGAGTAAAAGTGTAATAACTAATAATCACAGCTAAGGTAGAATTTAATTTAGTTACAGTCCCTAATAAATTTGTAATTCTGCTTCAGCTGAGCCAGCATTTCTTCTGTTGTTTCTAAGGTATGAGAGGACCTGTTATGAGGCAAGTGATTCTTTCACAATATTTGATAATCACAAAACCATTCCTATAGGTTTGAATATGCAATAACAGCATTTTTTTTCCTGCTGCATGGCTGTGCAAAGATAATGAAATCTTCATCTTGTGATGCCAGCAGAAAAGATAGCTGTGATCAAAAAGGAATGGCCAACAATGTCCATGTTATTGTTCATTATATCCCTTGTTATAATGCCCTTTCCCTGAAAAGTGTTGAGTTTCCATTGGACCCATCTTGGTTAAACTATGGATTTTGGATGACTTGAAAGAGATAAAAGACAAAATTATAACGCCTTCTTTTCTCTGAAGGTAAAATTCTCAAATTACTGATGAAGGTGTGACACACCTGAAAGGTGCTGTTTAAATCTGAATTTGTGATCAGTATTGGCTTTTGCACTGACTCCCAGAAACATGAAAAGAAGCCCAGTATGGACACCAGTAGGACAAACCTAATATTAGCTTCAGGCAATTTTTAGTATATCACAGGCTTTTCTGGAAAATGTACTTGGTTTATTTTCTTTATTCCCTGTCTGTTCTTTAAGCTCTATTTGCATTAGTTGTTAGGACCTCATCTTGATTGCCTTAGTGCCTCCTTTTTCATTTAGGTGTGCATTCAGCTTAAGATGAGATGAGGTGGTTTGGGTGCCACTTGTGATGTTGTGAGCCAGAAAAAAGGATATATGCTTCCAGCAAGTTATATTTAAATATTCCAACACTATTTCTCAGCATCTGAAAATTTTCCATGGACTATTCTATATTGCCAGATATTCTTTAGGGCAATCAATCCTGCTTCACCATTTAAACATTGTGGGGAAAACAATGATCTACAGCTGCAAACACATGAAGGATAATAGCTTTATTGTGCTTCCATACTAATTTTAATTTTTCCCACAGCACAAGTATAAGCCTTTACACCAGGCTTATAAAACATTACACTAAAATAAATCATCACTTCAGAACCTACCAGAGTTTTGTAGACTCAGAAGGGATTCCTATTTCTTCTATTGCTTATCTTTTCCCCCCTTTCTCATATAAAAGTTCCATACATCTTTCCTTTGGTGGGTGTGCAAAAATAGAGCACATTGTCTTGTTTTGGGGAGTTGATTCTTTAATGGAAATGAGAGATATAGTGATGAAGGGAATAGTCAATAGTGAACCATCTTAGAGCTGGTGAGAGTTCACAGTGGGCTGAGCTGGACATGAATGTGTCATGAATGTCATGTTTGGTGTGACAGAAATAAACTTCCTCAGGGTGTCATGGGACTGGATAACCTCAAGGGTTGCATTGGTAGGAATAAATCAAAATATACAACACCCAATCACAGTCTTTTGCCTTCTTATGTAAGTTTAGAAAACACCAATGATAAGCAATGTGAGAATGGAACTGATTTCAGGTATTTTGATACATTGGATGATGAAAAATGCTACAATTCAACTCTGAAAAAGCGACATTGCATATCTTTTTAGGGTAGTACTATTATGGTTTCCCAAAGAAGTGAAAAGCAATTTTTAACTTGAATAGTAACATTTCCCTTAGTAAAAATTATTTTCAGATGAAAGAGGTGCAAAACAGGATTATCACAGCGGCAAGGAACCATATAGTAAAGCACTAAAAAAATGATTGTCTACTTTAGTTTGGGAAACAAGGAGTGAACAAGAGACATTCTACAACTATATGCTAGAGTAAAAATTGAAAAGGATAAGAGATATTTAAGCTGAATTAGTGTGATATTTTACCTGTTTCATATGTATCAAATGCACACAAAAGGATCACAGTCATGCACAGCATCATTGTGTTAACCTTTGCAACATGCCAACAGTAGGCAATCAATTTTTAAATATATCTATATCTATACATAGGATAAAAAACATTCATGCCTTTTTTTTTTTAATGACTGCACACCTCTTTTTAGAGGACCATATTTATTAATAATTCATTAACAATTAAAATGAGGTAGTTTTTAACTAATTTGCTGCAAGATATTTGAGAAGTCAAGGAGTTTAAATTTGCTGTGGTGATGGCAGCACCAAACTTGTTGTTCTAGTAGAACTGTCACACTCTGCATTGTGAAAGGTTAATTAGTTTTGCTATTAGTTTTAATTGACTGCTGTTGTAAATCACAGGATGTGTCATCTTCACTGTTGTTGACAATTCCAGAGATTGACAAGTATGGATTGTGCTCCCATTCCTTTTTAATCAAATACCTGCTGTCAAACAGAATTACCCCAGACAGAAGTAGCTGCCTCCCATCATTCCACGTTATCAAGGCTAATTCAGCAATGCATTAAATAAGCAAGTAAATCTCACTGCAGAATATCAGGAATTTTATTCAGTTCAATTGTCTAAATGTAAAGTTCTGAGATAATTTGCACTTTTATCTTAGAATAAGTTGAATTGCTTTCTGACTTTGACTGTGTATTTTCACATAGATGGATAATATATGAGTAGGCTAAACTTGGTAATTCAAATATGAGATGCCTAAATGCTGCTACTTGATAAACATCATACTTGAGTAATTTCCTGAGTGGATGCCAGATGGCCAGAATACAGAATCAGGAAAATACGTAAACTGGCATTTTGTTTCATAATTGTGTATAAATTGGTATGGGCTCTCCTGTTCCAGAAGATTGACTGGGGAGCACTAGAGCAGGGGAATTAAACATAAAATACAAGGGGGAAAATATCAAGAAATATTTCCCAGCATTCTTCTTTTCAAATGAAGCTTATAGATGAAATTATTGTTTACAAAATAGGTAGGAAATGCTCTTCTGGAGTTTCAGGAGTCAGACACTCTGAAAGATTTTAAATCAGAGGAAGATCCTTCTAAACAGCTCCCAGTGATATTGGCCTACTGAAGAGATGTCTTTATCTGTTTTGATACACTGAGAAATTAAATTAATGAATCTTAGGGTTCTGTACAGTGTTTATCGATAGAATAAAGGAATTTTTTTGATGTACTGAACTGCTGTTTGTCTCACAGGTATTTAATGACTTGGACTTGGATAGTTATCTCTAACATGGTATAATGAGACATAATATATTCCAGAATAAAATAAATCAAATCTTCCTATGCAGATGTGTTTCTTAAATAAACAAAATCTTGTATTCAGCTATGTTAGGTTATGTTTGCAATATTTAGAGAGTTAGAACATAGCATGTCATAAAATCTAAGTAGTCTGAGATTCCAATCTAAGCCTCCATAACTTGAATTAAAAAAAGGACAAAATTACAGCTTCAAAATATGGGACATGATTAAAGACAACACAAAAAAGATGGGTTCTGTCACAAGACCAGTGTTCCTTAGTAGCTTTCTGATCTTAGATTTCATCTCTCAGAGATGGAGTTAATAATATCTCTTAGAGCTGTTTGGGTTCAGCAACTGAAACTGGCTTTTCTGTGAAGAGAGGGACTTTGATCGTGTAATCATGGGCAGGGCTTTGGAGTGTGATCCCAGGAGAAAACACAAAGTCTTAGGAAGGCTGATGAGGACCTTGTCACTGTCAAGAATGTTTCCACAGTAACCCATGAAGCTCCTACAAACATAATTTTTTGTATAACACAGTGCTGTTGTACCAAGAAATATGCTTCTGCTGGATTCCTTTATTGCTATTTTAAGAATCAGATGTTCATCCTCCAGCAGACAGCTGTATTCCAGAAAAAACAAGATAACATGATCTTATTGCAATAAATAATTCAGTATTACTGCAAATAGTAGGCTATACATATATATATAAAATATATATATTTCAGTATTAGAGCTAAACTACTCCAGCTGAATGTAAAGCAAAAGTATGGTGTTTAATTTTAAACATACGTATATCAAGAAGTTAAAATGCCAGCCAAAACCTTCCACACCTTCCACTCTTTTTTAAGGCAAATCTTTCTCTTTTTATTTTTTTCTTTTTTTACCATCACACAAGTTACTTGCAGTACTAGCTGTTTGTATTCATGCCTTTCATCCTCCTGCTGGGGCATGAGTTACTGGCAAAGCTGCTGCAAAATAATGATGAATTACCTTTATAAATAATGTTTCTCAATGCTTACAGGTTCCAATATTTTGTGTCCTTATGTTTCTTTTCCTTCTTTTTGTCTTTTACCTTTTGCACATATATTTTGTTCATTATGAAAATTGCCACAGTTTTCTCTTGTAAGCTGGTTTTATATTTTTTTTTCCTGCAGTAAGAAAAATTAGACATCTAATACAGTTTTAACCACCACTTCCTCCTGCCTCACAGTGTTTTAAATACATGTTGAGATTACTACCATTGGTCTATCTCAATAAATATGAGGTTGAATATGAACTGAAATTTGTTGCGACTGGATACTCAGTTTGCTCTTCACAGTGCTATCAACAGCTCATGGGACAAACTGAAGCTCAGAGAAAGGTTTTATTTATCTAACTCTGCTCTGAAGAGGAACTCCAGCTGTTAAGGGTCCCTAATATGTGTTCAATCTTCTCTAATCTGCCTGTGAAAGGCTGTGTGGTGTTACAAAATATGGGCTGGGTGTTATTGTGGTTTATGCTGTGCCTTACCTGGCACAGGCAGGGACGCTGTGTGCTCTCCTCTGAGACACCAAGCTCAGCTCCCTCCTGATAAATATCCCCCTCTGGGAACAGGGATGCTCTGTGCTGGGAGCAGGCAGGAACCAAAGGAGCTCCTCTCTCTTCTGCTTCCCTCTCCTTCCCTTGCACTGTGCACTGCTGGGGACGGGCTGTATATTATGGGATGAGCAAGGAAGGTCTTTCATTAACACCTCCCAGTGTGCTCAGAAGTGATGCACATGCGATCATGTAATGGGAGAGAGGAGCAGAACTCAGGATCTTTGCTCACAGCAAACACAATTTACAATTTTGTGGGCACTGAGCGAGGCTGACTTTGAGGCTCAGGCATATGAACAAGCTGACAGCTTTATATTTTGACTCTCAGACCTAGCAAGCTCGCTGCTGAGAGAAATTTAAATATACCTGTGCAGAAATTTAGCCTGTATGCTCCAAGTCCTTATTTTAAGAAAAAAACCAACCTGTTGTACAAAATATATTTTCAAAACAGGGAAAGTATTTTGCCTGGAATTGTTCCCAGAAAAAAAAAAATATAAACTCTGTTCCATGTATTGGTCATTCTATGTGTGCCCCTATTTCATAGGTTTTATTCTTTGGTTTTTTTTTAATAAAAATGCAAAACAAAACAAAACAAAACAAAACAAAAAACCCCCAAAAAACCTCAAAAAAAAACCCACTAAACCAAAACTCAATTCTGACTATACATTGATACCATATGTAAAAATTCTTGATCTGAAGTAATGTGATATGTGGGAAAATAACACTGATACTTCACAATATGCTCAAATATAAAAAAAAAATAGAAACGTACCAATCCACTTTCTACCAACTTTATTTCTGTTGTGTGACTTTTTAAAATGTTGTAGAAAAGTGAGGTGGTGGGAAGAGTATAATGAAGGAATAATGTTAGAGGAGGTGAATGTGGTGAAAGAGTTGCACTTGTATCAGAAGTTGCCTAAGTCAGTAACTTAAATGGCAATATAGGAGATCCAGAGGCTTATCCAATAAGATTTTTTTTCCAATAATCTAGACAGACTTGTCCCTGTGCCATAGAGATATTTGGAATAAATGGAAGGAAAATAATGACACCTGTAAATATGAAATTTAGATGATCAGAGATTACTCCAGAGGTTGATTTCAACAATGAAGATGAACACAGTATACCTATGTGGATTTGACTGGTACTAGCTAGAGAGAGAAAGAAAATGAAGTAAGGGAATTTAAGATATTTACACAACTCATCCTTCTAGATTATCACTTATATTTATATCTTCCATTTGTGTTCTTGTGTTCTAAACTGATAATTCTATCAACATGCTCTCTGCACTTCCTTCAAATACTGGATTTCTCCAAAATTTATCTCTGATTTATAATTACAAACTAATGACAGGGTTAGTCATAAGGAAATGTTTATGTCTAATGGAAACTCCCTGAATTTTGTAGGCATTAGGGAAAATACCTTTTTAAGCTTTTGCTTTTTGAATGGATGAATGCTTTTGGAGGTAATGCCTACATTTTTTTAGTGTTAGTGGAGAGGCAAGTTAATGGCTTTCATTTAGAAAATAGATTTTTATCCAATGAAACTAGGCTAAAAGTATCAAAATTAAAATTTACAGCTCCATAATTTTCCAAAACTTTAGAGAAAACTAAAACTTGAGAGAAAGCTAAAATGATGGTTGAAATTATTCCTGTGATTTTAATTGAACTTCAAAGATAGGTGCAGCCTGAATCTGAAAGGGGAAACTGTGCAATCTCAGAAGAAAATACTCTCTTCAACCACCTTTTTTCCCTTTCATCCTCACCACAAATCACTACCCAAGTCTAAATATCTATTCATAGTCTTCACAACTTTAGCATCTTACATAATGAGACATATCAGACGCTGCAGATTCAATTGCATAAAAGATGGCTTGCCACAGCACATCTGAGATTTTGATGATGAAAAGCACACTTTGCCCTGGCTTTTTGTGTTAAAAAAACCTTCATACACAGAGAAGAAGAAAACTAAAGCCGTACATACAGAGCAACCTCAGCCTTTACTATTTAAGCTTATTCTACTGCAGCTTTACCAAGGACAAAATGTTTTGTTAAAGGGAGAAAAAAATTTGCAAACTGCCAGCAAAAGTCTGAATTTGACAAAACAACAGTTCAGTTAAGTATTTTCACAATACTACAATAATCTTTGTGTAACACAGCATAAATATTTTATTAAAGTAGGACAACTGAGTCTGCTCTTTTTTTCCCATGTCAATATGAGAACACAAAATGTGTCTCACCTATAAAAAATAGGGAGGATTTTGCTAGATTTGCTTAGGTTCTCATTAGAAATGACAGATTTTAAGCTACTTTCCCTCTCTCACTGTAAAGACTTTTTTATTTTTTTAGTTTTGATATGCAAGATTTTGAGAGTTCAACAATATGGTCTGAAATTACAAAATCCCTTCTGAGACAGCCTTCACTTTCTGTGTCAAAATAATGAAAAATTTTACACCTTTTCACTCTGAATATACATATGAAGGTGTGAGTATCACAACAGATTTATTTATTAATTGTGTCCACTTGATTTTAGGAGATTAGACATTCTGGCTTGAAACACTGGAAATTCTAGGAAATGGATTGTCTTATGTTACAATATTATGCAAGTAGAATGGAAATAATGTAAGCACTTTAAGGGGAGAAAAGACTAGTCACGTGGATGGTAGCAAGAGATAATGGAAAATGTCCTTAATATATAATAAAGAAGATCAAATAATTATAAGTATAATTCAGAAGTCTTATGTAGAATAATATCAGGAGAGGAAAGGTAGATTAGATTACCAAGTAGGTTTTGCTTTTTGTATTTACTTTTGGGAATCCAAAGAGAGACAAATATGAGAACAGAACAGAATGTCTTGTATTTGGGGTATAAACAATATTCACCAATCTAAATTAAAATACACAGAGTGCTTAGAATATGTTATAAGAGCAATGTATTTCCTAAAAAGATAGCTAAAAATGAAAAGAATTAAACCAAAATGCTTGCAGGTTTTATTTGCAAAAAGTAGTTTTTGTTAGGAAACCTGCTGACCACTCAGAAGTGGGAAGAATGACGTGAAAGCGAAGTTTATTTATATAATGTCTGCTGAACTTGTGGGTCAGGCAGAAGCAAAGACAGTCATGTTGCTTTTGAATTTAAACTCAAGAACGTGTTGCATAACAGGAACACTTAGGAACTTCTCTATTTGCTTTGGCAGAGGGCTGTTTAAGTAGTGATTTTTCATTATTTGTAGTGTTTTGGACATATAGTCTAATGAAAATAAAACAAAAAAAAATACTTCAAAGACGGATAAAATTAGATTCATGTCTTAAGAGAATTTATTTAATTAGAAAAATAAGTAGAAAAAAAACAGTTCAAAGGTAAATTTCTAACTTCTGGAGTGATGTTACCTAAACATCTGATACAGGCTTAGTTTTACTAGACAGGCTGAAGTTTTTAAAATTGGTAAGCAAACTGAAAAAAATACCACTGTTTTCTGACTTAAAAGTGCAATTAAAATATATTTTGATATTTTCTCTTTGTCATAAAGCTGTTCTATCACAAGGATGTATTCTCAGTGAAAAGGACTTGGTGTAAGAACTACATATGATGTGGCTTCGTTTGGAGAGTGACTCATCGAACATTTTCTGCACAGACAATAAGCACTGAGCCTGCACTCTTAGTGCAGTGGAACAAGCTGTTTCATTTCACAGCTTGGCCGAGTCATTTATAGCCCACAAAAAAAATTACTTAACACATGGTGGCATATGTAACTTAATAAGGCTTTCTTTGAGAAGGAGGTGGAAGATGGCATTTGTATACACAAAAACATCCATACACATACCCAACCTAACACAATATGTTAGCACTCTTTTGTGCTATAAACCTAGTAGGCATACTATCATGATAGCTGGAGATGAAAATTTTTGGTGAGAACAAGCCTGTTCACTCCTCACATCATGATTTCCAGATTCCCCCTCAGATTTATACTGCAGCTCTGAGGCACTTTCAGTGAAATATGCTTAAAGTCTTGCTCATACCTCCCTGGAGCTACACACTGGAGAGCACAGCCGTGTGTGCTGCACTGCTTGGGTACCAGAGCAAAAGCTTCTGCACTGACTGTTCATGTGGAAGACAGGTATGCTCTTATATTAATAGATTTCCTTTTGCATACTTACATTTCCTGGTGCAGTGGTAGCAGCTCACTGTTGAGATGTTCTTTCTCTTGCATAAAATAGGAATGATTACTGAAATTATTGTTGCTAATAGGACTACTAAGTGTAAAAGTATGAGATGTTGTCTGTGTGATAGTAAGAGCTGATAATTCTAACAAAACTCATTGTGACTAACATGCAAAAGAAAATCAAATCTGTCTTTCAGGACCATCAGAGTATTTTGGGGCTGGCTGTAGAGGACCTAGGAAATTTTAGCATAAGAATGAATATTTGTAATCTCTACTGGGATTCTACTACCTGCATAATCTGTCCAACAGAGCAACGGAGGATGATCCTTTCCATTAATAGGATAAATATGGAATCAGCTAAGTCCAAACTAAAAAAACCTGTTAATCCAGATTTTGCTCAGGAAGGATGAACAGTTCTGCAGAGTATTTCATAGTATTATGCAGAATTTAGAGTTCTATAATCCATGGAGGACTGATGCCTGAAAGCATCTTACAATAATGTGGACATGGTTCCTAAAGTTCCCAGTCTTGAGAAATATCAATTTACCTTTGGCTCCTGCCTGAAGTCTTCTATTAAATGCCTTTTTTTTTTTTTTTTAAGTTTTTAACCTTCCACCAGAAATCTTTACAGACTAATGTACCTGTTTTTTTTGTGGAATGCACACTTTACATTTTCCCTCTCATTCAGCACTCAACAGTGCCATTATTCTTTATTTCATACAATGCTGGTTCCCTCAAGCTGCTATAACAGACATCCTAAAGTTGGTATTTCATTGCGCTGTTAAACTGATGTGTATGGCTAAACTCCACAGAGATATATTTGAATAAAAACATTACATAAAAACTTAGAGCAGAAGAAAAAGTACAGGGACAGTAAAGCACTTATGCAAATCCCCTCAGAGATTTGTGATGAAGACAAACGATGGAAAGAAAAAGAGAAAGGGAAAATGTGTTTCTATTCAGAGTGTTTGTGAATTGGTAAGAAACCAGTTAACTGGAATTATATATAACATAAACAACAATGGCAAAGATCAACATTTTAAGTCGATGTTCCAGGTGGCAAAATGATGCTACAGAAGAGGTCACAATTTTCTGTAGGCGTGAAAATGCCACAAATGATTCTGAGTTTCTGAACTTCCAGGGGAAAAGGGAGACCTAGTAGAAGTCCTCTCACAAGGAAAGGTGAGCTGGGAATCGTGGACTTTAGTAAAATAAAAGGGCCTAATATTCAGTCATGGGAGAATATGATAGCATGGTAGAAGAGATGCAAGGGGAAATTATTTATAGTGCAAGACTGAAATTTTTTTCTATGATCACCTAAAATATTTTTTCAGGATTTTTAGAGAGAAAAAAAAGTCAGAGACTGAGTCCTCTCAGATACTGGGACCTTTCCCTGGTGCCACAAAGAAAAGAGGTAATCTCACCTTAGAATCTGAGGGTGTCCCAAATAAGAGGGTTTGAGACTATGATTTCTTGGCCTTCATCTGGATTTTATATCAATTCCACCTGCAACTGGAAAACTTTTCTGATTAAAAGTTTCCTCAAAATTATGTGCACCAGAAAGGTGAATAAGAAAACAGAGATATGTTGATGTTTATCTCTGTCTGCCTTAGAAACTCTCTCTACATTTTCTGAAATCACTGAAGCATATACCATCTATCTGTAGATAAAAAGAAACCCAACTATTTTGTAAATAATTGAAAATCCTTTTCTGCTCTGGGCAGTATGCATGCAATGGAACCTTTATAATTAGCTGAATCTTTCCAATGATGAATACAAAGGAGTATCTCATAGTGAGCTAATGCTCTGACATCTCCTGTAGATTTACTTTCTGTCAGCTGAAAAAGTTTAGTCTCTTGTTTTGAGAGTTAATGCTTCACAGACTTTATGCACCGAGGCCAACCCTCATGATTTTGTCAAGAATTTCTGAGATTTAATATTGCTCATTTGAAAATGACTGTTGTAGTCTTGCTCATAATTTGCATTCAAAAATTAAAGCTGTAAATACAGGAATTGAAACTAGGGTTTTGCAAGACCTCACAAACAGAAAGTGCAGCATATATTCCTTGAATGTTATTTAAAGCTTGTCTGGGGAGTTTTGAAATGTAAAATATCTGGGACATGGAAAAAAACCCCAAGTTATTACTATTGTACACTCATTATTAATTTTTAATAAAGTGCAGCATTGCATTTGCAATAATCATCCATGAATATGATGCCAATACCTGAATAAATTTCACAGACTTTCTTTACAATTTCAATAAATATGGAACAGAAAATAAGGGGTAGTGGGGGTTAAACTAAATACAAAGATAGATTTAGGAAACCAGAACATATATTTTCCTGAATTTTTAAGTTATCCAGAAAGAATTTCATACTGTAAGAGAGAAGATTGAATAAAAATCAGATATACAAATTTATTAAACCTCCAGTTCAGGTTTGCATGAACTGAAGAAAAATAACTTCCTCCAAAGAGTCACTACAAAAACAATCTTGTTAAAGTAAAAAATATTTAAAACTTTACAGCATTGCCTTTTTAGATACCCTAATGAGACACAATATGATTACTGCTTGGAATTGGCTCAAACCCAAGAAAATACACTGTTCCTTCAAGAAGAATGACTTGCCAAGCTGGTGCCTGCCCATGGTTAGATACCACACCAGCTGAGACACCCAGCACTGCTGGAGAGAGCCCTGCCAAGCACCAGATCAACCTTCCCCTACTTCATCACATAGAGAAACCAGTGTCAGGTCGCAATTTCAGTGTTATTTGTGGGCAACCTCTCAAACTGAGCAAACCCAACAAATTGTGTCTGCATCTGTCAGGAAAAACTGTCTGTGATGTATATGTTCTCACAGAATATGTGTCTTACTTCTAAGGCAGAAAAAATATTAACAGCTGTATAAAATTTCAGAAATCATTTTAACTGATTAAAGGACACACAAAATATTAAATGATTGAGGACTGAGAAAACAAAAGGATTCAAATGGACTTACTGATTGGTGGTAATGCTAATTATTTCTCTGCTGTGATTATAATTGTGAAATACAGGATTTCATGGCCAAAGAAGCTGAATCCATGTTTTATCTTTGAAGTTATTTTATCTTTATTTGTTTTATCTTTGACACCCAATTTTACCCTCTCCACAAGTACCACATGTACCACAATTCCCCTTGCACGAGGTGCCTGTTTATGAGGTTTCATAACCCCCCTTGCATGAGGTTTCAAAAGCAAAATTTTGTGGTGCCATTGCTGAACCACAGGTCTCTGAGTGCTGTTAGACTCATGCTCCTCTCAGTGTTGAAGTCACAAGGTCTCTCTGAAAGAAGCTTTATTTACCAGTCAAATCTTTACATTTTACCATCTTCATATCTGAAATTTGAGCATATGTACACATTGTAATTCAAGTGATCACCAATTTAACTTCTCTGCACATTTTTGTTCCTCCTTCCCAACATAGTTTGGCTGCAGGAAAGAACAGACCTTTAAATCTATGATTCTGACCAAGGACCATCATACAGATGTGGAGACTGCAAACTTGCTACTGAAATGGCTCACAAGACATCTAATTATCCTGTGCACTCAACTTCCAATTTCAAAATAAAATCCATACAATACAATTCAGTAGCACAACATAAACAAGCCTCTACATTAAATAGAGATTAGCCTAAGATGCTCATCATGCTGTAAACTAATAGTCACAGTTTCCATTAAAAAAAAATCAAAATTTCTATCTCAGACCTTTTGTGATAAATACTTTCAGCAGCTTGCACTACTTCTTTGTGAAATTTTTAATAATAATAATGCTAGTGGTAGTTAGCAAACACGTAAAATTTAGAAAGGATAGTGGTCTGTATTATATGTTTACAATCATTATTTTCACAAAAATATAAGTAATTATAAGTAGTCTTAATCAGAAAGGTGAGGCAACTAAAGTTAAATCGAGTAATGGCGACAAAATGTACATTGGTATTCTTCCTTACTTTTCTAAACTATCTCAGAGAAGCATGTGGAAGCAACAGGTAATAAGTTTTCAAGCTTCATGCTGAATTTACTTCCATTTTTCATGTGACAAATAAGTTCCAGCAAAGGAGTATTTTTAACAAGAATTCTTCAAGAAACAAAAGGCAAGTCTGCTACCCCACTGATTACTGTGCTTTCTGATTTTGAAAGCTGTTTGTTATGCTTTGAAAACAGGCACTGGTAAAGGCAGAATTAACTCCTCTGCTGTCAAAAGACAAAAGTGGTGCAACTGGCACTAATAAAAAAAAATCCTGAGTTTTCCTCAGTGATTTACCATAAAACCATCATCCTTTCACTCAGAAAAAGAATGTGCAAAATAAACAACCTGGCTCGGATTTTTTTTTCCTGTTATTTAACAATTTTAGTTTTTTTAATAACCCTGTATTTACACAGCCTATGATCAGATATTCCTGGTCTTGTTGTCATTAGGGAAAAAAAAGAATACATTAATTGTAGGCAGTTGCAGCAGGGAACATCAAGTAATAGAAACTAATTACTCAGGAGGAATTCAACCAGCTCAGTGGTTATGAAAAATACTATGGAGTTTTTAATAAACAGTTGAAGCAGATTGCTGCTCTAACTCTTTCTCATGAGATGTTCCCTTAAATAAAATTATACCATCCTCAGTACCAGTCTAACTGAAAAGATTTTTACCTGTAACTAATCACCAAGTCTTAAAAAGTCATAAACAGGCACTGGTGCTGAAAGAGCTCTCCCCAAATTCCTGCTTATTGCTTCCCACACAGTGTCCCTGACTGGATCTCCTGTAGCCATAATGTTTGTACAGCTGCCTAATGAGCTTGTTGGCAGAAATGATCCTGCTCACTGTAACCTCACCCCTCCCTTGCCCACCCCAGTCTATTGATTTTGGGTTAGTCACCTAACCTGAATCAGCACACACCTTATGTCACCTTGAAGGATACGATGACATTCAGGAAAAGGAAAAATGGAATTTTACAGAGATAATGCTGGTTTAAAATGTGCTTAATTGTAAACTGATAGAATGATACACAGAGCAAAGGACTGCTGAAGAACTCCAGTCCAACCTCACACTCACAGGGTTAACTTCCACATTAGATGAGGCTGAACAGAGTGTTTTTGTAGAGTTTTGAACCAAAACTTTATTTTGTGTGATTTTGTTGAGTTGGTTGGTTTAGCTTGCTTTTTATTTTCCTTTTATTCAGTTAGAATTTCCTTTACTTCATGTTGTGAATGTTATGTATTTCCTATTTCTGACTGCTGAGCTCTGAGAAGAGTCTGGCTTCATCTTCTTTATAAAAAGAACCCAGTGGAAGGGAAGAATCCTTTCCTATGACCTGCTCCCTGCATAGTTAATTTTACAGTATGCAAGTAATAATGATCACAAGGACATTTTCTAAATTAATATTGTTTCAAGAAAAATCGTTGCTTTCATTGTACAAGTGACCTCCTCGGAAAAAAAATCTGATTTGAAGAGTGTTTTAATCTCTGTTTGGAGCAGAAGAGAGTAAACACTGCACATTTTGCTATGAGATCATGAAAAAAAAAACAAACTATTGCTTTGTGGGAAAAAGACATTGTCTCCAATGCCAGGACTTTCAGTAGTTTTAAAATCGCTTTGGGCACCAATTGCATATTTTCAGTTTGGATCATTTTAAAGAAGTCTAAAGAATATTGAATCTGTTTTGTGGTCCTTGAGTTATTTCCCAACTGTTTGAAAACAAAAATCTCTTTTTATAGCACATCTATTTTACTGTAAACAATAAAGAAAAGCTGCCTCAGGAAAAGAGCTTTAAATATAGCTGTGGTGCTATCAACAAGTTAGCACTTTTGCATGAAAGCAAGTCCAGTCCATTCCAGAGTTTTGCTGCAGGAGATAGAAGTCAGTAGTGCCATAGCAAGAATCAAGCTGAGTTCTTCATCGCTCCTTTTTTGCTGGAGGGAGCTGGAGAGCTCAGATGCTTTGGATAAATCTTTCTGATAATGTATGGCTGGGTATGCTCTATTTAAGCTAAAGATTGGTTGTGAATCTCAAAGTTTTATAATTCTGGGAATGAGTGTTCATGAAGTGTGCTGAACTCAACTGAATGTGGAGTTTATCTAAAGGCAGCTAGGTAGTTCTAAGAAGTGAGCAGGTTGGCTTGTCCCTTTGGCCCAACTGCTAGGCAAAAATCAAAAGAAGGAATGTAACAGCCTGGGAACACCTCACAGCTCAAGGATACTTCAGTCCCTTGTTACTCTTTACTAGAAAAATCTAAAGAATGAAATTTATGCTTTTCCTCACTCTTGTTTTGACAGACATATGCCAGATTTCCTCACGGGCTGCCCACTCCCCAAACTTTCAAAGTCTGTGCTTCCAAACAGGCCCATGGTGTGAACATTAAAATTATTATATGCCCTCTGACAAGTTCCCACATCACCTTTGTCTCTTATTCTCCAGTTTCATCTTTGTTGCTTTAGAAGGTCCCAGACTTTTTTAACTTCCACCCTCCCAGCAGGTGAAGGATCCTTTTCTTCCTTCCATTAACCAACAGTGAGTTAAAAGTCTAAATACTGGTGGGTTTTGAGCCCTGAAGAAATCACTGAAGTATTTGAGAGTGAACTTTCCTGAACTGTTGATATTTCCATACCTCTCCTAAGGCCTAATTCTGAAATTATATGATGTATATATATGTAGTTCAAATCTGAGATAGATCGAGCTGTCAGTTATGATAAATATTAGGGACACTGTCTAAAAAAAGGAGGAAGTTACTGATTCTGTGTGTTGTGTTTTAATATGATCTACTTGTGTTTTCTGTTGTGATTTTTCCCTCATGATTATAACAGGTTTTAACTCTGTCTGCTATGATTCTTGGTGAACTACAGTGAAGTGAGCAGGGAGAGACCCACTGTCTCCATAGAGGTAAAGGATTCAGAGAAGAGCACATCTGATCTCTTTAGGCACCCAGAGCTTCTTGCCAGGCTTGTCACAGGTCAACAAGAGAAACTGCTGTCTGCTAATCTCTTTTGTGGGTGAAATACTTTCAGCAAATACAACCAACTCCTCTAAGAGACAAAAAAAACCAAAAAACTTAGGAGGCAATCAGTAACTATATATCTGCAGAACTCAAGATACAGTGAATCAGGAATGTTCCTACTTCTTTCTAATGAGTTTTATGTCCATAAATGAATCTATGGAAGAATTCTACGGGCTCTCTATCATCACTACATTGCTGGGTTCATTTTTTTTCTTAACTTTTTCCAGTAAAAATGTAAAAAGCTTCAAAAGGAAAGAGGACTAGTGTGAGGTTTTCCTCGAGAAGAACCAAAAGAGAAGCTTAATTCATTGCTAAATTGATCACTAATCCTGGCAAAAATAGAGATAGTACTTGCTATCTACACATGCACAAAATTGGTAGATTTTTGACCTGCTTCAGTGTTCATCCTGCTCATCTATAACAATTATATGTCTATGATTTCAAAATGGTTATGTTGTATCTGAGTAACCTGTTAGCCCAAAACCTCTCCCCTATCCTATTTTAATGCCCTAATTAGAGCCTTTTCTTACAAATAAAACAAAACAAAAAAAAAAAAATTGACACCATCATGTTCTTCTTGGCAGTTCAAGATAATTATGGAACTTAACACTCCAAACGGTAATTGCACTCAGTGTTGAGCACAGCAGTCATTTTAGAACTTCAGATCAAATCAAATTAGCATTTTTTGTCAAATAAAGTTAAATGTGCTTAAAAGTTATTTCCTGATGCATTAAGAGTAATGTTTTACAGTGACTGTCACCTAACATCTGGTGGACATTAGGTAACCCTGCTGCTAGGATTCATCTGTCACTGTCTTTATCGGAGGGATTGCTCTTCTAGAATGCAGCTGGTCTTACTTGCAAATAGATCTCTAAAATAGGTCAGATTAATTATACCTTCAGAATGGTTATTTCATTTCACTGATTATAAATTTTTTATTTAAGTGGCTGATCCTCTCATAAATCCCAGGATGAAATTTCTCATTGTATTACCTATTTCGGAGATCCCAGCAGTAAAAAGATATTGAATTAAGTTTTTTATATAGAGTAGACAAAACTCTAAGTTTTTAATTAGATAATTAACACAGAGAAAGAATGAGTAAGAGACTGAAATAAAACTTTTTTATTCAGCAAAATGCCCAAACTACTTAAGCCAGTCCTGCTTGCAAAATCTTAAAGATCAGATCATAATATTCCTTATCCTTTAGTTAAGATTCACAAGAAATTTCCAGTGAAATCACTAATCATCAAATTATTGAAAATGTTTATAATAAAGAAGACCATTAAACTAGTAGAACATGTAAAAGTCAATTGTAAAACTGAATATTAATAGGATTTGTTGCCTTTTTATATCAGAGACACTATGCAACACAAGTTTTATATTTTTTTTCCATTGCAGTTAAAAACAGTGATGTTCATTCTCCAGATAGTAAAAGCTAATGAAACAAAAGCAGTATTTAAAATCATGAAGAACCCCATAGACACAGATGAAGCATTTCATTCCGAACCCAGGTTTGTTTTTTATTTCCAAAGAGGTATGTAAAAAATTATCAAGTCATAATATATGTGTGTCCATATGTATGTACATATCTATGTGAGATTCAATAACTTATATATGTGTACAAATATCTATATATACATGCACACATCTTGTTAGGGCTTAAAAGAATGCAGTTAAATACCTCAAGACACTGTCAGGGAAGGAAGTTCCCATGAACTAAAAAGCCACAAGAGGTAGAGGTGGCAAGAAGGAAGCCATTAATTCCAGGTCTAAGCTGAGGTGAAGGTTTGGAATTAGCACACTAGATGAAACCCCACTGTGATGTGGGACCTTGCAACAAGTGCAGAGAGCAACCATAGGAAGATGCCAGGCTGAGGCAGATCTGGGTAACCTATCTGGACAAAAATTCCCACCATGGCAAACCATGAGAAAGGAAGCAAGTCCTTATGCACATACCAGCCCAAGCTGTGGGAACAGCATCTACATTCTGTGCATGCCTGGGATTTAGACTGTATAAAAGTGATACCTCCAGAAGAACAGTCTAAGGACCCCCACCAGCAAGAAGACCAGAGGAGGAAGGGCAGGAAGAATGCCAAAGCAATCCATGTGGTGGTGACTACGTTTCTGCTCAATCTTTCTCTCTTTTCTCTCTGCCCTCCCTACCACACCTCTACTCTTCAATAAAATTAATACTCCTGACACTGGCATTGGGCAGAAGCATCTTTTGATAATCAGATCCCAATGCATGTGTATGAATATATGTTCATTTGTTCAAAAGTAAGCATATACATCATTGAAGTAGACTTAATCATAGGAATCTACCTTGCCTCAGCACATTGTATTTGCTTGTTGAATCAAGTCTAAATCAAGTTGAAATATTTGGGCTCAAATTTAAGTTTATGAAGTTAGAGTTATATAAGTTAATTTCAATAGAGTTATATAAGTTAATTTCAAATTGCTGATACCAGTTTTGATCCTAGCTTGTAGCATTATACAATTTTTCCGCTTAAAATGGTTCCTAGATCTGACTTCCCTTTCACAATTTACTGCAAAAAAAAAAAAAAAAAAGAAAAAAAAGACACAAAAAATGCCACTAGCATCAGCACAGAAACCAACTAGAGAAGAAAAAAAAAATTATATAGTTTGAATATTTCTTTGAAGACAAGACAGGTTATCTGATTTCCAAAAAGTGTGTGTCACAAAGGATTCCTTACATTTATGTAAGCAACTTTCTGAAATACAGTTCTGCTTATTTAAAGTAAATCAGCCCTGTGATAACCTGGGGAGTTAAAGATCACCTATAGAGTAGGACAAAATGTTCCTACTCGAACTGATAGAGTAAAAGCTGTTGAGTTTTAGTTCAGGTTTGCTCAGAGGACAGATTTCCCACTTTCAGGAATCATTTACAGAACTTTAGTTGCTCAGCCATCTAATGCTTCAAATTTTTCTGCATTCTCCATCACCACTCCTGTATTTTTCACATACTGGAAAGTTTCTCATTGTGTGATCCCTCTTCTCATGCCAATATCAGGCTGCTGAAATTTCAGTGAAGTACACCCCAATCTAAACTGTTAAACATTATTCATCCAGGCCACTACATCTATTTGGCTGTGTATGTCATCTATGTGTGTCATGACCAGGTATAAATATTATATAATTCATACAGAAGGGAAGCAATGTTTCCTGCGCAATGCAATGAAATATATTAATTTATTTCACAATTTATTGCAAAACTCAAATGGGGAGATACTGAATTCCAACAGTAAAACTTCCTTTAACTCACTAAAGGCAGTCTCTCCTGTCACAAGCATCACTTGAATTCTAAAACTTGTCTGGATAAGTGAGGGGAGAGCAATGGAATGTTGTTTACCAGACTGCAGTAAGGCTTTTGATCCTCATAGACAAAGTCATTAAGTAAATGTTGGACAAGTGAATGATGAGATGGATGGAGAACTGGCTGAACAGCAGATCTCAGGGGAGTTTGATCAGTGGCACAGAGACCTGGATGAAAACCTGAAACAAGTGATATCCTACGAGGGTTTTGATACTGGGTCCAATCTTGTTCAATTTATAACTTAGATGAAGAGGTAGATATTTCTGAGCAAGTTTGCTGATGACACAAGTCTGGGAGGAGAGGCCAATACCTCAGAGGGCTGTGCAGCCCTTCAGACGGACCTCAGCATCCTGGGGTCAGCTGGAGAGCTGGGTAGAGAAGAACCTTCTGGAATTCAACTCAGGAAAATGCAGGGTCCTGCACCTGGGGAGGAGCACAGATTACACCTGCTGGAAGGCAGCTCTATAGAGAGGGACCTGGGAGTCCTGCTGGACAATTAGCTCTGCACGTGTGCCCTTGTGCCAAGAAGGCCAATGGAAGAGCATTGCCAGCAGGCTGAGGGAGGTGATCCTGCCCATCTACTCAGCCCTTGTCTGGCCACAAGTGTTGTGCTGTGCTGTGTCTAGTTCTGGGCTCCTCAGTACAAGAGAGACATGGAGATCCTGGAGCAGGTCCTTCAAAGGGCTATAAGAATTTTTTCCTCTCATGACAAAAAGCTGTGAGAGTCGGGCCTATCCAGTTTTGAGAAGAGATGACTGAGAGAAGACGTGGCCAATGTCTATCAGTATCTGAAGGGATGGTGATAAGAGGATGGACCGAGCTCTGTTCAGCAGTGCCAAGCAATAGGACAGGAACAATGGGCAGAAGCTCATGCACAGCAAGTTCCACCTGAACATGAGGAAGTACTTCTTTATTTTGTGGGTGACCAAAAAATGGAACAGATTTCCCAGAGAATATGCAGTGTCCTTCACTGGAGATATTTAAAAGCCATCAGAACAGATGGAAGGACAAAATGCGGAATGCGCGTTATCTAAAGTTTCCAGACAGAGGCATCGTCTTTCCCCTTATGCCAATTTCAAAATGATGCAGAAAACCTGAAGTTCATCTGCCAACCATCAAAGGTAACTTGGCACCATAAAGCAAGTGTTTATACAAGGCTTAAAGCACTTCAGTCAGCTGAGAATGTATTGGAAATTTTGTCATTACAAGGGACTGAATTATAAAAATCAGGCTATCAATTCACATGATTCATTAGGAAACTAAGGAAGATGAAAATTTTATGCATCCCTTCCTAAATTTTGTTGGGATTGTTTTAATTAAACAGTTAAAACTACATCAAAAGTTGCAATTTCTTTAGGAAATCTCATCAAATAATTTTTGGATCTTTTTTAAAGAAAAAATCTGCTATAGTGTAATTTGGATTATTAACATAAAAATTTGGATTATTAACATAAAAATAATAATGTAGATAAATTCAAAAATGCATCCAAAAAAACTCATTTATTTTTTTTTACTTTAATCTGTGATCATAACAGACATAGTATCCCCAAGAAAGAACTTTCTTTCAAAATTATAGCAGAAATTGGAGTAATTATTACCTTTGGCCAGTGGTTTAAATATGTATCCACATATTCAGTTGGTCCAACAAAGGGGCAGAGAAAAATTGATGTGTTTGTTGTTTGTGTGGGTGTTCTTTCTCACAGGATTTGCATCCCGTCCTATTACATCAATTTTTCATGCTGTTTTCAGTTTAGAATCTTTAGCCAGTGGCAGAAAATTGTACTTGAAACAAATTAGTCATCTTTGTTCAACAAGAAAACAGCAATATTTAATTTTGGAATTTTATTCAGAACAACTAACCTGAGGGCAGTAGATGCTGTCAATAAAGAGGGAACAGATTTGTCATATTATAGTTGGATGTAGCTGTGATATTGGAGTGGTTTTTCCTTATAATGTAAGAAGGCATAATCCAAAATAATGAGAAATTTAGGGAAAGTTTATGGCCTCTTAACCTTTCCTCCTTGATAGATCTGTACTTGCATACAAGAAGGTAGATTCAAAAAGACAATTTCAAGAGTCTGAGAAAAAAAACCAACTGTGTAAAATGAGACATTACTTGCTGGATTTTTTTTTCTGGAGAATGAGAAATGTTGTTAGAAAAACTGGCTTTGCCTCACTCATGATGCCTTTCTGTTTGCTGTTGGAAAACAGTATGCTTTGGCAATGTCTCCACTACTGAAGACAAATTGTAAAAATCTATTTCTCATGCTGCAGGATTTTGCCAAGGATACCCATTTTCTGAAGGTAAGTTGATTGTCTTCAATATATCATTTTCTTTCTATAATTTTGTGTATCTGGAGTAGCTCCTTTAATCAGTGGAACAACATCTGGGTAAGGTGTGGTTGCTAGGAGAGGTGAAGAGCATCTCCCAGGATCTGCTTCCTAAATTCTGTTTAACTATTGCTGTGAAAGCTCTTTTTGTGTCCAAAATGCTCGCCAACAGGAGAAAAAAAATCTCTTGTTATTTTTCTTTTATTCTGTTTCTAACACTTAGATTCCTTTCTTTGGAAATGGCAGCTTTCATGTATAGATGTATCATGGGCTTTAAAAACCTATTGTTACACTGATAGTTCCTGAATCATAACAATCTGTATTACAATTTTGCAAGAATTTAGATAACTTTACTTTGTGGATGTGTTTGAAAAGGATGCACCAAGTAGGAAGGAAGATACTCAGTGCAGATATTCTGTAGGCTTCGCTTGTTCAAACATAAACATTATGGGGAAAACATGTCTCTATAAAGTCAAGAGACTTGCATACTGCTTTAAAATATAAATGAAACCAAAAATAGTCTTAAAACCAACAGATAAACAATGAGATAAGGTGCCTTTTTTGTTAGTCTCACAAATGTCCAGAGACAGAGTGGAAAGATCTCCTTTTCTCTCTTTTACTTGCCAAGAAAAAGGAACTTTTCAGATGATCAGACTAGTCAGAAGGGCATGGCTGATACAAAAGGCAAATAATTGCATTCAGATCAGTAGGAATCCAATTCCTTCAAGAATATAACAGAGTGTTCCATGAATATGAATGTGTTTCTAAAAAGCTAAACACTCAGCCTGGCACAGCCAAGGCAATCAGGAAGTGGGTGAATAATGCTAGAGATATTGGACAAGCAGCAGGAGGAAAAAGCAAGAATCGAAAGCACACTCAGAAGGCATTGATGCCAGTTACACACTAATAAATCACCCAAACTGACTAATTATGGTAGGCAGAATGTTAGCAGGCTTCTGAAAAGAATGTGGACTTCCAGGTACTACAGCAGTGTGAAACATGAAGGCAGGGGTATGTATCAGATGTTTGACCCAGCTGATCTCCAGAAGATTTGTGCATTTTCCACGGCATGCAAATTCAGTAATGGAGTTATCACATCACAATCAGTCAGAGTGCAAAGGCAATATGGCAGACAAAAAAATAACAGCTAAAAAATATTAAAAAATAAGCTATAATAGAAAGAAAGCATACCAATGGGTGTTTTCAGAAAATAAAGACGTCTGCAATGGATGGCATTATCACACATAATTTGGGAGCACTAATCTCATCTGATATGACCCACTTAAAGATTAGATAAGGAAGCTGAAAAAATGCTTTAAATTTTCATTATAATCTTTTGGCTCCTAACTCAAGGAAAAGGTCTGTCTCATCTGGAATGGCAGATTTGATTAAAAATTGTGGGATACTCATAACTTTCTGGAACAGCAACTGGATTGAGGCAGAAAAATAGAGTATTTAAAAGCAGAATACACCTATGCTTGAAGACCCTGAATCCCTTTGCAGATAAGGATAAAATTTATTCATCCTTTATTGCATCAACTTCTACACACAGAGTACATTACTTTGAGCCACTAGATTTTTCTAGTCTTCTGTCCATTTGTTTCCCTCCCTCCCACTCATAGCCTAGTAACATCAGAATAAATAATGCACAAAAGGCAAGACCGACATATAATAGCCTAAAGTAATTACAAATTCCTTTGCATGACAAACTGTTAGGAATTCTTTATGAGAAATATACACACCAAAACTTTCCCTTAACAGACAAGCCATTATGCACATACTGCAGCAGTGGATAACACATTTCATTAGAGCTGCAAGCCTGTAAAACTACTATCATAGGATGCAATAATGAGCACTGTGGAAAGCATATTAATCTGAAAATAAAGTGGAACAAAGCAGGAGTTTCTAGTTTTAGATATGAAAGCACACTCTACCACAAGACTTGGACATATCTAGGCATTGTCATCATAGGAAAGAATTATATTCATTCTAATGCACTAATGCTTTCTCTCTTAGAACACAATTTACAGTCCAATAATTTTGAGGACTCTCACATGCTAAAATGAAGATCAGCTGAAGTTTAATTTTAGCTTGCCTTGTGATCCCACCTGCATTTAAACAGCATTCCAAAGTAACAGTTTGAATATCAGCCCAAAAAAAGGGGTTGTGTTCAAGAATATGCGAGGGCAAACAAAAAAAAAAAAACTATTTTCTGAATCCCTAGCATGATAGTTTAATTTCTAAGTAAGTTATAAATTATCTTAAAAAAATAAGAATATTAAAACGTTAAGGAGCTACAAAGGACTGTCTAGTACAGAAACAGGTTGTGGCAATCTTGGTTTTGGCTTTTTTAACATTTCAAATAAATACAGCAGAAGTGAAGTTCTAGTACAGACTTCTTCCATAGGAACAGCTGTGTTATCATTTCTAGGCAACCTTAGAATAATCTAGTTACAGGAAATGCTTGATAAAATATGCTATATTTGTGAATGGGAGTTCTTGGATTTGGATTCTTATTTCTGTCCCTGAGTATTAATTTCAGCAAGCAACTGGACTGGAACATAGGAAAAACATATTGCTGTTAAAGATAATAGAACAGAGTAATGAAGCTGGAAGTCTCTATCAACACTAAGAATTTTTTGGTGCAAGCTGAAAAAAGCCTTTTAGGAACAATATTCTGCTTTGAATCATTGGGATGACCTCTTGAAGAGTTAACATCTTTGCTACTAATGAACAGCCTATATGTATTTGAGTACTGAATATTATTGACTTTAGAACAGATCTATTTTACGTATTTTTTTCCCTTGGAGTATGCACAAAATTCCAGATCCCAATCATACTGCTAAATGGAAGGCATCACCTGAATTCTCCAGGAAACTGACATCTAAAAGTCCTACTTGTTAAGTCCTAGTTTCAGTTTCATGACAGAAGGGAAACCATTTAGGATTTAACAGTTCACCTTCTATCATATTAATGCCTCAACCTGACTTTTACTGATCCCAAATGAACATTAATCATGGAGAGTGACTATATTTTTATTTTAAATGTCTCTCTAGATGAAGTAGCACTTCTTCAGACATGGCTCAGGTTCAGTTAATCACACTCCAGCACCTTCACCTTCACCTTCACCTTCACTCCATTTTGGTGGGGGTATCCCTCTGCTTGCTTTCCAGTGTTCACAGTCTTCATTATTAACTGGTTATTTATACTAAATGTGCCAGGTAGTATTAAATCAGATTTCCTTCATAACCACATCTTATTAAAAGAGATAAGGTCTGGAATTCTGCCTTTTTTTTAATTTATTCTGAAGTTAAACCATATATGTTTGTCTGATTTTTGATGGAATTACTAGCATTCTGATTCCAAGCCCAAACACTGAGCTCATTGCCACTCCAAGAAGTCACCAGAAGAAGATATCTGAAAGTTCCAAGAAGCTGTATGTTAACAGAAATATATTTAAGAGGTAGGCCAATAAAAGTGATTAATAATATTAAGCAAACAAATTAACTTTCCAGGCAATGACTGAAGTATCACTTCAAAGTATGAAATTTTGTTTTTCAGAATAAATACTTGTGCTTTTCAGATTTTTTTGTTGTTTCATTTGTCTTTTTAGTAATTAAAAAAAATTTAGACAGATTCCATGGGAAAAGCAGAATTTTTTAAAACAAAACTTTAAAAAATCAATTTTTTAAGAATTATCTTGAGACATAATTTAAGGGCTAATAGCCTTTTAGTCAAAGTTCCTACAGAATTCAGAACTGCAAAAACTATAAACCAGCTACTAGTTAAGCACAATCATCCTGTATTTTTTTACTTTTCTTTTGATGAGTCTTTACAATGACAGTTCAGGAATAGGCTGATTTGTAACACTGTAAATCAATGTTGTTTGTCATGTGGATACAAGAATACAGAACTTGTCCTTCTTTTCCTATATTTTTTTTATCTCTGACTGTAAACTTTTTTCTTATTTAAATTCTTTCTGCTTCTTTTTAGGAAAACCAGTGGAATTATACTGGCAAATTCCTCAAGAAGGCAGAACTAATTGCTCCAATTATTACTGGAGAGCCAGGTGGGAAATTAGAATGCTGGGCCAATTGGGGATAGATAAAAAATACTTCTCAGAGTTTAGAGAGGAAGTTGATAATACTTAGGTTTATAAGGCTGCTGTTGTTTATCTTGACTCAGTTTTTAAAGTGTGGGTTTTAGGCATTAGTAGTAAGGCTATTCCTAGCTTAAGGGAACATGTATAAAATATAGACTTCTTTTTAAAAGACGAGAGAGGATAAGGAGCACTGTCAGTGCATAGGCCTGACTCATTCCTGAAGGATCCCTTGTGACAGAAAAGTATATCTGATCTTTTAAATTCTTAAAATCAGCATATGACAAGCTATCTGCAAGTGCTTTCAGTACTTGTTTTCTATTCCCTTATGTCCTTTTTTTTTTTTTTCCTCTGTAATGTAGCAGCTGCTCATGTGAGAAAATATCCTTGCTGGTATTTTCTGCTTCAGTTTTGTTGGCATTGATTAAAATTGTGCTGTTGAGTAGTAGATGGCAGACCCTTGCTAGAAGGCAATGGCAGAAAGCAAGGTTCTGGTTTATATTAAAAACATTTTAAACAAAGTCAGGTTGAATTTTAGCCTTTTTATTTATAGGGACAGTAGAGAAGTTTGGGAATTCTTCTTCTTTCAATTAGATATCTTCCTGGGAAAGGATCACATTTTAATCAGTAATATTTTATTTTGCAAAAAAACCCTTTTCTACATGTAAATCAGAACAGCAATAGGACTATCAAGGTAGGTGTTATAGACTTTAAGAATGGATTTTTAAAAAGAGATTAACATGTTTATATTGTGCTTGAGGAATGACAATGAGAATGTGCAGCAATTTCTTTTGCTATATACATTACAGGAACTCAAAACTAAAAAATACAATTCAGCTACTGTTCAAGTCAGTGACAATCTGACTGGTGGTGAAATGTTGGTAACATTTCAGATTGTCTGTATTTCTCTTTCTATCCATGGATCAATATCCTTTAGAATCAAGTCAATAGTCTCATAGTCAGTAAAAGACTGTTGAGTTAAAACAAAATACTTAGAATTCCAGATTTTTCTAGGTTCTCACAAATTTTGGTATATGTTAGGATTAAATGTACAAAAATCCAGAATTTGAGTTATTGGGAAGTCAGCAAACATCAAAGATAGTATTTGACCTAAATAGGTGATGATTCCTGTGGTTTTGAGATACCAATCTAAAAAGGCCTTAAAAAGAATAGGTTTAAGCCTTGGTCCAGAAACATAGAACTATTCTCCACCATGGTGAAAGTGACTGCTTCTGACTTGGTCATCTGATCTAGATAGTGTTATTTATACTGCTAGGAGTCAGGAATCATGTTACAGAAGATGAAAATTTTCAGTTTAGTTCAATTTAATTAAATCTAAGAAAAATAAATATGTACTAGTTTATGATCTGTAGGTAAATTGAAGACTACTCTGGCATGTGAATTCATAGTTTCTCTGTCTATTCAGTCACTTCCTGACATAAATATAGAAATGAACCGTTTTATGCTATGTAATACTTGCAATTTTCCTTGGAAATAAGAGTTCTCAGATTCTTCCTACCCAATACCATACATGTGACATTCTGATGTTGCTTCACTAGCTGAAACAATCCAAAGGTAAGAAATTAAAAAGAAAGTGGAACGTTCCTGGTACAGAATTACTGATCTATGTATTAAAAAAAGAAAAACAAAAACCACTGGATGAAGTGTGTGAAATGTAGGATGATCCTAATGAAAGCTACAGAAGAAATCACTGCTAAAGGATGGAAATGCTTTTAATTTTGTAACTGTCAAGCACCTGAGTGGACAGCAGTTCCCAGAATACCACTTAAACTAAGCAGGCATATTTGAAGTTTGTGTGTTGAGCCCTTCAAAAACCTTTGTCAGCTCTTTCATACCAAAGAGTCATAGAATGCTTTGGGTTGGAAGGGATCTTTAAAGATCATCTGCTTTCAACCCCACCCCATGACAGGGACACCTCCCACTCGACCAGGTTACTCAAACTCCCAGTGTTCAACCTGTCCTTGAGCACTTCCAGGGTTAGGGCATCCATCACTTCTCTTGGAAACCTGATCCAGTGTCTCATGTATTCAATCTAAATCAGTTGAAAACCATTGTCACTGTAGGCTCTGGTAAAAAGTTCTTTCCTTTTTTGTTTTCCCCTTTTTCTATTTCAAGGCTACAACAAGGTCTCCTCAGAGTCTTCTTTTCTCCAGGCTGGACAGCCCCAACTCTCTCAGCCTGTCTTCATAGGAAAGGTGCCCTGTCTCTGACCATTCTAATGTAAGAAAGTTTCTCACCTGCAGTAAATCCCCTGGACAAACCAGACATCAAAGTATAGATTTGTACATATACAAAAACATTTGCAAATCTCAGTAATTGTATCATAATTATCTGTTAATAACTTTCTTCCTCTTCCTTTTTTATCCTCTTATAACTTTCTGGATGAAAGTCCAATATTAGGGCATTTTTCTCTGAACATCCTCATAAGGATTCATTTTAGACTTCTGATATTTCAACCTTTGGATTTAAAAGAAATCAAAATGCTAGTTTTTTAAGATGTGAAATGCAGCAAGCCCTCAGCCTGTTCTTGGTCATAGTACCATGAGTCCTGTGGTTTAAAGAGTGTTACTTTAGCCTAATTTAAGAGCAAGTAAAAATGAATTATTTTTCCTGAATTTTAATTACTTTGAAGAATATGGCATTGGTTAGCTGTGCCTATTCTGTCAGTTTGTTTCATGCCTTGTTTTACTCAAGAGAACTAATCCACTTATTACTGCTGGGTGCTCCTCTTCAGGAGAAACAGTGTGAAAAAGTTTGCAAGACAATTTGCTCCAGGGTCTATTCTGTGCAGAAAGGATGGATGAAAATTTCACTAGGATGGTTCCAAAAGTTATAAAGGAACATTTACAAGTCAAATTATTCCCAGTCAGAGGATCATGCTCCTTTCCAAAGTCTTATTACAATGACTCCCTAGCATGTTTCAAGGTTTCAGTGGTATTTCAATAATTTTTGTCATAAATAAAGATTAGACTGCCTAAATTTTTGAAATACAGAGATAAGAAATCAAACCATTAAAACTGAATATCTTAGTTTATAATTTTGGCTGATGAACCACAAAGCTCAAAAATTAAGAATAAAAGGGTGTTTTCTATCTTAGATTACTCTGAATAGATGAAATAAAAGCTGTACTGTACTGTAAAATTTGCATGTTAAAATATGACCACAAGGCATGTTTGGGGTTTGTTGTTATTGTGTTTATATTTTTTTCCCCTTTAATCTATAACTTAGGCAAATTACCAGCATGCCAGAAAAAAACCTGAGAACTCCTGCAAGACTTCACTAAAGGTTATAATAAATGTGAGCATATCTATCATATCATTTTGTAGAAATTCAGTAAGTATATGTGCACCTTTAGATTTTGAAATAGTACAGATCTAGTCCTTCTGTTGTCCTATGGAAATATACTTACTGGGCTTTACTAGAACATTCTGAAAATTCCTGTTCAGTTTCAATCATCTGTAGAGGGAGATAGTTTCTTAGTCAGAGAACTTTGTTTAATTACACTCAAAGTATGAGGCTCAAAGGACCTTTATGAAAGGTCATAAAGTGAATCTTTGAGGACAGTGAACAGAAGATTTTGGTATTCAGGACATGGATTGGAAGGCAATTAAAAAAAAAGGGTAAAATAACCACACTGTCTTGGAAGATGTGGGTGAGGTGCTCCTATAGAAAAATTACAATTTTCTGACTGAAAAACCTCACAACAATAAGGCCAGCCACAGAGGATGACAGAAGCACTGTGAGTACTCATTGGCTCAAAAACCCCCTGACATACTCCTAAAAGAGTCTTTGCTTGAGATGACCCTCAGTGGCTGAGGATTGAGGAAGGATTGAGGAGTGATATTTTGCATACATACAGAATCTTCAAAAGGAGAAGATGCAACATTTCCATGACAATGCTGTTTATATCTATATATCTCTCTTCTACTAGAAACAGTGACATCTTGGGATTACCTAGCAAATTCACACTTTTAAAATGTATGGAAATAATTTTTCCCATATATATTTTTAAATGGATAAATGATTGGTAGATGGAAAATACCCTCTGCAGCCTATTGGCTGAGCAGCTTTATAGGACAGATAGACCAATCATGATCTACAACTGAATCAAGATATTAATCATGTGCTTTTAATTGTTAGTTTCAGTCTTTACATTGATGCAGTTGTGCTTTTTATAATGTCTGTAATACTCTAACCATGTCATAAGAAATCTTTGAACAAGGTATATTGCACTTTCTGAAATGAATACAGAAGTTGGCTTGCAGAACTTTATCAGAATATGTATAATAAGATTTACTGAAGCTTAAGAAAATGAAGCACTTCATCTGCTTAGGGCAGAATGCCCAGAGTAAGATAGCATGCAACAATGTATATAATAAAAATAACTAATACCATGTCCAAGAACAAATATCTGATTTTTTCTTTTAATATTATTAAGTAGTACAAAAATACAGAATATAAGATAATATATTCAGAGAAACAAAGATTATCATTGACAGAATCACAGCTGTTTATATTGACCATTGGGTTATGTCAGAAAATAGTACTGTTTTCCAGTATTTACTTAAAACTATACTGATATATGTTAATAGCACAAAAACTACTCCCAACAAAACCTTAACACAAGTGGGCAAACAATTACAAAACGAGAATTTTCCCCCTGGAGATTCCACTTATGTAAATGCCTAAATTTTGCTGTCATGAGCTGAACTCAAACCCTGTTTTTATTCAGCCACCTAGAAAACAATTCTCATTGTTATTTGAGGATCTCACCCTGCTTTCCCTGCAGCCACTGGTCTTAAAGATCCTCTGAGTCCCCTGCCACATTTCTCAGACCTGTGTAAATTACTTGGATGACTAAAACATTTCACATAGCAATAGCATGTTCAATCAATTAAATTTATTCTTCACCATTTTAAAGAGACTCACCCAAGGCCACTTTTTACAGAAGTTATGCCATAAAAATATCCGAAAATGTGAAAAAAAGAGAACCAATATTTAAGTTTTAAATGTAACTCTAAGTTGTTATTTGCAAATAAGAATACAAATGCCAGGTATGGGAGATCTCTACAGTTAATGAAAAGTGGGAACTGATATTTGCTTCCACTTAACTTCAGAGCTCATCTGGTCCACAACACAGGTAAGTGAACTACAGAAAATGCATGCTTTTAAGATTTTTGTTCTCTTTTAATCATCTATAAAACAAATGCCACAATAAATCTGTAATACTGAGGTAATTCTCAGTTAATCTTGAGTTCTCTAAATTTTGAACTACTTTCCCAAAAGATTCCGTTTACATGCTGAAACTCAAATGCTCTTGATTTGTTTTCCAGCTTTTAGTTTAATTTATCCTTTGACACTGATGTTTCCCCTCTTAGCCAGCTAGAATTCAGACACTAAAATCCAATCTGACTGCACCAGCCTTTCTCAATGGCAAAAAACACTCAATGAGAACCAGTCATTTTATCAGACCAGGAGCTGTAACACTTGAGCTCCTAAAGTAGCAGAGGTGAATTGCGTTGTAAGTGAAAATTAGGGAATTGCAGCTCTTGAGCCATTTGTAAATTTTGAAGACAAGAAGAAACATAAATTTGGAAAGGTAATTTCAGACCAAATGTTATAGACCCATCTTTCAGAATGTTTCAAAAGGTGTTTTGGGTATTGTTCGGTTTATTATTACTTGTATTTGTTTAGGTTTGGGGTTAATTAATAATACAAATAAAAATGAAAATATTTTGTATTTGTAGGCTCTGAAATTTAGGATCCAAGACACAACCTAAAGGGCAACTTATGATGAACAAAATGTTGAAAAGGTATTTTTTATATAATTATAAATCTGTATAAGACTCACCATGGCAAAATAAAAATGAAAAATTCTCAACTTCTCATTTTCATCCCACCATTTCTCTTTTAAAATACAGTTTTTTAAAAAAATGCTTAAATATACTATTGAAAAAATTATATTTTGATAGGATGATTATCAAAGTATTTGATATTTGATAAAGAAGATTATTAAGTATTTATTTTAATGAGTACTATGTATGGAAATATTTAGTAAAATGTATATACATGGGTAAGAATTCTTGCTTTGGAAAAGAGAACTTTACAGATCTACCTGTAAATTCTAATTTGATTTCTTCAGCTCTGTGGAATGTTAGACTGCTTTTGCCTCAAATATGGAAACATCAATTATTTCCTCATGTACAGAGATTCTAGAAACCTGAAAAATGTTGATTTTTTTTTTAATTATTAAACTTAAGGTCAATTTATCAATTCCATCTATAAATTTCAATTTATGAATTAATTAGTACTCAAAGCCTCATTGAAATGCATCTAAATGAAAAAGGTCGTGATAATTAATTTTTATATTTGAGGTCAACATAAACATGCACTTGAAAGAATATACCTCATATGTAAAGGGAAATGGAATTTTCATAACGTGTCCTTCAGTACAAAACACTCTCCGTTTTCATGTGGTTTTCCATTATTACCCATGAAAAAGATAATCATATTCCCCATGAAATTTTGAAAGTCACTCTGTTAGGTGCTTTCCTGCTCCAATATTACAATGTCTTCTTTCTCAGCACCACAATAATACTAAAATAAATTAACTCAGAACTTCTCAATCCAATACATGTGTCATTATAGTGCACCTGCATTAAATGCAGCAGTCAAGTCTGCTCAGCTAATATTTTTATTTAAAATTAATGTTTGATATAAACACTAATATTAATAATTGGTTTATGAAGTAAATATTCTGAAATATTATAACTATAGAGCCTGACAGGCATTAAATATATTCTTGGAATTCACTCAGTATTGCATCAGCTCCAGACTTGGAATGTTTTATTTGAAAAGCAATGAGCATCAGAAGACAGATATTATTTTATATTATTCATTCTAATCTAAGTATTTAATCTAAGTATTTAATTACTTTAAATATACAGGTAGGACACCATTCTCATTTAAACTGAAGACTCATTACATTGGTGTTCTGTGTAAAGGGAGCCTAGAGAAAATGAAGGTCAGGATTTTAATCTACAATACAAAGAGAACATAGACTCATTTTTCATAGAATGACAAGTCAAAGAAATAGGCACATCCTTCCTACAAACATGGAGTACCAGTGTAGAGCTGTTTGTATTTCTTTTTACCTTCTGAATCGGTCACTCCTACTCCCGACTGCTTTACTGGTTCTTGTCCATTCTGGCTCATCTTCCCTCTGTTAAAAGATTTGGGGGTTGTTGTCAATAAAACCATATAAAGATAAGAGCTAAAACAATGACACACCTAAGCAAATGAGGCTGGTTCTTTTAAGAATATTATATTTTTTCTCCTTTGAAGGCAGCTGCAGTCACATCTTGCTAAGCCTGTACATTCTTACAGAATGGGTCCACCAGGTACCTGCCCCACATCAGTCTGGGGCTGCATATCTTCTTTCCTCACTTTATCTTGTTATAGTCAACAGTGAAATATATAATAAGCAGTCATAAAAATTGATATTTGGTCTACCATACCATTACTTCGAA
The DNA here is from genome assembly GCA_003676055.1 of Chloebia gouldiae. Lineage (NCBI taxonomy): Eukaryota > Metazoa > Chordata > Aves > Passeriformes > Passeridae > Chloebia > Chloebia gouldiae. The sequence goes on from QUSF01000020.1 coordinate 5,183,755, forward strand.
GGTAAGGCATACTTGTGGTTGTCATCTTCTTAAATTATTGGTTTACTTTACAGGTTAGATTTAGCATAAGAAACAATTCTGAAAGCTTAACATTAATCTTAAAATGAGTGGAATAAATCATGCCCTAGAGTTCACTATTTTCCTACATTTTATGTAGAAAGAACCTGCATCAGAACCTTCATGTCTATTTTTATGCAATGAAAGTTAGGTAAAATATGAGCTATCTTTAAATATACTTGTTGCAAGCTCTAAGGCATGATTAAAATCACTGTCAAACATTTGTGCTTCTAGTTTTGTTTTTGCCTTATGACTCTGCTGTGATATAGACTACAAAGCATTATCTTCAGTTGCATGTGATTCCTTGGGGGTTAAATGGTCAGCACTGTTCTTTTCTACCCGTGAGTAGAAAAGTGTCTACCTGTGAGAAGAAAACTTCATGTTTGAAGATCTCTAAATTCATAGGGAAATAAAAAAATCATATAAAATCACAGCTTTTCAAGTGAATTTATATTCAGTTTTAACTGAAAGCTATTATTTTCTTCTACTGTAGGTAATGCTTCATAAATCATTACAAATATGATGCAAGAATTATTTGTCCCAGGGGTTATATTCACTATACATCATTCAATACATTCATCATTAAATTATTTTCCACCTTTGGATTCCAAATGAATTTTATTTTACACCAATGTACTTCTATAAAGGGTTACAAAACACAAAGGCATAGAGAATCTGGTCTTTATCAGAGGTAAGAACATGAGTAGCTTTCAGGAATATTACGACTGGATAATAGGAGTGTTTAAAAAATCCAAATTAGAAAGACTTTACAAGATATATTCAAATTCATGTAACTGTATATAATTATTAATTTCCCTTGATAGTTATAGCTACTTAATATTGGCAAGTATTCTAATTAGTTACCTCATCAAGCAATTCCCATGGTGTCATTATTTAATAATTTTATTTTGCTTCAAGACTAATTGTTGCTATGGTTAAAAGCACTTGGACTAATATAAAGAGTTTAAAACTCAGCATATCCAACAATTTCTATTTATACACTAGAAACTTAGTCTAAGCAGAGAGCTTATAACCAAAAAAAGATTTTAAATGCCAAGATACTTAAAAATATTTAGCCTACTTAATACTTCGCATCCAAATTGTAAGCTGTGGTTTTATGGATTTGCTGAATTAGAAGGTCAGAGTCCCTGAAGTCATTATCAAGCCAGTGCAAATGCAAATGATGAGTAGAATTCCAATTATACATATATTCAGATAAATAAGCATTATAATACAGAATTCAAAATGGAAATAGTTATCTATTTTAAACATTATGAATGATCTGATGGTAAACAGTTATTTTGTCATTCATTTTCCTTACATTGCTTTGTAAAACCCTGGAGACTAACATGAAAGATGAAGCAGGTCCTGTCTGTTAAAATTTCCTGTGTAGCTTTAAAGACTCTGTAAGCATATAAATAACTTAGTTTAAATAATAAAAAATAGTGTAGCATTACAAAAAAAAAAAAGAGAAATGGATATATTTTATTTAATTAAGTATAATTCATGAGAACAAATTTCTATATGAGAAAATCTGAAGCTGTGGAGACTTCCTCCTGCTTTTCAGTAGAAATTGGGCTGATTTCAGGCTTAAGACACAAATGAGTCTGTCAGCCAAACAGCAACTAACTGTAGGTACTGTCACATTGCTAGTCAATACACAGTAAATGATGTTATTTGGACTTGAATTTGGCGTGTGTGAACAGAAAATTTCTACTGAGAGCTCCATCTTGTGTTATTGTGCACAAAGTTTATATGTATCTTTGCTTTTGTCACTAGGAATGACAGCCCAATGTTTTTCTTTTTCTTTTGACGTTGTCAAAGAGAATATTTTTTCCCCTTTTAGGCTAGAACAACATGAGAGAAAAATCCATTACAAATCAAGTAATTAGCACCCTACAACCTAAGCTCACATAATCCTCCTAGGTTCTGAAGGTGAGATTGAAGTCTTAGATTTATCTCTATTTTACCTTTAGTTACTAACAAGATGTAGACAAATATCATTGGACTTTTTTTGGAAAATGATAAATACTCAGAAATATCACAGTTCTAGAGAATTTTCACTTCATTCAAGGTTTTCTAGGAAGCTTATCTTTTGTGACTAATAGTTCACAACTTCAAGGGAAAAGCAAAAAACTTTTGTTCCAGAGAAAATATTGAGAAAACTATTGCAGACAATGAATGCGCAGTTATCACCAACTAATATTTTGAGAACATTCAATCTGCAAATTTTTTTCAGGCCAAAATCATTAAGTTGAGCAGAAACTACTTTGTCCTATTAAAGAATATAAATGAAATTGAGAAATTATTGTGCATGCTGACAGAGGAGGTGAAAAAATCCTTGCATAACTTTTCTCTGTGGAGTACTTAACTGGGTAAAAAATGTAGAAAATTAAATCATTTTATGGGATCATTACACTGATAGTAGCTTGATAATTCCTACAGGGACTCTGTACCAAAAAGCTCTTTCCAGCCAAAACCAGAAATGCTTCTGGGACTCCTAAAAACTTGGGAAAAGCTGAGCTTTATCCAGAATATGAATTCCCCTTGCACAAGTAACAGCTCTTTACAGAGAGAGGAAAATCTGAAAATTTAAACTAAGCTTTCTCAATCCTACAATAGTTGTACTTTTAAAATATAAGCTAAGTCCATCTCTACAAATTTTCATCAAAGGCTGAAACCAGCACATCCCCTATATAATAGGAAAAAATTCACGAGGTTGAGGCAGAGGTTTGATTGGTTATTAACAATTCAGTGCTCAACAAAGCAGAATAAAATGAATGAACTCAGAGTATGAACTCTGGGGAATTCTCCCCTTTAGCTGCTATTCTACTGCATATCTCAAATCTGCAGAGGAAACTACGTAAGATGACTGGCACAGTGAAGGTGCTATAAATTGTGCAGGGAGGATATAATATATGAACAGAAAAACCTTACATTCTTGGGATGGGAAATAGATTATTCTCTCCCGTGGTGCTGCTGCTGCCTTCGCTATCCATGCTGTAGCCACTGCCAAAGCTGCTGGCTGATGAGCCAGTGGAGACAGAACTTTCTGCAGGTCGGTGATTAGCAGACCTTGCTGTACAGGGCAGGAACATTTGGTTATTAAAACTTGTAGGACATCAGTACTACCGGCATTAAGAAAAAAAAAGATGTAATTTATCAAAATCACATGCTGCAAACACTTTCACTTTTATATTTTACATTCAAATATTGCTTTATCATATTTTTGCAGATGAAGTTTGTTTTCATGTAGAAAAAGGTGCTCTAAACCAAATAGTACACCACCATATTTTTTTTCTCCAGTCATGTTAATAGTTCAAATCAACAGCCTGAAGGAAAAAAAAAAAGAATGGGATAGAGTGATTAAAACTACTTTTCTGATTAAAGTGACAGAAAACCAGTTATTAATCTGAAACATTTCATATGACAATCTTGTAAAAATGAAAATCCCAATGGGCCTTCCTCATATTCCTTGTGAAATGTTCTTTGCATTTGGTGATTTTGAGAAATTTGCAAAGATGTATAGGCACACAACCTATAGTCACAGTGAATATCCCACCCCTCTTCAGACATAACACAGCTATGTATTATATTTCTCAACTGCTCCTACCCATCTGGATCTTTGTTACTACATGCATAGAATTTTAATGAATATTATTTGATGGGAGATGCCCAAATCTAATTTAATACCATTTGGTGTTAGTATACCATATGTTGGTTTTACTTCAGATAGCCTTATTTTGTATTTTGGACATTACTGCACTAAATGAACAAATCATCCAGTATTTCACATTTAGCAAGTTGAGAAATACAAAGGAAAAAGGACACAGTGACATTACACATAGTAATTAATACAGGAACAATAGAGTAGCTATTCTCATATTGAATAACACAGTTGTCTGGGAATATTAATACAGATTTGGGGATTTTTTTCCTAAATGTCCTCTAATACATCTGCTATTTTCATGTTTCATCTATTTCAACCTACTGAGCATATGTACTGAAGATATAAAATACTGTTTTGCAAAGTTATTTTTTATGAAGGCTTAATGAGATTTTATGTTATTTTGCTGAACTGTGAAACTCCTGTGTAGGTAGTTAAAAAAGATTCTTCTTTAAAGATAAATTAGTCAAGGATCTAACTGGAAATTTAATAAGAGCCAGAGCCCCAACAGTGTCTTACTTTAAACTGGCAATCAATATTTTTTATGTTTGACTAACTGAATAATATTTTTGGTGAGGAATGCTGCATGCTGCATGCTGGATGGGACACCAAGAAGCTGAGTGTAACTCCTCAAACATAATGCAAAAATAGGTGAGTACTAGAACTAGAAGCAACAAATGAAGCAATTCTTATGTCATCAATCCTTGGGCAAACTTTAAGACAGAACTCTTATTCACCACAGTGATTCTTCACTGGTAAACCAAGTTGTCACGTGATTTTTTTATAATTTCAACTCAATTAATCTCCTTTGTTCCACTATTCCCCACAGCCAGAAGTGGAATACAGATTCCACTACAGTCTATGTTGTTTTCAGATAAAATTATTTTTAGCTCTATTCCATGACTTTATACATTGATAATAGGCTGCCTTCTTGGAGGTAAATACAACAGAATAAATTTTAAAATCATAGTGTTATGAGCAGATGCTTTCAATATCTCACCTGGAGGAAAGGCACCCATGTTTTTCCAGGGAGGCAGCGACCTGGGATGGCTGTGTGCAGTGGTTGCTCTACCACTTTCAGCTGGTTTTGCTGTGAGTAAATTCCTATGCCTGTGCTGACATGTCAGCAAAATGCTGCTGAGAAATGCTGGGCAAGAGTGACGTTTCAGAGATGAGAGGTCAAACTCTCTGTTAGAGAGCATTATTTCCACTTGCCCTGTATTTAACAGCCTGAATTGTGGCTCTCTCACGCCTGTCCCAAACTAATTAATTACCTCAGTTCTCATTGTGTTTGCATGACCTGTATGTCTCTCATTGTTTTCTGTTTGGAATTCTGAGAGTTCCTTTACATTAGATTGTTTTGTCTGCTTTTTTTTTTGTGCCATGGCATGACAAATGCCTCACAGGTGAGTACAAATGGCAGATCAACACATCTGCAAAACCCATGGAAGCCAAAACAATATTGTGCCAATACAGAAAATAATCTTCAGGCCTTCCCTTATCCATGAATTTGCTTAGTGTAGCATATATCTCCACCATAACATATGTGACCTGAAAGGATCTTTTATATCTAGGATATATTTTTACTGACTTTGCTTTAAAAACTAATGCCTTAAGTAATTTCTTGTACCTTTACTGGTGGATTTTTAAAACCGGTAAGGACCTAGAATTTAGTTCAATCCAGAAAAGCTTGAATTAAGCCTTTAGAAATGGGTTAGAAGTTTTGCTTCATCTATTTATAATCAACCCATAGCTGTTTCTTTTGAAACAGCTGTATCCTGATTACACATTCAGTACGCTGTATTTTTAGTTTTTCTACTGTTTTCACCAATTCACATAATTTTCCATATCAATGTTTGTTTCCATAAGGTCACTTCACTTGGTGAATGGTTATAATGGATCCAAGTTTAGGTTCATGACTGGATTTTGAACATTCTAAAGTTTAATGTCATTTTTTTTCCCCTGTCTGTTCTATGAAAGTAATGAATCACAGTGTCAGTTTGTGACAAGAAATGAAATCCACAAATAGATTTACAGCTGGTTTCGTAACAAATTCAGAATCTGGATACAGAGATCATCTCATAACTTGTGAGCCACCCACATTTTCTATATGTCGGGATTTTTACAGATACATCTAGACCTCTAAGTTTCTGCTGGTTACATACGAAACTTTGGAGTTCTGATGATGTGGCAATGCTTGCTGCCATGCAATATTTTCCCTGAGAGTTAGTATAAGTACGGTTATATCCCTACTCTATGTGGAAAGACAGAACTAATTCCATGCTCTTATATTCAAGAAACTAGTCTGCACACTCATTTGCAGTCGTGCCTCTTCTCTTTGAATATTGGCAAACATTGTCTTAGAAACTTTCACAAGAAAGTCAGAGTTCACTGTGTTGCTCCTCTAGTCTTACCAGTCTACACAAGGTCTGTGAAGCCTGAAAGTGTCAGAACAGTTTCCACCTTGCTTGGCCAATCGAGTTCATACCCACATAAAGGACAGGCAACTATTGCATTATATTTAGTTTTAATTTTACTTTTAATCATGGTATTAGGGCAGGTTAATTCTGAGTTAGAGAGCTTCTGCTTACAGCTGCCTATGCTAGAAAATTCTTTAGTCCACAAATTTTGACATCAAAGTTCTGGCAAGAGGTGCTTTGGTCGGTAGCATTTGAACAGTTTTGTATGGATTTGCTTGGGTCCAAAGATTAGATATTGTTGTCTGGTATCACAAAGGTTCCTGAAGCTACCATGTGCAGTCTTGCTTCACTGAAATCTTCAATATTTATCTGAATAGGAAAGCAGGTGAAGGCACTTCCCATCATTTTAATATTAAGGACCCAGAAAGTGGAAGAGCTATGTTTCATTGCTTCCTTGCCCTTTGGTTTTGCAAATTATTCCCTGGCTCTTAAGTGCCCCCCTAGCCCCCCAAAAAACCTCTAATCTCAACCAACCCAATAAGCAAATTTAGAAACTCTTAGAAAGCTTTAAAAACTTAAAAAATACTTGTCAAAGGCAAGCTCCTTCTGCCAATTACATGTAATTCTTAAAGCGTTACATCTTTAGAGAAAAGACTCTTCAGGCCTCAGCAGATGAAAGAGACAAAACTTAACTAAAGGTCATTATGCACCTTCATTTGGCCTCTCTCTGGGAGAAAGGAGATATCCCTTCACCCCCTCCAGCCCTATTTCTGTAAACTCTTTACACAGTTTATCAGATGCTTGGCACTTTTTAAAAACTGCATTACCATGATGTCTGGGCTGCCCAGCCATTTAACTGTGAAGAACAGAAATACGAAATGAAAGTTTAAAACTCTGATACGAGCTGCTTTCTCTGAAATAGGGCACAGATTTTCCTATTATAAAAAGCTATTGTTGTGGTTTGATTTCATTTTCATCTGTTAATCCTATTTTAGCTGGTAGTTCCCTTGATGAGATGAAATGTTCTCTACTTGGAATGGGTGATAATGGGTACATATGTCACATTTAGTAGTTTGAAATGTGGTGTTAATGCTGCCTCTGAGGGATTCAGTTAAACTGCCTGTTTTACAGGCTCTGGCATGAGCAAAATTTCAGGTCATTCATTCTAGTGAATAATGTATTAATGAAATAGAAAAGTTCTCAACTGCTTACTGTAATTATTTCAGGTTCCATGAAAGTGGATGATAATTTTATACCTGGTGTAGGACCAGGGTTTCCCAAGAAAAAATTATAATGGTTAGATAGATACCTTTTGTACTATGTATGGTTTATAGGAAAAAGAAAAAAATTCAACAGAATGATGATTTGACATGTATTCCCTTATGCCTTTTTGGAAAAGAATTGCTGATTCAATAAAATGGAGGTTAGCACTGACCCCACTTTTCCGATCTATATTTTTATTTAAATTTTTAAAAATTATTATTCGCATGGCAGAAATATGTATTTGCTTATGCTTTGGCTGATGGACCCAGTTAGAAAAAAGACAAAAACCATCATGCCTTAGTATGAAGAAAATATCAAAATCAGTAAGAGAGGAAAGTTTGGAAGGCATATCATTTCACTTAATCTTTTAGAAAAGCCTGTTTTCAACAGACAACAGAGAAGATGCTGTGTTAAAACCTAATATAGGGAACCTAGATGATTCACACAAGACCTTTAACCAGGAGCCACTAAATTAGTCAGCAGGAAAATGGAAACAATCCAGCACTCTCAGCCACTCTGGCCATTCTTCTGCAGTGAATGGATGTTTTTTTAAGACTTAAATTTTAAAAAGTTGACTATACAGTTCTATGGTTCACATGGAGGGAAGAACAGACTCAACCAGCAATTTCTCTTAGTGAATAAATTGTAGATGTTCTCCTTTTCCAGTTTCTGTCTAGAAACAAAAATACACTGTCAAAACGCATTGGGAACGACAGTTCTGTTTGTGAACCAAACAGGAGGAGGGAAAAACACCTTCAAGTATGGATTCAGGATTAATTTCTGCAATTGGCCTCTAATTACTTGAAAGAAATTGTTCCCTTAACTGTCCATCTTCTGAGAAACTCTGGGTGACAAAAAAAGATGAGTCTTTTCAAATTGATGCAAGCCCATGGGACAAGGTGAAAGCACCCATGTGCTGTGTGTAATTTTCTGATGACCAACAGACCAGGCATCTCATACCGTGTCTTTTTGCAAAAGCTGGGCTGCCCTTCACTCTCAGTAGCCTTGTGTTTCAAGTGCTCCAATCTCAAAGTGCCCCAAATGCCAGTTTTCCTGTTTTTATGAAGCATTTGCTAGCATTAGAAGCAGGAGCTGCTCCAGCTTGCTCTGTTTGGCTCTACAGGGTAAAATTGTTGTTGGGATTCTTGTTGCATCTTTTGTAAACTAGCAACAGACTGGGGGATGCATTAACTACTGGCGATCAGACATATCTACCTCAGGTCAGCCAAGATAGTTTATTTTCCTAATGCTCCCTCATTCTGAACAGGACTTTAAGCCATGGTCTCATCCACCTGAGCCACAGCTGTATATCAGACATGGATTTGACCGCACACTGAGCAGAGATATTTTGTGAAATTTTGAGACACCCCTTTACAGAGAAATTTACCATTTGAGATGAGTAACAGAAGGACAACACACTTCTTAATCTGTGCTGAAGTAATTTCTTTACCCAGGAAAGCAATTTGGATGAAATAACTTTCCATGCACTCTGTAGGGTTAGTCTACCCTACAGAATGTTGAAAAAATACTTTTGAAATTAGAATTATCAAATGAAGAAGCTTAACAATTCTCTGAAATTACATGTCAGCTTAAAATGATGAAATAGTAAATAGCAGGAATAACCAAAGCAAAATGGGCCAGTTATTAGATTGAAACAAGGTTGAAAAGACAGCCTCAGATTACTGTTGTCTGCAGAGAGTGGGGACAAACTGTTCTTGTTTTGTTAATGATTCTTGGAAATGTGTTATTCGTAGCAATATGAAGGCCCATTTAACTTGGAAATTAAGAAACTAGTGACATGAGTCACTAAACAGCTTTGGGCTATAAATAATTTAAGTGTGAAGGAAATATCCTAAAATAATGTCGGAAATTAAAACATGGCATTGCCTATTAAATGTGTGAAAATGGATACAGACCAAAAGGGAACCCAAATTAGCAGGTATTTGAAACCGCAATCATATCCAACTTAGAAGATTTATATAATCTAGGAATCAATTTCCTTTCACTCCATTGTTGCTAAAATCAGTAAATAGAACTTACTGATAAGAAAAATTCATGTCAATTTTAATTTCTTTCAGCTAAGTGGCTAGCAATACACAGTGCTGGCTCAGACTTGTACCATGGGCTGTACAGTGATGACAATGTCTTGATGCATGCATCACATCACATTTCTGTGCAGCTTTAACCTATGATGTTGACACTTAAGTGAACTTGTGTCAAAGTTGTCTGCTCAACGTAGTTATAAGCAGGTGTACTACCTTTTGAACGAAAGTGTTTTAAACTGGTATTCTTTGAGATGTTTAAATTGGTAGGCTTAATTGGGTACAATTCTGAAAATGCTGACATAGAGTTTTGAAACTGTAGGTATTCTAACTAACAGTATCAGCTCTGTATCTATCAGAGAGTAGATCTCTCCCAACTAGTAGAATCACTTGACATACAATTGTTTGGAAAAGCTGTTGTGTCATGATGGAAAATAAGAAACGTAAAAGATGAAATATTCTCTATGAAATGCTGTGGGGCTCCATTTTGTCCCATCCTCCTCACCTCCACCTCCCCCACCCCGCCATTTTCAGTGACAAAAAAATATAATACCAGGTGTCAGTGGTCAGAGCATGTTTTAAGGAAATGTTGTCATTTTAAATTGCTAGAGGTTTGATCTTGGAAATACCTTTCCATTTTTGAAAATTAGACAGAATTATAATGCTGGTAATAAATTAACAGAGCTATTTGGATCTTTCACTGAAACACATGGCAGTTTCTCTAGATCTTTAACATTTGCTAACTAATTCAGGTGAGGAGTATAGTAGTGTTTTTATTGTGGCAGTTTGCTTGTTTGTTTGGTCAGGTTAATGTGAGCCAAATAGAAGAGGAGTTGCCTATGGCATAAATCAACAAATGATATACAAGCAATAGCATATTGACTTGTAGCTTCTTTTTCATGAGTTTGCTGGAAAGAATAAAAAATGTATAGGGCTACAATGATGCTGAAACTTAAATTCACTTGCTGAGCTCTTTACTGTTATATTAATTTTCTGTTATTCAAAGAGGCTATGAAGGTTCAAAAAAATTTCTAGGAATTCTCTTGTTTGGTCATAATGTAATGGGTTTTTTCACCCTTGGATAGTCTAATGTAATAAAAGAAATGGTTTTTCATTGTACAATCATTGTCCTTTAGGAGAAAACCTGGCATCTCCTCTGCAGAAAAAAACCAAGCCCATTAAATTTCTACTAGGGCAAAGCCGAGGTAGTGCACCTTTCTGCTTAAGACAGATGCTGAAGTTTTTTTCTGTTTTTTGTCTTTCTTATTCACTTTATTGGAAGGTATTAAAACTAAAGCATGTTATTCATTCCTTTCAGTCTACAAGCTAGGCTTGAAAAGACTTTTTTTTGTAGAAAATCAGTAAAAATTATATTCCAAATACACCTACTCTTTCACATGCATGTATCCAGAGAACTGGTGATGTTCTGAATAATCAGAACATCTCCAAATTTTCAGGTATCTGAAGAACTCTAAAATAATTTATTTAAAACATAACTGACATAACAAGAAAATTACATATAATGAGAAGATCCTTCTGTGGGATAAATTACTGACTGAAAAGATGGTGGACTGATTCACACTGTGTCTAAAACTGACTCACCTGGTGGATAAACTCTTAATACACAGATTTATATTGAAGGGAATGTGCTTAAATTTAAGTGAATGTGTAATTGGAAATGATTCATATATTGCACAAAACCTAAATCAAATTAAGCCATCCTCTGACTTGGATCCCTTGCAACTTCTGGCTTCAAAGAGTTGGCTCTGAAATATTATTGTTCCTCTCTGAGGAATGTGATTGGAAAGTGTAGCATGCAGTTGCTTTCTTTGTAGATCACACTCTTATCTCTCATTGGCAATGACAAAATTATACTTCAGGGTTTATTTTTAATTAACTGCTGTAACTGAATGTTGGATTTTACAAAGGTTCTGAGCAAAACCCAATATTTTTTTGTTGCATCTTCACCTTAAAATTAAAGCAGATTGATTTAAATACATTTTTTACTCTTTAAAAGGAATATAGAAACAATTCAGTTCAACAAAAAACTGGTGAAAAACCTTTGTTTTCACAAAATATGCTCTTTATGCTATAGGTGCTGATGTTGTTTATGATTTTCTTGTTACTTCTCAACAGACACACAATTCATAACTGACTAAATAGACCCAATAGAAAGGGTCCTAGGAACCAAAAGTAGAGAAGGATTTTTCTGAGACACTGTCAGAATGACTGAGGATTCTTGCGTTGTTTGGTTTGTTTTTTGCTAGAGCCAGTTCAATTAAAGAGAAAAAATGGATCTATTGAGAGACTAGATCAAAGAAGGACACTCTTTCTGAGGGTTATCTTAGGTATAGAAGGACTTAACAGCATAGAATGATTTCCATCACTATTGTGTACTTAGGCTGAAAAAACCCAAACAATTCTTCTAAAAGGTATTGTTGTTTAATATATGCACAGAGGAATAGCTGTGGTAAAATAATAATAATGATGTTGTGTATTATCTATAATGGCTTCCTTAGTAAAGGGCTTTGAGACATAGCAACAAAAATTACTAATGATGACTGTTAAAAATTACTAAGATGACTGTTCCAGCCATTAAAACCTCTTCCTAATGCATCCTTTTCCAGCTACCAATAAAGTAGGGTATAATGGAGGTGGGTATCACATACATACATTATCCCTTTTTGGGAATTGACTTGGAAACTAATGATGCCCTGATAGTCACAGTTCACAATGAAGGGGAAATCTCTCCTTTGTTTATCATCTCTTCATCCCACAAAGAAGTCCATAAGTTAGAAGTTGAATATCTTTGGTGCTTTTTCCATTATAAGTTATAGACTCATCTCATTTTACTTTCATGCGCCAAAGCGGCAGTGAAATCATATTGTTTTTCATTCCTGCTAAAAGTCATGAGAGTAATTAACCTCAAAATGGTAACTACTGGCCCACCTCATATGAATAAATTTGGACAAACTATCTTTGGTACAATGAAGAAAAGCCAAAACATCTCACAGTTCTGAAAACAGACTTTTAACCATTGTGTAGGTGACCATGCATTGTGTTTATTTGTCAGAAGTAAAAAGAAAAAAGTACTACATGTCTTCATAGAAATGTTAACCATTTTTATATATTATTGTGGACTCATTATTATAATGTGGACTCTTATTATTTCTAAAGGGGACTCTTATTCCCATAACTCTCTATGATGCTTCCAATATTGCTGAGCCAAGTACACATCAGTACATATTCTTTTTACAATTTTAAAAGTAAAGAAGATAGAATAACAGTTTGTTGGCACAGGCACTTGAAGCCAGCAGACTCACTATTTCTTTATTATAAAACTATATCTGAATGTTATATATTCAACCTTACATCACAAGCTAAATGTTTTGTATTACCTGTTTATGTGAAAAGGCATCACCACAGGGCTATGAGTGTTTGTGATAAAACTCGACAGACATGGCATCTCAAAAGATCGTAAGAGTCATTTAGATTTGAATGGGGTACCCCCAGGAGTGGCATGCAGCTTTCAGACATGATGCCTGAGCTTGTGCCACAACGTTTCCTGGTTCTGCTTGGGCTGAGTGTCTAGAGTTATGCTGTAGAGTAATACAATGTGTGTGTCTGTGTTTGTGTAAATATCTGGATTTCTGAAAGAATTCTAAGGGCTCTCCTAAGAAAAAAAAATCTAAATATGCTTAAAAAGACCTGCTACTTTTGCCCTGTTAATAAGTTGTTTTAACATCACACTGGTTGTCTGAATGATTTGTTGCCTTTAAAATATATTATCTAAAGTACCATTTCCTCTTTCTCTCCTGCACCCCTCTCAGCCAGCTTATATTGTCCAATGTGTGCAATGGTGTTGAAAGAAAAACCTTCAATGCATCTTGAGAGCTTAGAAAGGGATTACAGCACAAAAGAACATCTGGGAGTTCAGTCAGTACATTTATTTGGATTATCCCTCACATTCCATGGAAATAAACAAGATGCTCCAGAAGTAAAAAGAACAGTGGCATTTTGAACTGATTGAGATTCTGGCTCTTTATTTGCGATGAGGGAATAAATAGATGATATGTGGTTTTACAGGTGCCTACAAGTAGAAAATAACTTTTAACGATGATGATAGGAAAATTATCAAGAAAGTTGAGATATACATGGATCAAAACTCCTTTCCTTTCCACTGGTGGTTTAAAAAATTATCTATGCTAATGACTGTTGACATGATAATTGTGTTGGAAGAGGAAACAGGGATTCTTATTGTTCCAACTACATTTTAAGAAACGAAAATGTGCAGTTAAGTTTTTGTCACAGTACAAGAAATGTCCAATCATGCTTAAGCAGACCAGCTTGGATGCATGCTTTTTATTAGGCAACAACATGAGCAAAAATACTACTTTTCAACAGAATTCCAAGTACTCCAGTGGAATGGAAGTGCACACATTTGTTGCTTCATAACGCTTCTTAGCACAGTTTTTCATTATGGATTTATGCGCTGATAGGTGGAAAAATCAAGCAGAGTTCTTGATTCATGTAAACATTTACAGCACTTAATGGAGGGGTAAAATAAATAATTAAATATCGCAATGAATTAGTTGACATGGCAAGAAGTATTTGGGATGTAGTTGGTTTCTTAACCATGTCTTTCTGCTCACCTCCTTCAGGCTTGACTGGTCCATCAGACATCACTTTCCTGAGGGCTAGTTGGCTTTGGTCTTTGTTGTCATTGGCTGGTGGAGGCAGATTGTCAGACTGAGTTCTTTGAATGGGGAGGACTCCTGCTATGCTGTGTCTGTGCTGCTTCCTGGCATGATTAGACTGACCGCTTTTATGTGCTGCTGTGGCAGTGTGGGTGAAATGGAAACCCAGAGTATGTATCCTCAGATGGAACCAGCTTAAATGTTATTCATGCAAACAGAAGTGGTTTTTTTCTGTGTTTAAGTAAGTAGTGTTTTCAAACACCAAAGAGACACCACATGCACAGCATTAAAGAGTATCAAAACTGGCTGTTTCTGTAGTAATGACAGTGAAGACAAGGGAAATAATTTTCCCCCAGTTTTTCATTATACTGTGGTGAGTTTATGGCATATCAACAAATCCTAAAGACAAACACAATGACTTCACAGTCAGAGATTTAATTTACCATCAACTAAACCCTCAGCTAGCAATCAGATGATACTGGTCTGAAATATACTCTGGAGAGTAATCCTTTTGAACGGAATAGTTTTAATTTATTTTAACCTGTTTGAAGTTGTCAGATGAAATCTACCTTGACCCTTAACCAATTCATGATAAAAGTTTACTCAAAAAGTTGAACTCTGACACCTGACTTAACTCTCAACTCCCTTTGAGTTTGCTAACTTGACAACATTGTTGAAATCTGATGTTGTTACTGGCTCTGTGTGTTTAATGGCTTTGCACTTATTGTGTTTAATGTTTTTATTGTATTTCTGTTCTGCTCATCACTAAAACAATCTTATCCAAGATATAAAGAAGGTTGCCTTATATTTCCTTTCCAAAAAAAAATAAAATAGATATTTACAGTCATGTTTCAAAAATAGAAATCTCAGCCATGTAGTTAAAAAAAAAGTTTCTTTAACTTCAAATCTTCTTTTGTGTATAGAGTACTGTCCTTCATGATTACTGCTTATAGATACACCCTGTTAATAATGTGGTCTCAGTCTTATATGCAATTTGAAGAGCTGGCAGTTGCATCTCTGCAAGTTTTGATTATTTCACTGGTAAGTATTTAAAGACATCAAAACACAATGGACTTCTCTGTGAGTCATGCACAACCATGGAACATCATGGACCATGAGTGGAGACCGATGGAGAAACAGCCAGTTTCACTGCAGTCTTTATAAAATAAACAAATAAATAACTAAATAAAGGACTTCTAAATACAAGAGTATATTGTAATTATATGTATCCACACACAGGCACACAAAGAAAGACATTGAACAGAGTGAGCACAGTGTGCCAAGAACAGAAAAAATAAAATAGCCGAAAAGGGAAGGACAGCAGGGAAAAAGGCAACAGATGAACATTAAGCTGCCATGCTGAGGAATTTATTTGCGTCTTTTACTTGGTTGAAGGCGAAGCTGCTGCACAGCTGCTTCAGCAGCGGCGATGGCTGCCCCAGCGTCTTCAAGGTGAGTTTGAGTGACGCTGGTTTTGCTTTGGCTGCGAGATGGACCGTGAGAGCGGAGATGTCCTTCAGAAGAAGATTTGGAGCTCCCTGGGCTGCTGTGGGATTTCTCAATGGTGGGCACCTGCATGTCTACCAGGAAAATGAAGAAGTACAACTCTTGCATTTATTAAAAACAAACAATTGCATTCTCATTGTCTTGACTGGTCTTTCTAGCTGAATTCTAGAACAAGGAATAAAGATTAAGCTGTGCTTTTCCATTTAAAGCATCAGGATATACCACGATTAGGAAACTCTTATGAAGCATTGTTTTATACTTCCCCACTGTTACCTGGCCCAGGGAATAATTTATTTAGTATTGGTTTTTAATCACCTGTGAATTGGACCTTCTGTGCTGGTTCAAACAGACAGAATGATGGTGTAGTGTTTTCCACTTTCTATTTTCTAGCATGTCAAGGCTAAGCAGCATCACCTGCACCAGTACCAAACACTTAGCAAATGCAAGTCATTTTATCCTGAAAAATGCCATCAGGAAAATCACAGCCTAACTTACAATATCTTCTATACTTACCACTAATTCAGACAGACATCTTATATAGACACCAGTCAGTCCCTGGCAAAACGTTAAACAGAGAAATAGAGAGGAGATGGAGTAGAGTCTTGTCCCTCTGGGCTTCTTGTCTGGATTGTAGATGGAATGGTTTTTGCTTTGATAGGACACATAATGTGTTTTAAGAGAGCACCTGTTCACTGACTACTTAGTATAAAAAAAAGAATTAGAGATAAATCTCTTGAAGCAGGAGACACTGAGATCAATTCAGCTTTTGTAAACATTAGTAAATTTCTACTGTATCATCTCCACTGATTTCCAATACCACTGAGATGTGCTACAATCCATTATCATTGACTGGAAATGCATATGCATTTTTGCATATTGCAATTGTTCTATAAAATATTAACATGGCATTTTCAGAAGAAAAAATTCCATAGAATACTTAAGAAACATGAAAAATAGAAAGGTAAATATGTATTGAGTCTGTCCAAGGCTATCAATAAAATAAAAAGGGCACAGAATCTATAGCAGATGTGCAAAGCACATCTAGAGTAGTAGTTGAGTCTGTATGCTGCTGTCTTAAGATGTAATTGCTCAGTAAGCTGGCTGGCAAGATTGAGACAACTTAAACCCTGTCTCCAACTAATTAATCACAGAAATAAATGCATTTTTAATAAAAATGTGTACAAACTTCATACCAGTATCTTTATTTTTTCTATTAGAACTTACACATAGTAAAGGTTTACACATCATCTGGGAAAATATTTCGTATCAGGTGCACCAAGTCATTCCTACCCTTGGAGGGGTCCGGGAAGATTCCATGACTTCTGCTCTTGATGACAGATGGTTTTGGAGATTGCTGGCTACTCTTTTCAGAATGAGATTTCCCATGGTCTATGTTTTCACTCTGTTCTTTAAGAGGATACCACCGAGGAGTGTTGTCAAGCTGAGAGATGCTGGATAACTCAATCAATACCTACAAATAAATCAAATTATAATATATGGCCTGTATCTGACCTATTTATGATTGCATACATCAGAAGAGACTAGAGCTGTGTTGTCAGAAGTTGCACTCAAGTAAAAGAGTGAAGAGTATAAGGCTGTGTGCTGACAGATTCAGGACTCTCTGGACAGGCTTGGACCCCAAACCCAGATTCAGCAGCATATTGATGTGCCTGAACCAAGACCTCTTCTCACTGGAACCTCAGTCAGGACTGGGAGCTGAGTCCTTTGACTGTGGCATAGCTCAACACAAATACAACTGGGCAGTTTAGAGGGCAGCTTGTGAGCACTAGTTTGACAGCTACAGTAAAAAGACATTAAGAAGATATCCAGCTATTCTGCCTCTGTACAGGCATTTTCTAATAGGAGAAGTAAGCAGTATAATTTCTTCCCTTTTATCAGTGCATTTAAGGGGGGAAAAGTTGCAGATTTGATTTTATTAAGGTCTTTAATAACATGAGGCTCATGCTTGTTGGTTCTTTAAAAATCCACAGATACAGAACTAGCAACATAAAGAAAAGAAAAAAGATTATTCTTGCACTTCATAAAATTATAGAATTCAGCTGACTATTTAGGTATCTAAACATTACTGAGGAAAAAAAACAGGAGGTGCAATGGTAATGTAGGAATGAAACAAAAAAACTGGCTAAAAAAACCTCTAAACATTGCAGATGAAATCTGCTCTAAGCTACCTTCATTTTTAGCAGGACTTTGGTGAAATTTCTTTTTAAAAAATAGATGTAAGGAAAAAAAAGAGCATTAGAACCAAAAAGACCCTTCCTCCTTTAATAAGCTTGCAATTGAGAGGGCCAAGGGATGTAAAGTACTGAAATTCATCAAAGAATCTTGAAAAAAGGAAGGTCAAAAATAGATTTGCCTCTGGCTCTAAAATGAGAGGATTAAAACTAATGTCAGGTAGGGAAGTTTTAAAACTGCTAGACAAATAAAGTGTGCAATTACCTCAGGGAACAATGATGTTTTTGTCAGTTTATTACAAGACCATGAATTAAAGAAAGCCTCTTCAAGAATAGGGATGGGCAAGTCTCCTAACAACTGATGGTTTCTAGGTTAAAAGCCTTTTTCCTTCCTTTTTTCCTTTTATTTTTATAGGTTGTCTATGATCTGGCTTGCTCTTTCTGGTTAGACCTATAATTAATCTTAACAGATGAACTATTCAGCATGCTCCTTGTTGTGGTTTTCAGTCAAGCTTTGCAAATGACTTGGAAGAGGCTGAGGACTGTTGCCAATGGGCAGGTGGGCTGGGGGCTCTGCTTTGTAGGAGGAGAGGATTCACTTTCCATGGACATGGACCTCGATGTGCCACTTCTCTGGGGCACACAAGTGCTGCTGGCTCTATTCAAGCAAGTCTTTGGGGCACAATTTGGCTATCCCACATCTGATGTTATGGGGCAGGATTCCTCTCGATGCCCTGATGCTGAGATACAGTGGATAGTCTCTTCTGTTGCTTTTTTCTCTGAATAAATGCTTTTACAATGTAAAAAAAAAAAAAAAAAAGTAGTTCTATATGTAGAAGAAAATTTGAAGGGGAAAGGTTTAAATCTTCATGTATAAGCAGTTGCTGGAGTACCCCTTTTCTAACTGTCATAAAAACAAGGATGTAAATAGTCAGTAAAACCCTGCATTTGGACAAACATGCTGAACTTAACAAGAATATAGACACAGTATGCAGGAAATAAGTAATCATGTGGCAGCTTCCTATACATTTATTTTAGCAATTGTTCAAACAGTGACACTGATTGCTCAGTTTGATAGTTACACAAAGGGGAGCTGGAGCTGAACTGTGTGGCTTTTTTTCAGAATTCAAATGTAGAATGAGCCCAGATACTCTCAGTTACTCTGCACAGGAGATAGATTTTCTGTGCTTTTGTTTCTAATTATAATCTTTATTTGTAATTACATCTTTAATTATTTTTATATCATAATTATTGCTCGTAATTCTGCATTATATGTGCATATGTTTATTTTTTTTTTAAGAGAAAGCCTTCTTCCCATGAGCACTAATTTATTATTAATTATAAGATTAGATTTTGCCTTCATTCATACTTTGGTAATGATATTACTATTTCAGAATGTTAAAATTCAGACTGATCAGTAAGACTAAATTGCTCATACTTGAAGATACTTGTGCATGTGTTAAAATATGGCTTGATGGCAGAATTTAATCCTTTAATCATTTACAAAGACTAATACCTTCTCAGCCTTCCTATGTTATGGTAAAATCAAGTCAAACAGCTTTCAGTCATAAAAATAATTTCCCCTGGGGTCACTTTGCATGTTGTTGGTATCTCACACTCAAAAAAAGTATTCATTCTCAGAAAATTAACATTTTGTTGGGTCTTGGGTCCTAGATTAGCTTGCCCCCAGCTAATCAAGATAAAAGTGATATATCTTTCATGTCTAAATAAAAGAAATCACAACCATTTGTTAAGAAGACAACGGTAAAACTGGCATGGAAAAAAATGTTTTACCTAATACATGTACCATACCTTGAAAGAGAACAGTCTCCAAATAACAGCCTGCAGTTATTACTAGTAGAGAGGAAGAAGTCAAATACTCACTTCACCGAGGAAATCATTTGAGGAAAATCTGTCATAATCCCAGACAGTCACTTCCAGTGTTTTCTTTTTCAGCTGCAATTCAAGTAAAAGGGTGATTAAATTCATAAACTCAGATCAAGTCTTTATGGTTGTTTCTATGGATTATTTCCTCTATGTATCCTTTTTCATAGAGACAGGTAATTTTCACCCTCTTATCAACCTTGTTCTGAGAAAAATAATTTGGCTCTATTATTTGTTATTGAGACAGATGGGCTTGTGCTTGGCCCTATTTTAGGAATTCCCACAAGTTGTTTTGGGCAGAATTTCTGTCTACTCCAAGTCAAACTGATTTTTAAGGCCCCATTTTTTGTTCCTGTAGCTTTTCTCATCACCAGATCTGTCTGAATGCAGACATCTGCCTGAAGTACATTTAAGTGTGAATTTCAAATGTATGATATCAAACACCCTCTTTACATAACCTCATCTGTGAAGACCAGGCTTTAATGCCTGCAGAATTCAGTGTAGTCAGTGAGTCTGCAAGTGATCCAGGCATGTGGACAAGTAATACTGTTGGGTATTACTGACAGCTGTCAAAACCCATTATCTGCAGATCCTGTTAGGCTTGATAGCTGTGTCCAGCACTCTTCTATAGGCCATAGTAGGAAACACCTAATCTTTATATATGACAAGAGAGCACAAGACAGAGAAACTGTTGACCAGAGTAGTTGACCTTATTGTAAAGAATGACCTGAGAGTTTTTCCAGGAGTCTCTGAGGATATGTAGGGGCAGGATTGATTACTGATTTTGCGTGCTGGGGCAAAAAGCCATAAGGTGGCTGGAAAGGCAGTAATAAATTCATGTGAATTGAAAGAAATAAGGACAAAATCCTGTGGGTGGTAGCATGTCTGCATAGTCAGGCTGAGAAGTTATAAATGAAGAATGCAAGAATTACTGGAGAAAAGAGATCTCTTCACATACTTGAATTAAAGAATTCAGAAGATGAATTCTTATGTGATAGTTGAGGTTGTCATCTTAACAGAAGCAACCTGCCACTCACTGCTCTATTAATTGGCTGCTGGGCACAGAGGGATCCTTTGCTGGGCAAAGGATCAAGTCATTGCTCAAAATTATAAGCTA
Source organism: Chloebia gouldiae (assembly GCA_003676055.1). Classification (NCBI taxonomy): domain Eukaryota; kingdom Metazoa; phylum Chordata; class Aves; order Passeriformes; family Passeridae; genus Chloebia; species Chloebia gouldiae. Next base: position 5,204,600 of record QUSF01000020.1, read on the forward strand.
TACCAATTATTGTACATATTGCATATACTTACCATGAAAGCTCTCCTGGCTATTTACAGAACCACAGAATATTCTGAGTTGGGAGTGGCTCACAAGGATCATTGAGTGCAGCTCTTAAGTGGATGGTCTGTTCATCCAGGATTGAACCCACAACACTGGTGTTATTGGCACCATGATCTCATCAATTTCCCTCCATTGCCCCTTCTCTTCATGCAGCAACAGACTAAAAGGGTTCCTAACAACCTTCAATTGCCTTTAAGTGATAATTTAATCTCATCATTATGTATTCAGAATATCATCTGCTCCCAGACAACTTTAGGAAAATGCGCAACTATGCAAAGCTGATGTCTATGAAAAGTTAATTTAAATCAGCATATCCTGGAAAACCCACACAAAGGGGAATTAAACTATTTTTGGCATCAACAATGTACTCTTTAAACAGGCAAAAGCATGATTTGAAACCAAAGATTTTTAAAAAATATTTGAGAGCAATTCTTTAATCTTTCTGTTTTATTCTTACATAATTAAGCAATATTCTTCTTAAACATTAATTTAAAAAAATCCTACAAAAATTAAGGCAAAATTTGAACAGAAATACTATTCTTGTAAAATTTTTTACATACTATTTTTAAAGCTGATTTCCTTGACTGAATAAAATACTTTTTCTTTGCTGTTCCAAGACAGTATTGAAACTGCAGCATGAAAAATAACCTGAAAAAGTGAGCTGAGCACCTATTGGTCCATGATGCTTTTGGCTTCTTGGATGATACAATTTTCTGCCAGTGCTATATTTAGAATATGTATTTTTACCATTTAAAAAAGGGATAGCACAAATTACTTTTCAGAAATGTATTGTTACAGTTGTTGCTAGTTTAAGAGGAGATTTCTTCTTGATGACTGTGTAAGGACAGAGAGAAAAATGTATAGATCCAGGAAATGGAGAAATAAAATCCCTAAGGTTTGAAGAATTTCTGGTAGAAAGAGAAAAATATAAAAGATTTTTAAGTAACTGCAGCTGTACTTTGCTAGCTTCTTTGCAATAGTGTGATAATAAAATTGTGAGGAAAACTTACAGTCTTCTAAGCTTCTTTACAAAATCTATTTTAAGCCTTTTAGTTTAATAAAGCTTTTATAAAACATTATGTCAATGAAAAACCATGAAAAGACCTTTTTTAGGAAGAGTGCATGAAATGAGTTTCAAAGCAGAGGAAAATTTGCTTTTCTGAAGATATATCTATGTACCACTTCGGTGGCAAAGAGCACTAAATGGCTGCTGCTTTTAAAAGCAGCCACTCCACCATCACAGCAAGGCGGGGTTCTGCTTACATCACTCAGTTTTAGGTTGTGAATTCTGATGGTCAGATGCTCATCAGGAATACAACAGACAGCAATACTGACATGGGTTGCAGGAAGCCTCTATCTGTCCCACCACAGCTTTCTGCACATTTGCAATGTACCAACACGAAAATGAGTGTCACAGGAAGAAGGAATGCATTTTCTGCCTATTGGGAATGTCATCTGAATTCCAAACATACTCTTAGGCTGTCTAGGGACAGATATATTTTAAAGAAAATGAAGGAATTTGCAGAAACAGACAATGTGAAAAATATTGTCTCTCATGGAATGCATAACCAACGTCCAGGTACAGAAGGACTTGTTTCTTGTTTGGAAGATGTTTCTCATTTTGAAGGTCTGGATGTTATGGATTGTGTCTGCCTGTGTAGCTAAATATGCACTACTTAAAATATTTAACACATATTCCTTGAAAATTTAATACTAGAAAATAAATAATAATAAATAATAATAATAAATAATAAATAATTAGGAAATAAATAATTTTAATGCAGCTTGTTTTTTCCTCTATGTTAAATGCATATTACTATAATTACTTCACAAATAATACAAAATGTTGCAATTTCAGTCAGGATTTTTGATGAGTAGAAATTAATCTATCAGGTAATCCATTACAGTAATTTTTGTTTACATTCATATTTAACATTTTATTGTTCTCTATATTGATGTACTTTGGTACATGGGAGGACAAAATAACGTTTTATAGATCACTTAGGATTTTAATTTATTTTGTCCTAGATATTAAATAAGATTTAAATACCAATGTCTTACTGATTCATACAAAAGATTTCCTTAATTTTGGAAATAAGAAATAGGCTTCCACATCACTCAAAGATTTTGAAAATATTACTCTTTCTAAATACAATACCTTCAAATTACAGACATAAGTTACAGGAAAACTCTTTGGTTTATAGAATTACTTCATATAAGTAAATACTTTCTGGCAAGTAAGAAATTGAGGCAAAGAAAGCCACACCTTATAGTGTGGTCATACAGCAGACCAATGGCATCACCAGCAACAGAACTTAACATCTTTCAACATCTTCTCCTTAAATTATTCTAATGCTTTCTTTCTTGCTCTCAGTAGGTATTGGACTTAGCAATTACTGCATAACATTTGTAATATGTGTACTCAGTCTTCCTCTCAAATTGTAATTATTTCTACTTTATTACTTTACAAAACCCTTAAATTACTAACTATTCACAGATTAATTTATTTTTTCTGCAACTGTCAAAACAAAAATTTCTATAAATGTGATAAAACTAATCATTCTGACCTTGAAAAAGTCCATTTCATTTCAAAGAGTGATCTATTTCCCATAATTATTTTCACTCTAATTTCAACTAGTTTATGAAAGAGAAAAGTAAAATAAAAAAAATTGTACAACCAGCTAAAGTCTAGACAGTGATGTTAAAAGAACTATATTAGGAACTATTTAGTAATACTTATTTTCTGTCTGCAAGCAATGCATGCTTTGATGGAGAGAAAAAAGCATGGGGATAAGGAAATGTTTCTTTGAAGAAATACTGTTCATAAAAATTCATTAATTTATGTTTGAATGTGACTGCTAACTCTGTGTAACAGTGTGTAATGCAGTTGTGCTTGTTTGGTGGACAGAACACTCATTCTCAGTCAAATGCAATTATTGTCTTGTATTTCTAGTTATATCCATAACTATTTTGAAATATACAATTGTGAGGGTTATGAGTACAAATGATGGTCTCTTACATGGGGAGAGTTCTTCAGACTGTAGAGGATACTTATCATCAGCATTAAATTATTTGTGATTTAGAAATGTGCTTCACTCTAAGCCAGGAGAAAATTTTGTAGGAGAATTTTGTAGGAAACTGTTCTCTGCACACAGTTTTGTGTGACAAGACACTTAAATATAAAAGATATGTGGTGCTCAAATGAAGTTTACACACTTAAAACCATAAACACTGCATAAAAGTCTTAGAGGAAGGAAAAAGGAAGGGATTTGCAAATAGAAAGCAAACATGCAAAGCATTCAACATGCAAACTAAAAGAATATTCAATGAAGTAATGGTCCAAAATCTGACATCAAAGATACAAGATTTTTTCTTGTCATAAAAATCAGTGTCCAGGAAATCCTAGATTAATATCATTATCCATTTGCAAAGCCCTAAACAGACATTGAATTTACAAAACCCCAGCACTCTTCATAATAACTCTGTGAAATGGCACAGCAGAACCCCCACAAATTAAGAAAACACAAGAATCTTTCTTAGATGAAAAGCTGAGTTTGGAAATATTGTAAAGACTTACCAAATCCTTTCGTAAATTGAAGAAAACTTATGGTTTCTATTGAAGCTAGGAAAATATCAGTGTGTTTTTTTTTTCTGATGCTTTAATTGTCAACTAGCTAACATTTATAAAAAGTTTTCATGAAGCAGTGAGAAAACCCCATAAAAGCACTACCTACAACAGGACACCTCTGAAATCTGAGCTACTGCCTGTTAAGTCCACACATGAAGATTACATGAGCAAAAAGGCAATTCCCTCTGTGGGAAGGGTTTTGTTCCATGCAAAAATAAGTATCTTAATCTATGTTCCTCTCAATGGACAAGAAGGAAGAAAAATGAAATTTTAAATTGGGAAGATTTTATTGAGGTCTTGGGGTTGTGATGGAGAGGAATATTAAAAGCATTGGGAAATCTAATCACTACAGAGCCTGGTTATTCTGGGCTTTTTTACAAGTACTGAAAGATTAAATGGCATTGTAAAGTGAAGTTGAAAGTACCAAGAACAAAACAGAAAGAAAGGCAAAAAGATTCAGGACTGCATGCAAATCCAGTACTCTATAAAATACACTTCATAATTTTAGAAAATGAACTAATCATTATTTTGCCCATTATATCTTTTTCAAATTGGTTAAAAGTCCTTTATGAGAGAGATGGAGGAGTAGAGGACTCAATTGCTTCACACTGCTTCAGAAGGACAGTTAGGAGTTAGGAAGCCACGAAGAAACTGAGAAGACTCTGCAGACATCCTTCTCAGATGTAAGTTAAATTTTTCTATTACAAGGAAACCAAATATCTTCTAATTTTTTTCATGTGATTCATGAAATTGGTGATAAATATAAAAATATGTATCTTAAAAATGTATAAAAAATATATATATTTTTTAAATAAAAATGGTGGAAACTGTGTTTTGTGTTAGCATTCATGGCTTTTGGAACAAAGAGTGACTATGATTTCTGCATTTACTTCAGAAACTTATGTCTTAATTTATTACCTTATTAATTTATTCCATTATCATTTTTTTTTAAATTGTCACATCTGTACTTACAACATGATTATGAGTGTAATCCCTACAAATTACCATATTAATGAGTAGAAGTGCGAGAAAAGAGTATTTCCATAGGAAGCTCTATCAGAGGCAAGGAAAGAATTCCAAATTTCTCCTAAATATGGCAAGATTTTACAGGGGGTCAGAGAATTGCCAGTAGCACTGCTCCCTTCACAGTGAGCACTGCAGACCATGCAAATACCAAAGCAGCAAGCAGCACTGAAGAGCAGCACCAGTCACGCACCTGCTCCACGGAGATATTTTTATAAATGACTGTCTGATTCCACTCAGGGTTCAAGCTTTTCTGGATGTACTTGGTTCTCCGCTTGTACTCGGCACTGAATTTGAACAAAAGAACAAAACATTGCATTAGTGATCTTTTGTTTCTTTCAGCTCTAATACAAAAGAAACCCAAAACAGCCACAAACCAAAAACAAGAAAAAGAAAAGAGCTGTATATTTCATTTCTGCAACAATTCAAGGTTACGAGAGGACAATGACAGCCTTTGGGATGTTTTCTTTGGTATGCTTTTATGAAATAGTCTTTTAAAACATCTCCTGACTCTTCAACAGGCTTGCTCTGCCTAAAACCATTTCAAGATAAAGCATCAGTCAGTACATGCACATATATTTTGTCCTCTCATTGTAGGTATTGGGCTCTGATTCTAAATTGAGGTGATAATGCATTGATTTCTTTTCCACGACCATCCCATTAGCACTTAAAGTAGCACAAATTCATTATATTTATAGGCTGCAATGTCTAATTACAGGAATCCCATCTCACAAACACATTTAATGAATGCCATAAAGTAACTAATATCCTGTTAATGATTGAAACACTAATTTCTTATTGATCCTGTTCTCCGCCTATCCCTCTAACTGTACTGGAAAGAAACATAAAAGTGCATCATAATCACTTTTTTTTTCTTTTGTCAATAGCCAAGAACAAAGGTTTGGCTGCATAATCTGTTTTAAAAATAATTTACTAATGCTTTATATTGTACTTTACATTTCCTGCAATACACACTAATCTTAAACAGAATATGGATTCAACTAGCTCTGTGAGCTTTGATGTTAGATTTGCTTTCATTCCAATTATAATTTAACATAAATTTTAATGGAAAACTAAAAAACATGGGTAGGAGAACCTTTCAATACTTTGAAAAACCCACAAGATTTAAGCTAAAGAAACTATCATTGTCAATCTGGAATATATACCTGCTACATCTATTACTAAACTAAATGTTCCCAGGACTGTTCTCCAGCACTGAGACACTTGTATATGTCATATTAGACTCTTTTATGGTTCCTCTACAATAACTTTTGGTAGTGTACTATTCTCACTTCTGATTTAACTGCTTTGGTTGACCCTGCCATCACTGTGGCATGGTCCCAGCCCTAATGTACTAATTCCTTTCATATGAGATTAACTGAGAAGGATCACTCAGGAGCACATTTAATCAGCCAGTCACTAATGGTGCACCATGGCTGGTACCATCTTGGAACAGTTCTGATTTATGATTATGTGAAAGATACATGTGCTTTACTGGCACACATATGATTTTCACTCTGTAAACTGAATTCTGCTGTGCAGTGATCCCATCTAATTAATCTGGTTTGCAGAATGGCTTTATTCTCCAAAATGAGGTGGCTCTATCCAAGCTGCCTACTAGCCTGATTTCTCGAAGTGAAAGGGATTTGTAGCTATTTTTCCACTCATTTTTTCTTTAGCCATTCCATGTATTTCCATCTGTTTTCTTGGAAATCTTGCTATCCACTGTCTTTCAGTTTATTGAAAAATGTGAAGGCTTTTGGGACCCGTGAAACAAAGTTTCTGTCCACCTCTGCTTATGCAAGAAAGTAGTAACTCTCCAGAGTTCAGGGAGTTTCATCAGCCATAACACAGACTGGCAAGGGTGACTTAAAATCCAGGGGGACCAAGAGCATATGAAAAACAAACTCACACAAAGATATTTCTTTGCATATCTTGGAAAGAAAGCTGAAATACAAAATCTGAATTCATTTCAAAATGAGATTTTGATGGCAAATAGTATTAAGTAATGCAGTTAAAATTTTAAAGCACCTCAGTAGCCTACTTTTCCCACTCTCTGGTATGAGAAAAGCATCCCCTGCTTAGAAAATCCTGTTTAGGTGTCCTGTGACCTGCTGGTTTTAGGGAACTGCTATACTTTCATTTCTTGAAGAAAGTGGGAAAGAATCCTTTGTGTACTCAGCCAAGAAAACGACACCAACATTCCCTTTCCTTTCTTGGATCTACTTTTGCAATACAACTTCATCACCTTTTCAAAGTTTCTGACTCTTTTTTGAAGTGTGTGAGAAGGTGATTCATGCAGTGTTGAGTTCCAGAGCTTGCAAAAGATGAAATTCTTGTTAACATGGCAGCTCTGAAATATTTCCAGTGACGTTCCATGGAATATTTGGATCTAAACTGCAAGGGTGAGCTGAGCCCACATCCATGTAGTCTGTGGTCTGTATCTGTTGCAGAGGGAGGCAGGATACCTTGACCTCTTCTAGGAAGGTGCAGAATGCTAAACTGGATGGCAGATGAAGGTTTTAGGACTCTAAAGGCAAGGACCTGGCAAACACATTAAGTTCATACCCCTGATGCACCTTGCCCCCAACAATTAACAGAGCAACAATTAACAGATTAACAGATTAAGATGCTTTAATAAAATGCATTCATTTAACCATTCATTTAACCTGATTATGAAATAATTTGCATTTGAAATTCAAAGAGTATTACTGTGTGAAAAGACACAAATGGCATATCTCTTTTATTCGTACTTTCTCTCCAATTCCTTAATTATAATTTATTAATATATAATAAAATGTATTACATACAATGAAAAAAGCGTAATAGAATAACCGTGTTAAAAAGTGTAATAGAATACATGTATGAAATGTGTAATTTTAACACATTCATTAAATAATTTTAGTAAGTAAAAAAGAGACAGATGATAAAAATCTGTTTATTGGAATTCATCTGCTCACTTGTTTTGTCAGAGTATTACTTTTAAGTAAATTTAAAATCAGGGTTGAAATATTTCCTATGTGCTTAGCCTGGACTATATTAGCATATCTTGAGAATTGAGCTTTGTCTTATGTTTCTAGGACAAACAAAGCACTCCTAATTTCAATAATTAAATTTTAACTTTGTTTACCACAAATAACTACTTATGTGGTCAAGCAGATTTAATTGTCCATCTGGGCAATTAGCTAGAATTATACCTGACTTTAATGTCTATATACTGTGCAAGGTAAATAGAGAAAAATATTCCATTTCTTTACCAAACAGAGCCTGTTTCTCTTGGCAGTAATGCTCAAAATCTTGATACAAGTTCAGAGTTAATTATTTTTCAAGTTTTGGTGATTGAGAATGAAGTTTTAGATATCTCTAAACTAAATTCTTCCAGACTTCAAAAGACATTTTGCTTGTCATCAGAGTTTAGTCTTAGAGTAATACTGCACAAAGGGTATTAACTACTTATTTCCAGTTCCTGAAATGACCTAATTAGTAAATGAAAACCAGAACCATACCACAGTTTCATGCCATCAGAACTCAAGAGAACTCTGTAGTTCAATGTACAGGCTCCTCGTCTCATTCATGCATACAGAAAATGAAAGAATAAAGTTGGAAGATAGTAGACTCTACCTGGCATTTTGGACAACCATGACTTGTCTGCATATCCAGAATTTACAGAGTTAGGAACACAGAGGGAGCAGCATAAGAGAAAATGAGAACAGAGATGGAAGAAAACATGAATAATGGGTAGTTTCTAGTATCAGAATCAAGGGAAATAAAGGCATTAGGAAGAATAAGAAGTCTAACATGGTCTGAACTACAAATTAAAGTTATTCAGTAGTAACCCAAGTTTCTACCTTCAGGAAAGTCTGAGATTTTCTTTATTCCCTAAAGGCTAAGTTACATGCAAAACTATAACAGTGGTATGTTTTAAAACAATAAACCTAAACAAAACTAAAATCCAATTCTTCACAACTTGGCAACACGTTTAAACCGATAGATTATTGGATGAACACCCCTTGAATTCAAAGTCTTATTTCTACATCAGTGAATCTACCTGCAAAATTCCCACAAAAATTGATTTGACAAACATTTTACAAGTCTCTTTAGGTGCATTTAAAAACCTCTCAAGCTTTACCACCTCTTCCCCTTACATTCAGAATTAGTTTTGGGCCCAGTGCTACTGAACAATATTGAATGCTCTATAGCTGGAATAAGCAAGCCACAAAAGAAAATGTGTGGCTTTATTTGTACCACTCATGCATTTAGTGGTGCTTGCCCTTATGCCAAATGGTGAGCTGTGACCTGAGCATCCACTTTCCTGTTAGTCTGAGTAGAACAGAAATATAGATTTTTATTTGCGTTGCTCTATCCTAAGAGTTTTTAGTACAGCATTATTACACAGGCAGGGGAGTTTTCAGGAATTTGTCTTTGCAATATAGAGTCTGATCTATCAGCTTAATTTTAGATATATCTATTGTGTCACTGAAGTCAGCAGCACTACTACAACTATGCATTCTTATGCATTCTCCATATACATATGGCATTCTGTAACATTAGGTCAAAAAAGTAGCTGTAATAGTTATAATATTGCTGATACAGAAACATATCTTTTAAAGGAAGTAATAATGAGCTATTTGAAATTACATAAAATCAATGATCTGTGAAAAATTGTTTAGTGACTTGTATAGTCATTAAATATAAAATTAGCAGTATTTCTAAAACCATATCTTCACTCTTAAAAAAAAAGTGCCATAAAATACAGATGGAGAGATTTATTTTCTGAAAAGTATTTCTTGGCTTTTTTGCTATAGAGCAACCTTAAATCTATCTCGGGTACTTTAATTTTGCTTTTTTGCAAATCAATCCTAGATTCATATTGCCTTGAGCTGAAGCAACCATTCCATGCTAGACTTACCATGCAGCTTTCTGTATTACAGAAGGTATTGTATCTATTTAGTACATTTTCATTGAGACAGTTGTTATTTTAAATATTTTTACATGTATTGTAATTTTTAAAAGGAAACACAAAAAACCCCACAAACATATATGTACCGCAATGATCATAAATTTCCTAAAGTCATTGGCAAAATATGTATATTCTCCTGGGAATAGGATCTGACTCTGTATTAAAAATCCACCATTTTTGCTGGTGTTGAACCTGGATTTTCTATAGCAATAACTCTTAGTTCTGTTTATTAATGCCATGTAGCAAGCCTAAAGTAAAAGAAAGTTCAGGTTAAAATTTGTCCTACACTTACCCTCTCCCTGGAAGAAGATAAACTTTAACAAAGGGGTCCGAATAGCCATTGTTGTCTCTGGGAGCAAGGTTTCTTGCCTGAAGGATGTGGATGATAAGGTTGCCAAGGTGTTTGTCATAGTTGATTTGAAGCTAGTGAATGCATTAAAACACAGTAGGATTATTTTTTACTTTTAGTTTCAAAGTGATTCAATATTTCCTAAACCTTTTGAATAAAATGAGTTTTAGACCTCTATGTTTCATCCAAATAAACACATTTCAGAAGTTTCTGTCTCTTTCTCCTGACTAGAATGAAATGCTAGATCATCACACTGGACCTTGAAAAAAATGGAAACACCCATATTCCAATCAGGAAAAAGCAAAGGAAATTTGAACCCTCGGTATTGTTCTGATCAATAGCCAGTTTATTGAGTGTTAATGACACACATCCTATCCACCTGGAGGCCAAGTTTGACAAGGATGATATAATACTATGGAAAGACTCTTAGTGCTAATACAGAAGAGAGAGGTTAATCACGAGGGAACAGAAATCTATGGGAAGTTAGGCTTCACTTGTTCTGATGTTCTATTTTTGAGTGTTTTAAAAGGCTAAAATCAAGTTACATAAGCCATAAATTTGGTATGTCATGGAAAAAAATACACTGCACTATAAGAAACCCACAGAAATTCTTGCTTTAATGTAAACAGACTGGAATTTCTAAGGAAAACCACAATAAGTGGCCAAAGATTAAGGATTAGAATGAATTTAACTATCCCTTTAGTCCCTTTGGGAACAGCAGCATTTCCATTCTTCTGGTTGTATTTCATAATCCAGCGTTAAAGATGGGTGCAAAAATCAAGCATTGACTTACATTGGTGACATTTAACGGGATTTAAATTGAATGACAGAGGTAGCTTTCTGCAAACTTATTTCACAGAAAAACATAGACAGTATCAACAACAGTCTACACAGCAAAAACTACACATTTACCTGTATTTCTCCAGTGATTGGATGGGAAGCAGACTTTGTAGTTTCTGTGGGCTGCCAGATTAAAAATACATAGATTTTCAAAGTTAACTTTTTTAACAGGTACGGTTTATACTGCTGCATTGCTACATTAAAAAAACCCAAAAACCCGTGTCCAGTTATTACAGTCAAAACTATGTTATGTATTTCAACAGCACTTAAAGTCCAGCCCAGCCATATTGATCAGCCTTTATGCAGGTACAGAATCAAAAAACTTCAACACCAAATCTTTACAATCTGACCAGACAAGGAGGTATGTGGATAAAAAAACATACAGCATTAACCCTGTCTAACAAACATGAGTGCTGCCAAGAGAAAGAAAGGACCATGCCAAAGAAACACAGCTGTATATGTCTGTCAATATGAGAAAGTCAGAGAGAGGCAAAAGTTACTCTAATATAAATTGACTTTAGGTGAAAGTGGGTAGAAAGATTGGAAATGCTACTAAAACTAAGTGGTGTGTATAAAGTGGATCACACAATTGCAAGCCACCTCATAGAAAGTCTTTTACTTTATTCTGTGTTTTCTGATAGTCAATTCAGCTACAACACTTCATCTTCAAATTCCTCCCACTTTCTGTGGCACGAAATTTAAATTTTCTGTCCTCAATTTCCTCTCTCCTTTATCATTAAACTTGTCTAAGTTTTTGACAAAAAGCAATAGAATCCTTTATGTTTCTTTTTTGCCTTTTTTCCCCTCCTGTTTGTTTGTGGAAAATAATATCACTACTTGATTAGAATTCTCACAAAAAACTCACAAAAATATGCTGTTCTGTTAAATGTTGGTGTCCTTGAGCCACTCTAGACCAGCCTCTAATCTGCAAGCCATCAGTGAAGCAAGAAAGCTCTGTTTCAGTAGTATCATTTTAATATTTTTGTGTTCTCTCCATATCTGCTTTCTTGGTTGATGCAGCAGAAAACAAATGGTGCAAACAAGGACACACCTACTGTTCTCTGGAGAGCGGTCTGGAAGCCGTCATTTCCTGTTCCTCCAGATGTGAGCAGCTGCCTGACATTATTCCATGTAATTGGTATTTCTATCACTTTCCTGGAAGGGTAAAAACCACCTGCCTCTTTTGTGCTGCCAGACACTCCGAGAAAACCCTTCAAGGCTCTTTAAGATGTTGGACATCAGCTGCTTTAAATTAAGCCAACGAAGTGCCCACATTTCCTGCACCACAGCATGAAGGTTTGTGTTGAAGAAACATCCACTCAATCAGTCAGATCTACAGATGAGAACTAACCAGAAAATTCGCAGCTAAACACTATTACAATGAAAACACAGGAGAAAACTAGCCCAAATCTACATGTTATATAGATATATTCACTGTCTTGTGTTGTCTTATTCTTTTTTGGTTTACTGTTTACCTTGTCTTCCAGATGTTTTTCTTTATGAGCACAGGCTTTACCAGAAAATAAAAAAAAAACAAAAAAAACAGAACCAAATGCAAATCAAACATTATTTGTCTGTAAATGCATTTCCATCCAAAAAACTCTCATGAAAAATTTTATAATCAGCTTCTCTTGGTACCTTACAAAGCTTTTAAAGAAGTTTAATTTATCCAACAGCTAAAATAAGTCATCAGTAGTCTATAAAACGTTCTGAATCTGAAATTAAATTTTAGATTGATAGCAAAATACTCCAATACTCCTAAAACTTGTTAAGTACTTGACAAGACTATTCAAGGAGTGAATTTCAGTGATTGTGCCAAAGACAGGGAGCTACCTGAGCATCATGCAGACTTTCAAAATAGGGCATAAATGGCTTATATTTCTCATACAAATGGATTTTGTTATACTTATTAGTTCTGATTTCAGGCTGTGCCAGAGCTGACAATACTGACACCACCAAAAATAACATGGAGCTAGCTGTGTTGTGGCTACAAAATCACTGCCAGTTAGTCTAAATGCATTTTTCATAAGTTGGAATAGCAAGAATAATGAGTTGGCTCACTCCTAATGTCATGTAATATGGAATGTATGAGTATGGATAATGTAGGAGGAGTCCATAGAGAAGGGAATGGGCATGATGAATTTGTATTGAGACTTCCAAAGGTGGTTAAGCTGTAGTTTGTAAAGTGGACTCTGTAAAATGAAGGTGCACTTTTATGATTCTCTATCGTTGTTGAATCACTGTATCATTTACAAGACCATGATTCAATACATAAAATATTCTGTTTTCTTTGATGCCAGCAGATCTAAAACTGATCATGAAGAATTACCCATATATTTTAAAGAAATATGAATCATTTAGGCTGAAAGAGACCACGCAAGGCCATCTAGTCTAACCCCCAGCTCAGAGCTGGGCCAGCTTTGAAGCTGGTTCCGTACTGAGAAGCAGAGATGCAAATAAATATCTTTCTTTATCACGGCCTCAGTGAGGATTTATTTGTAAAAAGGGTAAGTATTTCACAGTTGACGTTTTTAGGAGCTAAAGTATCTGAGGATTTAGAAAAAAACCCAATCTATTCTTCATATTAAATGTTTCTATAGGTCATTTATATCCTGGATGTAATCTTCACCATAGAATGATCATGTATTTACACTACAAAAGAAACAGGTCTGCACAAGATATTGTCAGCTCAAGGCTTCCAAGGGTTAAATCTCTCCTGCAATGGCTAATCAATTTCAGCCTAATTACTTTTGATACTCCCCAAATGCACTCACTAACCCTGTGTAAGAGATGGTGCTTTGTAATGCCATCACACCTGCTCATGACGACCATGAGGTGAAACTGGTTAAAGCCAGGCTTTGATGCACTATGCACTATAGTGTATAGTGTATACATTCTGTAGTAACAATAAATATGAGAAAATTGGCACTGCAGAATATGGCAGAGGCCACAACAACAATTCTAGAGTGTATATTCTATATAAAAATCCTTTAAAAAGTACTTGCTAAAAATAAAAACAGTTGCAAAAACATGATCTAGGTAGTTTGGATATTTAGTCTGTCATGATACTTTGGCAGGGCTGCAGCCTGCCTAGAAATGCTGTCAGCCCAAGGCAAAGAGCAGTTCCAGAAAGGATGAGCTTTCTCTTCTAACAGAGCTCAACACCATTATAAACTTGGCCTGAAGTCAATGAACAGAAAATATACAAGTCAACAAGAGCTATGCTTGTTATGAAAGAAATGCCTCTCAACATGATTTTCACAAATAAGCAAGAATATTTTAGATATTTACCTGACTAGTTCTGACTTTTGCATCTCCTACATAAAGGCATTAGTTCTAATAATTATTTGTTTCATCTTTATAAGCCTAGAGCAGAATTTTCATAAAAGAATCCTAAATCTTCTGTGAATCCGGAAATTAAAATTATGCATCTAACTTTAGGTGACCTGCTACAGTGCCAAAGCTGGGAACCCAGTCTCCTCAAGTGGACAGAATGGGGCACCTCTCCAGGATATACTGCACAGCAGGGACTTATTGATCTCCATACTGTGAATTTAGGAGCGTGATTCATCTCACCAAATGTGAGATCTACATTTCAGAGTAGATGCACATTTCATGTGCACTGAGCCCTGCTCTCTGCATGCAGTGCTTGCACTGTGATGGCAGGTTTCACCCAGACACAGGAATTGTACTTCAGAAAGTTATTATTCCCATGGCAAAAGCCATGCACATGGCAAACAAGTTCATATGTAAATGTATAAAATATCCAGAGTATACATGTGGTGAATCTAACTATTGACCTAAGGATGAAGCAATTCTGCTAAATCCCTGAAGTTAGATCCGGTAAATATTGGCATATGGATTTAACTTCTGCATCACACTTTGTAGAAAATTACTTTGTAGAAAATCTATGGGCATTGTGGCAAGACAGAATTACTATCCAAATGAAACTGATCAATAAGTATCTTCCCAGTTTGTACTAAATTGCTAGATGAAAATGATTTTTGTGTTTCCTCTCACATGGAAGTTATGTTGGCATGTCAAAGAACTGTCTGAAATGAGCAGATGCCATTTGCTGGTTCTGGTTCATGCAGTACCTAACTCATCTGTCCAAATCACAGACACAGTTTCAACAACATAAAACTAAAAACATACCTAGAATGCAGTAGGAACCTGACAGTCCCAAAAATGAATAAAGGTGCAGAGTAATAAATGTTCAGAAAGCACTTTATTTGCAATGTGAAGCACTGTAAGTGTGTCAGAACCTGGATATTCAGGATAGCAGTCAGCATTCTTGCACATTGCTTAAGCAAATGCAGTCTTCAAAGAACTGAGTTTCCCTTCTGGTCTTGACTTTTTTGACATAAAATGTAAAAATGTGACAGATTACTTTATGATCTAGTTTTCAATTTTAACTGTGAAAAAATGCTAATAAATTTCCACTCTTCCCTTTTTAGGTGTGCAGATGCACAAGAACCTTAGCTGAGGAATGAACAGGATGTGGCAAAGAAAATGAGAAATTATGCTTGACAAGTTCACAAGAATTAGCTAGTGACAAAACGCATTTTAATGGCAAATGTTTTCAATTTCAAATTGTTTTCAATCCTTCCCTGGCTTTCAGAGACTTATTATTGCTATGATTATTCATAGCTTGGAACACTTTGAGCAGTAGTTCAGTACAGAGAGGAAAAATTATGGTCTCAGCACTATCAGCTTCTTTAGTGGAAATAGTACCTCACCACCATGCATGATGCACTTAAAAAGAAAGAGCAATAAAGACTGTAAAGGGCAGTTATTTTCTTTAACAATAATATTAAGTGGTTTTGTTTGGGTTTTTTTTTTTTTTGGAGGAACAAATCTCTTGGAGAAATCATATAATCTTTCTTTATGTCCAGATTCAATATCCTAACAGTCATAGTCACTGTTATCCAGGATATGAGTTTTCCAGGATGTGATGGTATTTCTTGCTACACTAAAGGAGGTAAACAGGCAGTTTTTTCCTGTCACCAAAATATTCTTGCTCCATAACTTGGAAATTTCTTACCTTGCTGCTGTGCCGCTTTTTGCTCACTGAGGGAGAACCAGGCTGACCGGGGCTAGGAACAGCACTGGAGGTGGCAGAAGTGGTTCCAGAGTGGACATGAGATCCCTTTTCCACTCCTGAAGCAGCAACCAGAGGCGACTGCTGTAGAGAAACCTTTTGGAGCTCTGCAGCCAGCTGCTTGGGATCAACCCCTGGGGACTTTGCTTTATCTACTGGATTAAACAAGAGAGCCTTGTGTTGATTATTGCCAGCACATCCAGATCCATCTCGCCACAGTACAGGGACAGCAAAACAATCCTTACAAGTTTTCATGTCATTTGCCTGTAAACTTTGAAGATGCAAAAGGCATCCTGTGCAAAATAGACATCTCTCCCACAGCACTGGCATCCCAATTCCAATCTTTCTGTGCTAGTGGTACTTACTAGTGCTATTTACCAAAAAAGCTTTCTGAGGAGGTACTTCCAGTTGAAGAAAAACAGGCATTGCTGATCATTTTGAATCAAACTGGAGCAAATTGCAGTTTTAAAGACTGTCCAGTGCTATCATTCATTGTTTGAAACTGGTCAAGTTTCACTAAGTATCTGAACTGTCATGTTAAAGGTTTACATCTCATTTTAACTTTTTTTAAATCAATTGGACATTGAACATTTTAAATCAATTGGACATTGCTGCTGAGATAATTTACACAAAAATAAAGAGAAGAAAGCCTAAAAACGATACTACCACAAATTAATTAAAGAAGAAAATATGTAAACAAATCAAGGCTAAAAGCCCTGATTCATCTTTCCTTATTACTCACACCTTTGTGAGGCTTTTGTAGTAGGAGTCTGATTGCCCTCCCTGCTGACCAGGAATGAGTGGGAGGAATTTACCCTTTGGAGATAGCAATTTCTATTTAACACAGAAATGAAGTCAAGTAAGTCTCATATATGCTAGACTGAACAGAGTTAAAAGAATGCTAGGCACAGCTTGGTTCCCAGGTTCTCAGAAGTAGGAGAGGTTTAAAATGAGACTTCAGCCGTATCCTACCTGCTTGGCTAATTCATTTTTCTTTCAGAGAAAATGGGGATTTCTCCCTTCTAAAGCATAAACCATCTTCCAAACCTCAGAGGTAATGACAATAACTCTACAGAGTTGTTCCAACTCAGAAATCACTATAAGATTGCCAGACTACGAGGAAACATGACTGCAAGAATGGAACGATTTTTTAATATTTCTTGAGTTTTCTTTATTAATATAAAAAAAAGCTGTTTTATTCTAGTTTTTGTCCTTTCCGAAACTGATTTCAATGTCTTTCAATGCCTTTCAATGCTTTTTGGTGGTTTTGATCTGCGCACAAATTAAAAAAAAATATGGGTAGCTTTGCTTCAAAGCTCTGTCATACTTAGTTTTTGCTTTCAATTACTATCAATAACAACAATTTTCAGCTAAAGGTAGCTTGATGGTAAGTATATTAATAGCTAGAAAATTTTACATGTCTAGAAAATGGAGGACTCAATCCAGGTAATTTAGGTACTGGTTGATAAGAGCAGCCACAAAACCACAGAAGCCAGAGTAGACCCACTGAATGGTGAGTGAAGCAAACTTAATCTGCCCTGATCTTGCTGAGAGGGTGCATTAGTAGTAAGATTGTGGATGTTGAAGTCTGCAATTGTGGTATTGATTGAACAGCAGAAAATCCCCCCAAAAGCACTGACATCGTAGAACTCACATAATAAAATTGAATGCTTGCTATTGCACCCCTGTATCCAGTAAATACTGTTTTTTTTTGTCACTTATAGAAGGCCACAACCCTTGCATTATGCTAACAGGTACTTTCATCAAGGTCTTTCCCAACACTGACAATTCTATGGTTCTATGATCCATAGAATTAGGACCTGTGTGTTTTCTGTACTTGCTGCAGTTTGCTGGGAGCTTTGTTTTGGCCTCTTTGGCTGCAACTGTCTAATGACCAAATGGCTACAACCTAAATTTGAGTCTGAGTTGTACTTCACCTTGTATAGTGGTGTGGTATAGTGCCCATTCTCCATTATTTTTATATAGAAAGGCACAGCTGTAATTGTACTGGGCAGACTGAAGTATTTATGACTCCAGATTCATAATGCAGTTTATAGGAGCAGAGGCCTGGGGTGGCAGCAGAGTGCTGCAAGGTTTGGACACAGGATGGCAGATCCCCTTGCTGAGGACACCAGAGAGGTGTCATTGGCCAGGTACTGACACATGTGCAAACCCAGGGGCTGGGCAAAGTAAACTTTAGGGGCAACAGAGGGAAAAGAACAACATATCACATGTAAACTTCACAGCATCCAGCACCCACAGGTACTTTTCCTCTGGGCAGCTTTCCAGCCAATCTGCCTATTGGGCTGTCTGGTGCTGTTGTGACCCACGTGCAAGACCTGACATTTTGTATTGATGATTCTCATGGAACTGGCCTTGGCTCATCAATCCAGCCTGCCAGATTCCTCTGCAGGGCCTTCCTACCCTCCTGCAGATCAACACTTCTGCCCAAATTGGTGCTGTCTGCAAACTCGTTGAGGGTGCACTCAATCCCCTCATCTTGCCTTTTGTATAAGACATGGTCCCTTTTCTACCCATGGAAATATTTGGGATGTAACACCAGAACTTACAATATGAACATACTGCTTATATCACGTCAAATTTTCAGCTTCTATCCAGACCTAGAATATCAAAGCAACTTCTTGTCTCTCACCTGCCCTTACTGGCTCATGCAGCTCCAGGTGCTGGGGATTCTCAGAGTCCGAGAGCATGTTCAGGTCCCTAAAGAAAGCAATTGGAAGCCTGAGACAAAAGAAACTCTTTCCTCATACCCTCATTATTGTATTAAGTAGGTAAATGAATAGTGGTTCATGACAGAAAGCAGCTCCCAAGCATGGTCCCTTCTTAGCTGATATATATTTGCAATGCTGTTAAAGAGCTGAGAAGAAAAGCTTCTTTTAAGGTGAAATCTTTAATGGATTTAATGTAAGTGTATGCATTTCTCATGATGCTTAAATGACTTTCATCTAAAGCATACAGATTTCACTAGAAGTCCAGTTATTACTAAATTACCTTCTTTTTCTAACACCAGTAAATTCAGTGAACTGTATGTTTGTCATGAGAGGAGATTGAGGCCTGGCAATGGAGTTATCATTGTTCATAAAAGCATAATTAATAGCATCTGATTCAGTTTATCTCTCCTTCTGACTTTAAGAGAAAAACAGAACAAAAAGATCTCCAACACTCACAGTGAGCTCTTGCTTATTACTACATTGATGTTTTGCACTAACAAAGGTTCCACCTTAACAACTGTAAATCAAAATTTAAAAAAAAATAAAAAAAAAAAATAAAAGCCATGAAAAGCCAAAAAGAAATGGAAACAGAAAGATGGGGAAAAACTCACAGTCTTACACATATTTCTGCTTCCCCACTCTGCTGAATAATAATGTTCTGGACCTCTTCATAAGTTTTCCCAGTCAAGGGGATGCCATTCCATTCCAGCACCTGCATTCCTAAGAAGGCAAAACAGCAAGAGGTCAAGGGCTCAGATTTTGACAAAGGCATCAAATAGATCCTCCTTGCCTTGCTTTGACAAGGCAATTTGATGTGACATTCAGTGAATGTTGTCCAAATGGCACAAGACATTAGCAAAGCCCTTTCACTTCACACAGATTAGATTATTGAATGTTATTGTCCCTTCAGCTATAACTTACCTGCTAAAACAAGACAGGAGATTAATTCTCTCTGTTTCAAAGTACACATGCACTTTCCACTGTCTGGGTTGCATGATACTGAAAAATTTTTCCAATATCAAAAACATGCACACCTACCAGCATGGCAAGAAACCAAAACATTCTACATATCAGACATTTCCTGGCCAGCCATGGTCTTGGAAGATAATTGTTTCCTACAGTGACAAATTGCTGCTAAGAAGCTGAGCCTCAAAATGGAATAATTTGTGAATGTGATTAGATAATTCAAATATGTTTTCTTTACTTTGTCACTTACAAAAATACAAAAAAAGTGAAGGCTGTTGGACTAACCAATTTTAATGAAAAACATGGGCTTCCACATTTCAAACATTAGCCTGGCAGTATTCAGGTTTATTCAGTATTCATTTTTCTTCTGTACCTTTTCTCATAAAAAATTAAAAAAAGAGATAAGCGTACTTCATTGTGGAGAATATAAACAGAACTATATTAATCAGGATGAAAAATACTGAATACTGTTCTGGTCTGCTGTGTCTTCCAAGTGTCCCAGGACTGAGTCAGGAGACTCAATATGGTTCAATGTATCTGTACAAAGAAGTTTTTGCAGGGTATTTGCAGAGTATTTTTGCTCAGAATTTGCAGAGTCAATCCCTCTATAAATCATGTGAGGTATATTCTGATAAGATGAGAAATCTTTTGGTTAAGGTGAAATGCTTCCACAAAGCAAACCCTAAATTCATATCTGGGACTTACAACTGAGGTCCTGAGAAGTGGGTTCAAATTTTGAATTAATTAGTCATAAGAACTCCAAACAGATTAACCTCTCACCAATGTACAAGTGTCAAAATCCAAGCCTCTGCCTCTAGTCGGAAAAAATTGCTTAATGGGATAAGATACTGAATTATTAATAGTCCACTAAAAGCAATGCATCACAAAACATCTGAAAACCACATCAACCCACACAGCAAAGAAAACCACAAGTACTTAGCTTGCTACCACTTACACAGATAAAACCAAGTCTTCATCTGGGTCATATTTTAATCTCAAAATCCAATGCTGTTGCATATAACAAATGGGAAAAAAATGAAGTGAAATGTGGAGATAAACTCATAGAAAAGCATGCTGCTAAATAAAATACAATGAAAAATTTTCATGGAATAAATCAAACTAAATTATTTGACAATGAAAGAACATGGGAAATAAATATACACATTTGTATTCCAAAATTTTCCATAGGATTCCATGAATTAGGAGTTGAAATAACAGAATTGCTCATAACTGTTGTCAGCCAGAATTTATCATTTTGTTTGTAGAAGTTTACAGAAAAACAAACTGCACAGAACAACTAAAAAGCAATGCTCAGAAGGCAGTAAAGCCAGCTGCCTAATGTCAAAATAGATTTGACTTTTCCTAAAATTTAGCCCCTTTCATTTACCAGCCATGATTCAAAAACATGATCTTGCTTTTGCTTGTTAAAGCAGATCTGATTTTAAACTCAGTTCCTCTGGAATAAAGCAACAGTAATTATGAGCAAACTCATTTCCCCTGATTTTCAGTTATACAAATATAACAGCATGAGCTTGGTCTTTAGGCTTTTAGAAAGGAAGGAACTGAAGTTATTTTTGTCTTTTTTTTTTTTTAATGTGTGCCCTCATAATGCTATCATGGCATAGGATGTAAAGTATGACATTATGAACCTTGTGAGTAAGACAAGCAAAACCCCCACTTCCATGTAGGGGCAAGGAACAAGAACAAAAGTTGAAAGATCTAGATATTTGAGAGAGCAGCTAACATCCTTTCATTACAAAAAAAAAAAAAGAAAAGTTTTATCGACAAAATACTATGAGCTATGTGAGCTTCTCTGCTGGGTTTATCTCAGCCTGCTGGTATGGCTTCAGAAGAAAATTTACCAAGGGAGCAGTAAGGCTATCATCAGCAACTCACTTTAATTCAAAAGACTGGCAGGAAGAGCTTAGCTGAGTACCACTACAGTGCCAGGATTTGGAACCAAAATCTGATTTTTGCTGGTGAGAGTTTCAACAGTGTGTGCAACAGCACTGCAGCCACTGACTGGTCAGAAGGGCCACACACACATGAACAAAGCACGAAATAGAGAGGAAATGGAATTTCAACAGCCTCAGCTAACACAGAGTTCCATTTAGACTGTCACTACAGGGGTATTTTCTTTTTATTATGTGCCCTGTGGATCCCTGAATGTTTAAAATCAAGCAACTTAAAAATGACTGAACTGATCAGACTGATAACCTTTGGGTCTAAAAACTGTAGGCAAGAAGCTGATTTCTCTTTTCTCAGCATGCAATTGCTGTAGATATTTTATTCAAAAAAAAAGGTATTGTTGTAAAGAAACCTTTTAGAAGGAATGCAAGTCTAATTAAAAAAAAAAGGGAAAAAAAATATTGAGAAGTCACAAGAAATTTGTGATAATTTTTTTCCTAAAACCAATCACATTCTGTCATTGGTCTTTGGTAGTCAGGACATGTAGTCACATTTCCAAAAGTTTGCATGCTTCAAATCACTAGTTTAGTAGGACAAAAATTAAAAAAGAAATAGGAAGATGAGAAAACCTGCGTTGCTCCATGGAAACTCTGCTGACTGAGGAAGTACTAGTAATAGGCTGATAAGCAAATACATAATTTCTTCTAGCATTTTTCATTCTTTCATTATTATTTTATTGGGTGAATAACAACTTATTTTTAGCAATATCAGCTCCCACACTCTCCATATTCATTCTATCACCCAGGTGATAAATCTGTAGTGTTTAACTGAATGTGGTTGCAGATGTAACATTCCTATTGATAAAACAGCACAAAACAAATTATAAAATATGCAGATAGAATAGGTCTTTTTATTAGAGTTTCTGTCAACTAGAAGGAACAATATTTTTCTCAGTTTTCACCCATCTTACATGATTTCTAATATTTTATCTCCTTTTCAGACTCATCTTTCAGAGTAAGCTACCTGCATTATTGAAGTTTAAATTGAAAGGAATCTGAAAATCATCCAAGGATTTGATTACTCTAAATACAAGTCTTGACACAGTTGAGTCAAATAAAGAAATATTAAACTGAACCACTGAACAGCTCTTGAATTTTGTTCCCCTTTGTAACATAATGTACGCTATTATACCGCTAATCTCAGTCACTTTTACTGCACTATTATACTGCAGCCTCCCTTATTCAGTATACCCAAGGCACCCAAGAAGTGGAAAAACTGTTGTTTGCTGTGTCACTAAGAGTTTGTAATTATTTCCAGCTCTACTTATGCATAAAACCTATTAGTTTTCCATTCATTTTAAATTCTCAGAACTGCTGTCCTACTGGAATTTATAAATATCTAAATATTACAGTCTTAGAATACAGCCTCTGATTTTGGTTGCACCATAGTTATACCCACAGATTGCTGGGGTTCATTTTCTGCTTCTTCATAGTTTATATTGTTTATTCTTATACATAATAAACATGTCAGTTTGAGTTGCATTTTTTACTCATCTAATGCTTACAGAGGAAAATGAAATTGGACTCTATAGACTAGCAACTTCAATCAGTAAAATATGAATATTAGTATCTTTCTATATCATGTAAGAATTAAAATCCAGAAACATTACTTTGAAATCCCAGAAAGTGCTATCAAAGTTAAATGTGCACTCAGAATAAGGAGAAACAATATAAATTTGCAGTCTGATATTCAATACTAAATTACTTTATGGTCTATGCTCTCGAGTTATTTTTCTTTCATTTCTAAACCTTTTTGATGGCTCAAAATAGGTTGATGAAAGTAAATGTGTGAATGTATTTTCCCAAACTGCTGGGCATGAACAACACCAAAACTCATTATTTTCTGTTGACACCTTAACTTCTTCTACCATTTGCCATTCACACTCAGGCTGAATATTTTCCACTTATTACAATAATTATATAGGCAACACTCACAATTCTTAAAAATGGATATGTTGTTGATCGAGTAGAAATTATATAATAGATCCCCCTATGCCTTATGGGTGCAGTACTACTATAAAATGACATTCATAAAAGTTTTGCCAGAGCAAATCAACCCTGTATGAGGGGTACTTGGCATTTTTTGGCAGCTATACACCCCATCACTGCCTTCAGATTTAGATACATGCTGGCACATGATTCCATAGATCATCCTTCAGTCTGAACTATGCTAGAGCTACAAGTACTATGCTAAAGCAACTTGTACTTGTGTGACCTAATTGAAGTTCTGGCAACTTAAATGAAGCTTGGAATTACTGTTTATGAAGAAAAAGTATGATATAATTGATAAGGTTATAGTGCTTCCACCATCACTATAGCCTCAACGATTAGTTTACATTAGAGCTGCAGATAGATGATCAGTTATACCATGCTGAACAAAATGTTGTGGTGCATTGTAATTATTCAGTGTTTTAGAAAAACAAGTGTTTTTTTGTAGCATGGTGTTTGTCACAGTATATCACAGTACACAGTACTATTCTATCGGCAGCTATTAATTATTGGGCAATTAATTTGGCTAGAGATAAGAAACCCAAGTGACACGAACCTCAGCCAATTATGTTCCATCCTGAACTGCAGACATCTCACTGGTCTGGGAGCTGGGAGGTGTCAAAGATCAGTGAGCCATGCAGTCATACCCCCTTTCTGAAGAGGGGCTCCAGGAATAAACTCTCTCTGTTGCCACATAAACATCAGGTCAGTCCTTGTCTCTGTCTCCAACCCACTCCCCTGCCTTCACAGTGTTCACTGAAGCTACAGAGCAGAATATATTTACTTTGTTTTCAGTAACATCATCTAAGAGATTATAATGCCTTTGCCAGAGTGATGACCTTCCTATAAAATGCTCTAATTGACTTGAAAGTCTTAAGCATTTCATTATTAGGCTCTGCTCAAAAAAAAAAAAACAAACCAAAAAAGCTCCTCTACTTTTAAAACTAGTTTACTATGAATTTGGATTTTTTAAAATTATGTAATAATATGTGATAGGAAGAAAAACTCTATTAATTACAAATTACCTTAAGATTGACCTAAAGATAGTTAACAACAAGGCTGCAGGAATTTCTCTTTGCTGCCTCTTCCATGAATGGTAAATAGCTAGAACCATTCTTTTCCTGGGAGTTTAATGCCAGATATTAATTTAGACTAGTATATCCCTGCCTGCATTATATATTTATATTTTTGGATTCCAAGTTCAGTGAGGTTTATCTCAGTTTCCCTTTTTGAGGAATAATTTATTCTTCTTTACACAAATGCAGTTCTGTTAGTCTTCTTTCAGTTACATCTGTGAATGAAAGTGATATTTGGATTTGAAATTTTCCTTTGCAGGGGCAAGGATCACATGCTATGAGATGCAGACAGTTCTCGTGGAAGTTACAGTGTGTGTCTAAAGAATCACTCTCTCTTTACTAGTTAGTTTCTATTCTGACTAAGAATATAAATTATGACAGCAAACATGTCAAACAAAATCTATATAATACACTTCTATTGTCATCATGAGACCTCTCTCAAAGATTTTTCAATGTCCTTGGGAGTCTGAGTTTGCTTGATTTGTTCTGCCAGCAGAAGAGGTGACTGAGGGGAGCTCTGATCATGGTCCACAGCTTCCTCACCAGGGGAAGTGGAGGGGCAGGTACTGATCTCTCTGGTGACCAGTGACAGGACTGAATGAAGCTCTGGCAGGAGAGTTAGGGTGGATATTAGGAAAAGGAACTGGCTTCTCATGGAAGTGGTCACAGCACCAGGAGCACTTGGACAAGGCTCTCAGGTGCATGATGTGATGCTTTGGACTGCCCTGTGCAGGGGCAGGCATTGGTCTCAATGATCTTCTGAGCCCCTTCCAGCTCAGGATATTCTGATTGTATTCTGATTCTATGAATGAAATATGAGTGTGAATTTATGTATGTAAAACTCCCAGAAGAATTTTGCTGGAAGAAAAGAGTGATTCATGGCACATAGGTTAGCATGTCATCAAGATCCTAACTCATTAAAATGCAGTTTCATAGGACACTTTGCTCAGGTAAGGAAAAGTAGCTTAAAAAAGACAAAGCAGAACCATACTTTAGCAAAGCATTGACTAAATCAAAGGGCAGCCTGAAACTTTAAAAAGACTGAGAGGAAGATAAAGAACAGGGTGAAGACCCCAAGACAAAAAAAAAAAAAAAAGGACAAAGAGAAACTCAGCAACATTTCCCCGTGTCTCACAGGGGTATGAGGTAGGGAAATAAAAGATAACTATCAGCTTCTGAAAGTGTGCAAAGGGCACATCCCTGAGACCATCATATGGCTGTCAACTTATGATCCCAGAGGGTGAGAAATAGACTCAGCAGTTGGCATCTCTTGCTCTCTGGACATACCAATTGCAGATACACATCCTGGTGCTTGGGAGAGAATGGCTACATTTGAAAAGTGCAGCAGAGAAAGAACTAATGCCAGAGAAAAGTTGCTCTTAAATGTGGACCCTCAGCATGCTGAGTCTTTTGGGGCTTCCTGAAGAGGCTGTCCTCACTCAGATCAGAGGGTCTAACCCTTGCTCAGTGAATTCCTGGTTGGTCTCCAACAATGTCACCACTAAGGGACTGCAGAGGCCAATTCAGAAAATAATGGAATTATTAGCATAATTTAAATACTGAAAGCCTGCTAGGAATGAACAAAGGCCATGGTTATGCATTACATGCCAATGCTACTTAAGGTCATCTGGAAACAAAACCAGAAAGTTTTTGTGACTCACAGTAAGCAAACACCACTGTTTAAGCAAAAAGTTAGGTCTTAATGGGAATGGCTGAAGACCTTAAAATGCCAGTCTGTCACATGGCATAGAGTGAAATCCTTACTTGATGTGTTCTAATAGGAGTCACTCTGTCGATATTCATCCTCTGTACCCTGGGAGTAATTTTACAGTGCTGACATTATGTGATTATTCAAATATAAAGTAGAATTTACACACTATTATCTCATTTGTGAGAGTCATGTAACCCGAAAGCTGAGGAAAGTGAATACAAATTTCTGGCCAGTGCTATGCAGTTCTCATCTCCTGTATGTATCTATTCTTCATATAATGCATATAATTCTCCTTTTAAGAAAAGTTTTTTTGAAATTATGGTCTTCATAATACAAGATGAAGCAAACCCATTATATTATCTCTGAGTATACTTTTTTGTTTTCTAAATCAAGTTGAGCTAAATTTTTCTATCATTGGAATGACTTCATTTAAATAATGTTTCTCTTGTAGAAGCTAAATGTATGTTTGTACAAATTCCTGACACATACATGTCCATAGTTGTAGAAAGCATGCAGAAAAAATTTGTTTGATTATTGGCTGGTTTCAACAGACCACAAGTGAAACCACAAGTGAAAGTGTATAAAATTATCTTTTTTTTTTTATTCTTCATCTAATTTTGAAGAGATTTAGATGAATAAAAAAAGAGCATGGAAAGCAGTATGTGTGTCTGCAGGGAACAACTGTTATGCACGCATGCACACAGCTGCTGTGGTTTTACCTTCTTTTGGGCTTAGAGTCAATGTACCAATTTTTGACTATAAAAGGTATGTGTCTTGCCTCAGTAGCTGTCTAGGAATTTTGAGTAGTTAATGAATGAAGAGAGGCAGGTTCCTCTTAGGATGGCTCATCTCAGCTGACACCTTTTTGGAATGAGATGAATCACATCCCTCTGGTATCCTTCTTCCACTTCTGGCTAGAAAACAAGCCCATAATACAAGGTGAGGTAAGATATTTACTTTCCAGACACCTAAAAATATGTGTATTGATTCCTTCCTGTGTCATTTAAAGTGATAAATCTGTCCTAGAAAATGAAATGGACTTTTTTTCCTCAGTTTAGCAAACTGACAGCTGTACCTTATCAATGAGAAGAAGGAACTGAAAGATAGTGAACACCAGGTGAAGGGAATTGATAGGGCACCATCAGAGACAGCTGTTCTGCTTCTGCTACAACCCGCCAGGTGACAGCACAAACACACCAATTAGTCTCTTTGTGCCTCAGTTTATGTGTTAAAAGGCACTGAAAGATGTTACTGTACATTACCTTTGAGATATCCAAGTGACAAGTGCTACTCGTAAATCTAAGTGCATCAGAAATCTTACTAACAATAGAGTTGTAGGAGGTAGTACTTGTGAAGTATTAAGGGCTCGGTATTAACCCTCCAACTTTTGTATCCCTATAACTCATTCACAAAGGAATTTAACGATAAATGTTAGGCTTATTCAACCCTAAGAAGCAGAGCTTCCATATGTGTTAGAAAAATGAGAGACACTAATAATTACCTGTTAGAACTAACTGTCATTTTAACAGGAAGTTGAAAAACTGCAGAATTTCAGTTCTCAATAATTACTTGTTCTTCAGAGTTTAGTGATAAATGTAGAAACAAAGCTCATTTTTAGGAACATCTGATTAGCAACATTAATGATATTCTAATTTTGGTGCTGCATTCAGAGCAAAAAAGTTCCCTCATGATGCTAAGGCTGCTCAGCTCAGCCAAGATCGGAGATTCCAAAGTAGCCTTTCCTGAAAGCTCAAGCCATGTCTTGCACAATCTGAGTTAGGAACTAAGAACAATTAAAAAAAAAAATCTGATTGTGTTAAATGTGGTTTGTGAGTAGATTTTATGAGTAGAATCAGAGAGCTCTAATCAATCTAGGTATGAAACCTTGTGCATGGTCATATTTAAGAGTGCAGTTCAACTGGCTGTACTGGCTTTGGTGTGATAGAGTGATTTCTTCCCACCTCACTGCAGGAGAGTGAGAGAAAAGCTGTGTATGGCAGAGCTGCATACCAGGTAAAACCACACTTATAGAACTGCAACATGAATTAGACAAAGGAAAGTGAGCCCTTGCAATGATTGTCCTACATCTCAGTGAGAATGGTCCATGATACGCAACTAAAATTGTCTTAAAAATAATGATATAAAATATTTAAATTTAATTTCAAATTAAATAATTTAAACTAATTAATATTCTTCTCAATGCCTTAGAATGTAATTCTGTTGGTGTTTACACATCTTCAACATTACTGTCAGCTGAATTTTTTTATTAATATCTCTTTATACAAATTTGATCTGCAGTACTTTATCAAAGAAGTAGCATTATTTTAACAAATGGATTCATTGTAATAAATGTAAAATTCATGCATGACAAAATAGCATTACAAATAAATGATGTAGGATTAAGCCCATAGTTTTGTCATTCTCTGTAAGGTTCTTTAAAAGAAATTTGAATGAACAATTACTAAAGCTATTCTGTACATGCAAGATTGGATGGTGATTATCTGGCAGCTATATACCTAATCAACTTCTATGAATACTCACATGCATACTGATTAGCAGCAGCTGCTATTTCTTCTCATTATCTACACTAAAACAAATGATCTCTTACCAGCCAGTCACTGTGTATTTATGTGTTTCTTATGATAACAATTAAGGTACTGAATTCACTGTGTAAGCACCCGGAAGACAAGCAAAACAAACTTATGATACCACATTCCTTGACTGATAGCTATGGTTGTAGAAATGAAATTTGTGCCGCTCCGGGGAAAGCAGTTTCCTCGTGGGAGAAGTCTTTGCTACCCCAAGCATGACAACAAACACAAGAACGCCCTGCAAGGCCCTGCTTGCAGCTGATGGCCACCCAAAGGAGGACAGGGCTGGTAGGAACTTTTCTGCTGAAGCAACAGCATCAAAATTCATAAGGAATAGGACTGCCTATGAGATGTGGTTTATGGTTTTGAGATGGGTCAAAAAGATGAGAGTTGGGCTTGGTGGAACTGTGGCAGGTAGGAAAGGTGCTGGAAAGATGTGTCCCCAGCCTGAGTGCTCTGTGACAGTGGTGTGGTGCAGGTACCTGACCCATTGCTGATCCTACTGCTCAGCAACCTGAAACTGCTGCCCAAACAGGCAACCCCTTGTCCTGTAACAACAGCAGCAATAAGCCAAGTCTACCTTGATGCTTTCACAGTTTCCACTTAGCAACTACACTCTGGCCCTAAGACAAACTCTGCCCCTACTTCTTCAAATTTGGGTGTTTTAATTACATATCAAAACCACATTTAAACTGAACTGTTACCAAATTCCCAGCATGGCATCCTCACATTAATTTCACTGGGTATTGCAGCAGCTTATTCTCCTTCAAATATATGCCCAAGTGAGATATTGAGCATTATTTTTTAAACTGCCAAACATAAATGTTACACTGGCATTTCATCTGTAGACTCAAGCTTGAATGTATCTTATGGGTCAATAAGGACAAAGGAGTTTGAACACTTCACTGCTTAATCTTTTAAGACTTCTTTCATTTCACCAGAGCTATCGAAAGCGTCTGTGTCTTTTTCCCAGACGTCAAATATTAAAATTATTAGTGTCAAAGAGTGTACAAAAGTAAAATGATCATCTCTGCTTTTTTCATGTCAGACCATTAAATATTCTTTCTCAGGCAAAAGGAGGAAAAATGGCTGCTGTAATTAACAAAAAAAATTATATATTTTTCTTTATTTTACAGAAAATTTAAGTAAAAGGAGCCTCCATTCAAAGCTGAGCAACTGCATGTGTGAAATATTGGGAATCAGTTATGCAACAATACATAAAAATAAGGCAAAAATAAATGCAAGAAGTAAAAAAAAATGCCAACTGAAACTGCAAATCCCCCAAACACATTGAATACAATAAAAGAGTGAGTCACAAATGATATCATAGCCTTTAGAGATGAAAGTTTTTGACCAATTCTTCTTTGCTGAAAAGTATCTAAGGAACTGCTAAATTGCCTATGAACTCATCCCATTTCAAAGGCATTTCTTTATCTTCACCAAAACTAAAAATTACTTTCTCAAAAAGTAACAAAACAGATTAATCTAATTTGAATTTTTTAATAGATGAAAATAAATATTGTATTGAATTACTGAAAGGTAATATCATAGAATGCTTTGGGTTGGACAAGACTGCTAAGATAACCTAGTTCCCAACCTCCTGTCATGGGCAGGGACAACTTCCATTAGGCCAGGTTGCTCAAAGCCCCATCCAAACTGACCTTGGTATATATATAATAAATTTTAAAGAAAATAATAAAAGTCCAATCCCTTTTTCCCAGTTCATTCCAGTGAATGGAAGCAATAGAAATATAATTTCCATTTTTTTTTTCCTTCTTTGTCCTTTGCTTGGAAGGCCTTCAGGAACACTCCTAATTCTGTCTCTCTTCACAGGCAAATGAAAATAACCCATAATGTATCTTGAAAATCTGCAAATGTAAACCACAGCTGGAAAATTGGTTTCATCCAGAGATGCATCTCTTCTAAGCATGTAGTTTTACAAACTGGAATTCATCAAACTGACCATGAATTTACTTGTACCACTGAACTTAGTGACAGTTTAGAACAAAGTATGATGTTCAAATTTCAGTTCTAGCACTAATACTCACATTCCAGCTAGGGATGATGCTACTGGGAGGGCAGGCTCAAACAAGCAAGAGGAGATATTGCATCTTTCAATATATATAAACATAATACACAGCTGACATACACATCACATAGACATCAGAGATAGATATGTTTAATTTATGGTATCTGGTGGCTCATCTGATCAAAGACTCTTAAGTTTTCTTACCTGTTTTGCTTCAGGAAGAACATGACATGCAGTCAGGTTATCAGTAACAGCTTTTTCAGGAAGAACAATTGCTTGCAGTATTACTCATTATGGCAGTCATTGTAATAGCCAATACTATTGTAATAGTCCAACTCATTTTTGCTAATATATTCTGCAAGTGTACACATGCTGATATAAACCCCTTGGACTAAATATTTTCTTGACATAGTCATGATTTCTACTGAAAGAGATAGCTGTGTCCATGCAGCTGTAGCAGTAAACTTGCTTAAGGATGGTCTAGAATAATTTATGTGACTGACAATATATCTAGCCTAATTTAATCTGTAAACAGATCACAACACTTAGATGCAG
Source organism: Chloebia gouldiae (assembly GCA_003676055.1). Classification (NCBI taxonomy): domain Eukaryota; kingdom Metazoa; phylum Chordata; class Aves; order Passeriformes; family Passeridae; genus Chloebia; species Chloebia gouldiae. The sequence continues at coordinate 5,236,180 of QUSF01000020.1, forward strand.
TAATTTAATTTTATGTGTTGCTATATTGCTGCAATTGAGGAACCTGTGAGATGACCCCAGTTCATAAATTTAAAGCCAGAAAATACAGAAATCTTTGTATTACCCATGGGGCTTATCAAGTCTTCACCTATAAACAATGCATATTTCATCTGAAGTTATGTGATTAAAGATGCTGAATGAGAAATTCTTTTGTGAAGCATTAGGGAGATCCCTTTTTAGTTGCATTGCAAAAGTATTCCTGTAAAACACATTTAGAATTCGGGAGCTGGAGGTTGTCCATTAGGTGGCACCAAATTTTTCCATATCTATGGAACGTGGAGGTAACAGAGAAGTGTTTATCTGCTGTAGCTGTCAGGAGCTCTCCTAGCCAGTCTCCATTCAGAGTCAGAACCTCTGTGGTGGCATTGCAGCCCATCCATGTGCACTGCTGAAGGGTATTCATCCAGATAGAGCAGCGTGTGCTACACGATCATCTGCAGTAAAGCTGTTTTTATATCTACCAGTCTGCCTGCATCATATTTAACAAGGATCACTGCCACGCTTGAAGGTATTTTCAGTTCCTTATTTGGATCTTCACTCCTTCCAAAACAGTGGGAAGTGTTTTTTTTCTTTTCTCATGTTCTCTAGAGCTATTTAATCAGAAGGAAGCCCCTGTTTTGTAACTAATCAGTCAGCTTCTGCTGTGTGAATTGCAGAGGTATTACTATCACTGAGATAGGCTGATACTTCTAAGAATACTACAGTGATCTGTGAATAAGATGATGAAAGATTTATCTTTTATTTTTTAGTACTGTCTAGGATTAAAATTGTTCTACCTCCCCATTAACACCAATCATGAAAGTACCAAAGTACTTTCCAAGAATTTTGATTCATTTTATTCTCTCTTTCACACACTCAAGAACTATCAGCTCTTTCTATTCAGTAACTTCAGATCCATCTGAAAAGCTAATCAGTTAATGTAATGCATAACTTTGCTTTAGTTAGACATAAGTCAATGCATATTTCTACTTAGCAGTTCCAAAGCTGTCTGCATGAGCAGCAAATGTATGAATTATATGGATTGATTCCACCTCACCCACACTGTGACAGAACTCATTTAGCAACTGTAGAGCTCACACCATGATGAGCATTGTCTGGAATGATTCATTTCCTTTTACTGTCATCTTAAAGGTTAATTTCATGGGGTGCTGTTCAGCACATTATCTACTAATTAGGAAATAATGAAACCTTCTGTTCATTGGGGTGACTGGTCAGCATCTGCAAATGGCCCTGTCATTGCACATGGGCAGGTAAATGGCACTCATCTTTCCCATGAAAATAGATTCTGTTATTGAATATATATAATGAAAATAAATTATAAACATGGGAGTTTGTTTTTCACCACACTGCTTTCCTCTGTTTTCACCTTTTCTTTCCTCTAAGCAGATCATCCTAATGACCTTTTTTCCTCCTTCCTGCTCTTTTCCCCCTTGTGCCTGCCATAAAGTGCAGCCTAACCTTCCAACACAGGCATGTCCTATATTTATTGTGCATTTGTAACACAGTCTGATCGCAGTATACAAGTTCACAGGCCTGGGTTAAAGCAATTTGGGTGCTACTGTGCAATACAGCAGTTGTTAGCAGTCTTCTGGCTCTGATGAGAAGTGCTCAGAAAGAGGAATTGCCTCTGAAAGTTGAACCCTCATAGAAAAGAGCTTATGGGCAGTACCAAAACTAATGCTGCTTCTCCAGGTATCTTTAAAGGCTGTTCCAGACATATCTCCTCCTGATGTATTTTGGAATGGAAAGTTAGCACATGAGCATACAAAAAAGATACCAAATATTTTCCCTGTGTCCTTAATTTGAGTTTCTTTTAGTTGTTGTGTATCACTGTGTCTCTACTCTGTCTGGACTGACAGTACTGACTTCCAGAAAATTGATTTTAACATGTTATAAACAGGAATAATGTACTTACTAGACATGAAAGGTTTATGACATAGCAATATACTAATGAACAATCCCTTCTGTTAATGTAATACACCAAAAAAAGAAAAAATCAGTTGGAATGAGGATCACAGTGTTATGACTGGAGCATTTCATGGTTCCATCGGAAATAATTCTTAAGAAAGCTACTGTTTTCATGACTACATGGTTTGGGGAATAATAGAAACACAAATAAATGTGCAATAATGCCAAGGGAAAATGTACATGATATCAAGAAAAAGTAACTGTGTTGCACTTCTGCATAATATTAAGACAAAAACTACAGTTCCCAGAAAGTACCTAAATTACCACACTAAATAATAATTTAGGCCTTGTAATTTGGAAGATGGACTTGTTGAAAATTGGAAAGCAAGATCCAAGTAAAACCAAAATGGTCCCAACCACTTGTTTTTAATGAAATTCAATAGTAAGCACCATTTCAGACACAGATCTCTTCAGATGCAGAAGCATCTGAGCAACTCAACATCATCTGAGTTGTGGAAGACCCAGAACTGAGGTTTCTTGTTCCCTTGGCAGGGACTAAACTACTGCATTTCCACATAAAAGCAGTCAGGATCAGCTACACCATATATATGATGACTTGGAAATATTCTGCGTGTTTCAAATGCAGTGTGAACCACTGCACAGATCTTGTGTCCTTCCAGAGACTTAAGCAGAGCTCAGACCCTGGAGAACACAGCTGCTACCTGCCCATGTCTACCAGACACCAAGCTTGGCTGTCTGAAATCTCTTTGCCTTCGAATTTTTTACATTTTATATTCTAGTTGGATTCTGTGAAAGAAAATGTCAGTACATGCTGACCTAAAAATGCTCATTCCACCACGTATCATTCATGAAGTCTGATCTCCAGTATGCAGAGGAAATAGCTATACTATCAGATTATTGTCTGATGTGATTAATAATCAAATTATTATTACTGATGTGAATGAAGCTGTCTGCAAATCCTTGCATTTTCTAATCAATCCCACAACCACCCAATTAATGACTAATTCAGTTTTCCAGAAGTAATAATATTTTAAGTACCTAAAAGAAACATTTGTAAAGTTGACTAGAACATATTAATGTACCTATAAGGCACATTCATGTTTTCAAATGGACCATAAAATCTAAAGATTATTAAAGAATTCTACTTGTTCTTGTATTTTGAGTGATATCAAAGTGTCCTATGTTTATTTTGTATCTGAATGATTCCATGGCAATTAAGGAGAAATAATATAGACCCCAATGAGTTTTGGCGCAAACACTCTAGGGTCTGTACAGGAAAAAACCCACAGCATATCTTCCCAATTTTCAAGCAATATTACAGGCAATAAATTATTATATTTTTAATTAGAAACAGTTCAAATAGGTCTGTTATCAGTGACTTTTACCAAGGTTTAAAGGAATCCCCAACATTTTTGATTCTTTAATAGAGTTCTTTTTTCCAAAAGGTTTTTTTTTTGGTTGGAATGTGGAGCAAACATAGGCATTTAAGACTCAATTTCTTCTTGATGAAATGTTTTCAAGCTTCAGTTATTAATAAATTAGATAATTTGCAATCCAATAACTTCAATTTCAGTTGAATTTTAAGTTGCATTTTTACAGTACAAGTACAGTTAATGTAGCTTTTTTCAGACTTTTCATACAGAAATGTGAAGTCATATTTACCTAATTTTACATGGTAATCCTCAAACATCAGAATTATTAACCTCAATAAAGACTAATCATTTTTAATCAATATTTTACTCTGTTTAATGTCAAATTATACAATCTCCTGTTTATTTTTACTCAAAGAAACCTGAATATTCCCATATAAGATTTTCCCAGTCATACCGTATGTATGATCTAGGTTTTTGGAATAAAATAGGCTTCAAGAAATTTGAAATAAAGTCTTTGTACAATTTTTGAGAGTGCTCATTGTGGCTTTCTTTCTTTAAGCTAACATCTAAAGCTTTTCCTGTATAATTTTACATATTCCTGTGCTGTATAATAGTCCTATGTTGTAATGTACTATATTGAAAAACTAATTGCAGAAAAATATTGTTTTGTTTTTTGAGTTCCTTTACCCTTTCAATTGAATAAAAAAAACCAAGGTGTCAGATCAGATTAGGTCAGATGCAGTTCAGCATCTCCTTTGAAAACAGTGATGCCAGATGCTTCAGAAGTTGTTTATAAAACCTTGGAAACCTGAAAAAAATTGATTACATAACTATATTTTTTATCTAACTACCTCAAGAGATTGGTTGATTTAATTTAAGTGATTTAGGAAATATTTTGTTTACCTCTATTTCCATTTCCTGTGTTAGCCAATACTTAGGAAAAACAGAGGCTTTATCTATGTGCCCGTGTCACTTTTTAAACCACCGCAGTGAAGCTCTGTGACAAACCATTCCAAACTGGCACCCAAGTCATCTAAAAGACAGATAATGTTCTCCTGTGAGAAAACCCACTTCCATCAGTTCATGTTTTTTAACATTAAATTATTAATGACTCTTCATAATGATTCTTAAGGTTTTGGATGAATTTGCACACACCTACCTAGAAAGTACTTTAAAATAACAAGTGACTGAAGAAGTTCTGCTTGCTGCAGTACCCAGTTTCACAGGCAGAAAAATGCACCCTCTGTAATCCTGTTTGCTGCTGAGAACTGTGGTTTGCAAACATCCCACAGCCCAGCCCTGAGAGTCACTGACAGAGGCTCTCTGTTCACCTGAATTTCAGCAGAACAAACCCTGAGTGGGGACAATTCACCTTGGACCCTGAATCTTTGCTATGTTTTACATCAATATAGCATTCCATAGAGTGGCCAGGCTGGCCTAATATTCCTGGAGATCCAGATTTCAGGAATGGGATTGAAGGTTAAAATTGCTACATGTAAACACAATATGTTTTAAAATTTACTCCAAAATTTACTTTTTGGAATCCAGTGGCAGGAAAAATTGTCCTGAAGGACATAGCTTTATTTAACCTGTACTTCAAGGTCATCCTCACTTTGATTTCACTACATTTTTTTTACTACAATCCCATCAAACTGCTAGTCTGCAAGTTTGAGCCCAGAGTAATCTGCACAATAGGAGATTAAATTAGAATATTTTTAGTTTCCCAGTTCACTGGAAAGTCACTATCAAACAACACAGTTCAGTGATTATGCAAAAGGCTTTTTCACACTGTAGTAAGATGTTTTTCTGGAATGCCCATGTATGTGAGCCCAAATACACCTTGTCCCTTAAAAACATTAGAGAAAATGTCCTGATTTTGTTTTATGAGATGTGGCCCAGCATGCCTAAGGTAAGCCTGTAGAGTCAGAATTTTTGGTTGTTAGTGAGACAGTTCACCTAAAAGAAATACCTAAGCTCCCTACATGGTGAATGGAGATGGGAGGATGCATTTGATGACTTCCACTGGTAAAACAAATTGGCCTCAGTTTAGGCACTGAAGGATTTGCATGTGTCTGGTTTCTTTGTAAATCTGCTGCACAGAAGCTGGTCCTTGAAAAAAGAACCAGAGCAATACAGGCACGTATCTCTGATGCTCCAGGCTGAAATTCAAGTCTCTATCATCAGTCTCAGCAAGCAGCTAGGCAAAGGGGGCAGGCACAGTGGTTTTATGTCTCTGTGATATTTGCCTGTGTGTCAGGTATAACTTGATCTAGGGAATGTCTATTTTACAATCCCAGACAGAGTGCCTGTGTTTGACTAAAGATGTAACTTTATCCTTTAATATCTTGGAAGCAGAATATGTCTCCAGCATTGCCCAAACCAGAAAAGTCACAGACCTCTTCAGACCTCTTGCCACCTCTGCTAATGTGTATTGGGAGTACTGACACAGGAAATACACCTGCATCTTCTAAGGAAAACACATCCACTTGATTTTAATACAGTATCTTAAGAATAGTGAAAGAAGGAATTAAACACTTCTATGGAGACAAATGAGCTGTAAAAGTACTCACAGTGTCAGAATATAGCAGAAGCAGAGTAAATATTCAAGAGTGAGACAGAAAGAATGGAACCACCTGGATGGGTAATATCTGTCAATGTCAGAGGAAGAACCACAAAGCACCTGTGATGTGTGTGATCCCAGAGGACAACAGAAAGTTGCCCAGTGCCAGCAGGAGCCAAGAAAGCTTTGTGGGCAGCCTGATAACAATGCTGCTCTACATGATGTGATCAGAGCTTCAGGCACATTCTCTGGAAGCATAAAATATTCTTTCCAAGAAGTGGATATTCTTTTGAACAGGAACTGTTCAGCAAGGTCCTGGAAAATAACTGCTGCCAAAAGCTGTGCATCTGAAAATTACTAACTGCATAGCTCCACATAAGTACTTTGCAGTAGCCAGTAGTACTTTCTAATATGATCTTAGTGGAGTGTTGTTGAAAGCTAGTTATGACACCAATGATATGTACCAGTGATCTTCCACAATTTGTATTTAAACCATCTGACTAGGGTCTTTCTCATGACCTTTGTGATGGTTCTTGATTTCATTAGCTCTGGAATATCTCGTGACTGTATTTGTCTCTTCCCTCTGATTGAAACATCCAGGTTATTTCTCTTGTTTCCATAGATCAGACTTATATATTTAAGACTTAAAAAGAACCCCTACACATAGAAATCTTTTGATAAAATTATTTCTTTGTTATCAGGAATCCAAGCTCCTTGTGTAATTTGCATAATATGCCTTTTCTAGCAAAATTGATTTTCATAATAATTAATTGTTCAAGTTATTTTCAAAGTTGTTGATCATAAAGAAGGTATAAGCTGTAGTTGTTTATATGGTAAATAGCAAGACTAAGTGCAGGAGTGAAAAAAATTGGTAGCTGGCATTATGCAACGGGCCATATTTTTACCGGTCATAATATGTTTCCATTTAATGCTTCTCTCCCATAGCTTTACAAAATTTATAAGTACACTTTAAGTTTTGACTTCTGCTTTAGATTAAATAAAAAAAAGATCCTAAAAGTTCACTCCTTACACTGCTCAACTACTTCTAGATGCAAATTACTCTCTAACATCTCTTTTAAATGCTGATTATTGTTGCAGAAAAATTAAGTATACAGAACTTACATCCTGAGCAGAAACATTACAAACTCATATTACCTGGTTTATCTCATTGAAATTGATATTTTAAGTATACAAGTAGTTTTCTAATAAAGTATCTTTGTAAAACCCCAGTTATATCATTCTGACACCATAAGATTAAAATTCCTTAAACTACATGTTCTATATTTTCTAAAGCAGGGGAAAGTGCTATTTCCTAAGTGTGTTTCAACCACCACAAAAGAGATTCAGTAAATAAAGCTGTGCACAGTGTTAGAGTAACCAGCTCTCAATAAATTTCCAAGCCAATTGTTTATACTGCAATTATTTCTACTTTCACTTCTTTCTATAAGTGCCACACAAGTACTGAAACAATTCTCATTCCTTCTGATAATTCTAATTTCTTTCTCATATCTTAGCAAAGGGCCAAACAAAACTCTCAGAAAAACTCAACTCCTACCATATTAAGAATGGAATTGAGACCACTGTCAGTGGGACAGCATAGGGAATGGCTAAACCAGTGTGATAAAGATTTCTGCCTTTCTTTTTTTCATTCTACAGATATTAGGTTAATTCCAACATGTTAAGCAATGCACTTTGTCATGGTGTCCTATCTATTAACTTAGTTTCCTTTAAAAATTGATTAAAAAATATTTAAAGGCATTTTTATATATTGAATGTTCATTGCCATGTTTAACAAGAATAATCCTATATCTTTGATTGTTACCTATGAAAAATAAGTAAAAGGCAGAACAAAATACACAGATGAGAGGAGCACAACTACGTAAGTTAAGATTTACAGCTGAAGGAGGGTATTTGGGTGTTTTGGTTTTTTTGGGTTTTTTTTTTTGTTTGTTTTTTTTAGATTAAATACTTTCTAAAGAGCTTTAGGCAAAGTTTACAACCAAACAATGACAATGCCTGTTATTGGATTGGATAGGTTGGATATTAGGAAAAAGTTTTTTACTGAAAGAGTGATAAAATACTGGACTGGCCTGCCCAGGGAGGTGGTGGAGTCACCATCCCTGGATGTGTTTAAAAAAAGACTGGATATGGCACTTGGTGCCATGGTTTAATGGAGGTGTAGGGGCATGGGTTGGACTCGATGATCTTGAAGATCTCTTCCAACTTAGTGATTCTGAGATTCATTTTGTGCACATTAGCTTTGATAAAGCCAGTTTCTGCTGGGACAGAGAAATCTGAGCCTGTAGCCCAGGGGATATGTCGAGAGCAAGCTCTCTTCTCTTCTGACCCAGCAGAATAAGCATGGACAACAAAATAGATCACAAAGACTAACACTCAGAGAGCAGGGTAAAGAATGCAGTAGTAGATTAAAGAAGCTGAACTGCAACATGGAAGTGCAGGATGGAAAGATAATTACTGTTCATTTAAGACTTTATCCACAGTTTTTTTGAGAATTTTTCCTCCCCTTCTTATGTTCTTTTTAATTTAGTTTCATCATTTTCCAGCTTCATTGTGCTACTTACTTTTTGCCAGAAATGTAATTATCAGAGGGACTCAAGAAGGGATGCTGGCTCTTCACTATCTCTGCTTCATGGGGACTCTAAAATCTCTTTTCACTGTGATGCCCCAATCAATGTTTCCAATTTTAGATATCTAAACAGCAAGCAGTGCTCACTGCTTTTTTTTTATTTTAAAACTCAGAAAGACCTGTTGCCTATTGCACTTCCCTCCAATAAATGATCAACCTGTGGCCAATAAAGATCAGCCAGAGTTACACTTGTGCTCATTTATAACTCAGGGATAAGAGGGAAGTGTGACAAGGGTAGAGAGAAGTATATGACCTACTGCTTGTGTTCTGGTTTTCCAGCTGTTTAGTTGCCCATGACCATTCCAGTAACACTGCATTTTACAAGCAACATGCAAAGCACGTCTGCGATACGACAAGAGACAAGAGACAGTTTTGATAAGATGGACAGCATTACACCTGTACTGCCTTTGCAAAAGACCTTCTGAAACAGTGTGCCCGTGCTTTTCAGCACTTGATGCTATCCAAAGTAGCCCAAAAAGATATTAAACCACTTGCAGAAAATCTGTTAACTTTGTCTTTATAATCCTTTCATGGACTGGTGAATAATCCAGTTGCATCCCCCTGTCCTTCTGAGAGGACTTGAAAGAAATCATGTGTTTCCAATGCCAGTAAATAACAGGCTTTAAAATGAAAAGGACTTAAAAACTTGAAAAGCTATGATTGAAAATTTATGACCTCAAAACACATGAAGGGACACATTCCCAGGACATGGCTGAAGTGAAACAGATTCTGGGAGCTAGCTAGTTGTCCCCTTTAACTGGAGGAGTGAGAAAGCTACCTGTATTCAAAGATTAAACGATTCCAATATTCCAATAGCCTCTACCCGATATTGATTATGGCCAGATTAATCTTATTTATACTAGACAACCAAAGTAGAGTTAATCATCTTCCGTATTGGCCATCTCCTCTCTGGTTTGTTCATTAGCCTTATTTACATTCTCCTCAGAGGAAGAACTGTAGATAGCATAACTACTCTTTTTCTCCATTTAATGCAGACATCTTTGTGCATGAGGGATTGCTTAAACACCATGAACATGTTGGCTGTCTTTCAGCTCTCATGTGCAGCCTTCCCCAGATTCAAAATTGCCACCACAGGCTCTCATATTTCACTCTTATTTCTGGGTGGCCAGCTGATTAGTCCTTTGTAGTAGATTTTCACCTAACAATGCAGCTGCTCTATTATCATATATAAGTCCTTATGCCTTTTTAATAATTTTCCTTTTGATTAACTGCTTGTTGTGGAAATAATGAAGAGCTGTGCTAACTATACTTGGACACATATAGAAGAGAGTCTACTGAACCCTGACTTTTTCTTCTCTGCCTTTGAAGAATCTCTCAGTATACATTCTTTCATTATGAAGCCTAAAGCTTGAAGTGAGCTAGGTCAGAAGCCAAAGTCCACACCATGGGTGGGAGCTGTAGAGCATTCTGGTTAAGGCAAGCTTCTGACAGGGCTTCCTGAGTCTGCCTCCTTCTTCTGTGAACTGAAGGTGGGGAGCTAGGCTGCTCTCTGATGGAGGTTATCCAAATAGCTCTTTTCTCCTTCCCCTATCGCATTTTGCTTTGGGTGGAAATCACTTCCCACTGGTCAAGATGTGGCCCTCTTTTGCCAGGAATAACATGTTGTTTGGCACACCCTGTTCATCTCATATATCAGTTTGGTGTGGAAAGTTGCTTGGTGACAAGCAGTGAACATGTTCTCTCTACTGCCTCCAGGTGATTTTGCTGACACTGTGGCTATGGTCTGTGGATCCAAGAGGTCATAAGCTGTGCCATCCAAAGGAAGGCTCCAAGTCTCAGTCTGAGGAATTATTCTAGTGTTATTTGTCCCATATTAGGGCATTAGAGAGAGTGAGCTCTGTATCAAAAGTCTTCTTACAGAAGAAAATTGTGACAATGGAATATGAAGAATATGTAAGACTTTATATGTGAGGGGGAAAGAAACATGAATTAATAGGGATATGAGGAAATAGGCAGACCTCAATTTTATTTCCTGAAGGCATCTCAAAGTACTGAGATTGCAGTTTTCTAAAGATAAAAGAGAGCTCTGGCATTCCCAAAGACCCACTCATTTAAAATACTTTCCTGAGGGGAACCAGCCATGTGGCCTGGGAAACTTTCAGCACAATTAAAGTCAATCAACGAATTTAGAAAAGCTGGCCATCTCTTTCTTAGCAGGTGAATCAAATTCTAAAAGGTTCTGAGTACATTTAAGAACTTATTCTCAATATTTAGACTTTGATGCTGAGGACATTGGATGTGCTTTTATCTACTCTTGAAGGAAGGTGGCTCTGACAGGACCCTCACTGTGTTTTCATGAGCAATGTTTCCTGCATCCTGAGAGGAGCAATTGTTAAGTGCTAAAGGTTTGGACTTGAGGGCATGGCATCATTAACGAATATCCCATCTAAGATGAAGCTCTCCAACAGCAGTGAAGTTTCTCTGCTCTGATCTACTTAACAGCTTGAACAGGTTTCGTTATCTTTCAGAATCTGCTATCAGGTAGTTTTTATTTCAGGAAGTTCTATTTCAGTATTTTTCATGATAAGGGCTTTTGTCTTCACTATATATGATTTTCCTGTTTTTAAGTTTGGGAAGATATAATTTAAATGATCCATACATATTAAAAAAAGACTTGCACACATAAGGGCTCAGGACAGGTTAACAGAAGTCTGACTAATGCTGCTGAGTCAGTTATAAGCAAAGGCAATAAGATCACAACAAATCAAGTTCACCATAAGCTTTTCACCATGCTAGTTTACGAGAATTTCTAGAAGACTGGAAAGTCAGAGAATATCTTAATCTCAGTGAACAGCAGATGACCTAAACATTGCAACCATTGCAACCATTTCAATCTGGCTGATTGAAAACTTGGAATAAAGACCCCTGTTATTCATCAGTTCCCAGGCTCTCCACTCAGCCTGAGGGCGTCCAGGAAATTTGTATGAGTAGGTAACTCACATAAACATTTCATTTCTGCTCTTTACTCTATGTTCTTCTGTTTCTGAAAAATGCTGCCTGAAATGCCACTCACTCGGTGGATTCACCAGGTGGAATATAACTGAACTGTTTCTGTCAACACGAGGGGGAGCACAGACACATCTATCAAATTGACACAGTCCTTGCACTTGATGAGCTCGGCGGAATGAGTCTTCCACCTCCAGTTTTTGTTACGCCAATGAGTGATGAATCAGAGATATTTTTGACATTTGAAAGCAATTCAAGGTGAGAGAACTGAGAAGACTGGTATTTGCCAGTCAGAACTATAAATAATTTTTCAGCACTAAGACTCCTCCAAAGCTTTTTAAATAGGCTAAAATTTTATGTTATTCCCTAAGGATAGGAATGCTATCTCTGTGTCATTTATTTATATGCAGTCATACAGAGAGCAGGTAGGAGTTTGTCTTCCTTCATAACCACAACAAATCCTTCCTTGTTTCTTATGCTATTCGTAGGATTTTCAGACTTGGCCCAGTGTTTTTAGAATTAGAGGAATTAATTAAGTTGATGGGATTTTTCACTGTGATTCATGTTCTTAGAAAGGCTAATGAGTCAAGATACTAACTTGTAATGACATTAGTATATGTTTACTTGATGGCTTGGTTTATACTCTAACTTGTAGTCACACAGCATTTAATCAGGAAAAGTGACTCATGATTACTGAAAAAAAAAAGTAATGAATTTACAGGTAATGACATAAAAAGATTTCTTTACTTTTTTTCTCTGTGGTGTGAGAGACAGCAAATAACTTGAAAAAGAAAAGAAGACCAGCTTCTATTTTCAGAGATGTTGGTAAGATTAGCAGTGTGGCTGGATTTACACAGATCAATATGAGAGTGATTGAAGATCCCAGTGGATTTTAGCTCTTCTGAGGGGTAGAGGTTAAATGGACACCAGAAAACAAAAAAAAGAGTCATATTTCTACTAATCCAACACAACTCACAGTGAAGTAGAAAATATTCTTTGTTGATCTCTGATAGCCATCTAAAATAACATAAAAATTGAGTAAAAAGGCAAGATCTAAAGGTAAATGACAGTGAGAGGAAATGTTTGTCTTGTATGCCATAGTCAAAGTGCATTCTGCAGGAAGCATTTTTTCTCTCTGAAAGAATATTTAACACATCAATACCGAAACTTTTTCTGAGACATTGTGTGGATAAATTCTACAGATGAAATATAGGGATTTTGATGGAGTTGATTTATGCCAACTTATCCAAGTCTAGGATAGTTTTACAAAGGTAAGATCAGAAACATGAATAAATATATGATGGAAGAATGAAACAAAGGAATAAATATTTTACTGCCATATTCATTTTCCTATAAAATAGGAATAAATCTTCAAAATATATTATGTGAACAGATTAAAAACTAAATTTCTGTGTCAGATTTCTCCTGTAGTTATTGTAAATCCAAGATGCTCTTGATCACAGCTGAAATGAACCAAATGTGGCGTGTAGAGAAATGTTTTAAACTTCAATTTCCAGAAAATTTCCTGGCAAAATAAACCAAATGATTACAGATAATTCCAATCTGTAACTGCTCATTCTCTTTCTTGAAACGTCCAGTCTTGGGGAAATGTTGAATAACCACATTTTCCTCTTTACTTGCTTGGTACTGAAACAAAGCATGCGTAATCTAGCACAGTTATGAAAGACCTACTTATTTGTATGGAGGGAGCCAAAACAAATACTCGCTTCAAAACACACAAAATTAAGGTCAATTCTTTCATCATTCATGCACAAAACAGAACACTATTCTATCACCTGATGAGTGAGACACTACCCATTAAAAATTAATATCAGAATTAACTGTATAGGCCAAAAAAAATTATGTATTTCTTTTTAATTTTCTGTTTTATTTCATTGACATTTTCTGTTTAATTTAATTGCACTTTGGGGTTTGTGTCCCTTTGTTGTTTTGTTTTGTTGTTGATTTTTTTGTTTGTTTGTTTTGGGTTTTTTTTTTTTTAATATCATTAAAATTTTGGCAATGAAAACACCAAGGATGTAAAAAGCTGCAGGGTGAATGCAGGTGACACTGTTTTGTAATACCCACAGAATAATTAAAGTATTCCTTGTAAATACATTCTTTAATCAATTTACTCATTTTTTCTGCCTGCGAAGTGCTTTTGATTAAATAATGACTTTTTTGCTTGTTTACCATTCAGAAAACGTATGTGAATTGAATTCTGCCTGGAAGAACTATTCTTCCTACTTATCTTCTTTTGTTATTTTTCCCTGTGTACATGCTTTATTTAAGAAAAAAAAATAGTTTAATGAGTTAGAAACAAATGTACTCCTTTTTTGTCTGTGGACAGACTGACACTTCAGGTGCATACAGATTTGTAAAAGGGAACTAGAAAATAGCTATCAAAAGTAAAAGTTATTAAAGGAAGGTGGCCTTCGTGTAATCACAGAAATAAATTATTAGACAGAATGATCACATTGCAATAATCCTAGGAAATGTATTGGTAATGAAGTCAAATTCCACCTAGCTTTGGTAGCCTAAAGGATGATGTGAAGTTGAATGCAGTTTTCTAAAAGCCAATTAAAGGAGGAAGACACTTTCAAAGGTCTAAGTGAGATGAAATAACTCTTTTTTTGTGGATACCTCTTTCTCTGTTGCCTGTTGGGGCAGGTTGGATGGTTACCTTAAATTGGGCAGCTAACATTGGGTATTACTTATAGGGGACTAAGTAAAAAAGTGAGTGCTTGTAACTGGGAGACAACTGGATCTGTTTTACCTGTGAAGTAATTCCAGTAGATACTTAGATGATCGAGAGAGGTTAAAGATCTTCAAAAGCCCTGTCCATGATACATGCTGATGATCTGTGACCATGCAGACAGCATGTTTCATGTATTACTGAAGACATGCCCCAATAATGTTCATTGTGGCAACTCGCCTTGGCCATAGAAGTCATAAAATCACTTTCCATCAGGCCTTTTCTGCTTTAGGCATCATGGAGTGGTAGCTCTCAATCCGTGCACAAGATTGCATCCATTGCACAAGAGAAAATGTGTGTTATAAATAATTATAAACTCCCAAGAGTCCCATGGCTTCATTTTTTAATAATGCATTTATCTTACCTTCTATAAGCTTCCCCGTCTGCTCTGCATTGCCCCCAGGCAAGATCTTGGCAATGTAAGCTCCAATTTCCCCACTGCTTCCTGGAATTTCTTTCCCACCTACAACTCGGATTCCCAGTCCATTGCCTGTGATCAAAAGAAAAACAAAACTTTGAAGAGAAATGAAGCAATGAATAATTCACTGGAAAGAAAGGAAGAGAACAAGTCATCAGAGGTTACTGAAAATGTCCTAGATTAACTTCTGTCTGTAGTTGGAAGATCAGGGTTAACTGCAGTCGCATCTGATGCTCTTCTAGAGACTTAATTTTGGGAAGATCTTCTTGAACAGCCATGACTGACAGAACACAAACAGCTGAGTTGCTAAAAATTTCGTTGAAGCTAATCCTATCTTCTGACAATCTATTTTCAGTATTAATAAATTGAATTAAATTGCTTGAAATCCACGTGAATTGCTTCATCACATGCCTACAACATGCATGCAATTTAACTGAGAAATTATAGTATCTGAGATTTTAGAATCACATAATTATGGAGACATTGACAGAGATCCTTGCTCTTTCAAGTAGCAAAGCATGTACTTTTACATGAACCTATATTTGGCAAATGCTGTTATTTTTTCTTAAATATCTGCTTTTAATTGACATCTTTCACATTAAAGGATGTGCAAATTAATGGTGGGTAAAGCATACAATAATTCTGTGTTAAGCATCATTAAATCACATATTTTCTTCCTTTTAAAAAAAATACAGAGATAAAAACATTTTCATCACTCATTTCAGCTGGAGAGGAGTAGATCACTAGCCTCACTTATGTACGAAATAATAAGAGTGAAAACAAAAGTGAAAACAAAAGTAAAATAAAATAATCTTATACATTGTCAGTTTTTCATGTTATTTTGCTTTAAAAAAATAAAAGAAAACAAAACTTCCTATACTAGTAAAACATTTTTTTTCTTTGAAGAAAATTCCATATGAGATGATTCATACTTTGGTCTGGGAATTAAAAAGCTGATTTACCCACCTTTATTGTAATGGCTAAATAATTATTTTTCAATTCCTGGTAGTTCATTTGTTCATTCCTGGTAGTCAGAATGAACTAACTACTTTTCACCCAGTGAGCTCTAAGTGCTCTGTTCTGGCTGACAAAGAAATATTGCTTGGATCTTGCTGGTTTTTCTCCTGTAAAGATGGGATTTCAAGCCTATTTATCTATTGAAAATATTGAGCTTACTACTGTTTGAAATGACTGCCCAGTTTATAAACTTGAGTGCAGATAGTTAAAAAATACCCATCATATGCTTTCTCAGACCTCTTTACCCTTGTTTTTTGTTGTTGTTTTTATTTTTTAATTTTGAGCTTTAATTTCTATCTCTCAGGCTATTTTGATATAACCATACATTCATCTTTCTCATTTAGATTTTCAGATCAATGAACTTCTGTTTTCTTTAGAAGTCACAGGATGAGTAAACCAGCAGAAAGCAAACCACTGTGATTTGAATAAGAGAAGACACCTTTCTGAATAATGAGTATTGATTTCCATGGAAAATATATTCAAGAAAGCATCTCTCCAAAGGGAATTTTACACCTAGAAATCCAATCCTTTTTAGGACACTTCAAAGCAAAAAGACTGGTAATTAATTAAAATGCTTTTTACTGATTTCCCAAGGCTGTGATCCTACTCTCCATCTAATCTTAACTAAATCATTAAGATGGAGCATGATAAGCTAAAAAAACACCCCAAAACCCTACCCCACCCAAACCAAAATATATAATAAAATACATAAAAAATATATAATGCTAAACTTTGACAAGGTTGATCATGCTATATGGCTTTTATACATTGATAAATTTTAAAAAAAGGATATTGAATCATTACAGTTAGCTTGTAAACCTCTGACTTATACAGCTGTACATTTGAACAATGAGAGTTTGAAGCTTTAGGTCACTTGCCCAGTGGATGATAGGAAGGTGCTGGATGAAGTTTTTCTGGATTTTACTATGCTCTTTGATGCTGCTCTCACAGCATCCTTATGGATGAGCTGCCCAGCTGTGAGATGAGTGGGCTCACATTGTTCTTGGGGAAGAACTGGTGGAAGGGCAGAGCTGAAAGGGTTGTAGTGAATGGAATGGCATCTGGCTGGAGGCTGGACACCAGCAGTGCTCTTCAGGGATCAATTCTAGGGCCAGGTTTGTCCAATATGTATGGCTAAAATCTGGATGCAGGAGCTGAATGCACTGCTAACGTGTTTGCTTATGACAAAAACTGGGAAGTGCTGTTGACTCCCTTGATGAACAAGAGGTCTTTTAGAGGAATCTAGATAGACTGGAGCACTGGGCTGTGATTAATGGGATGAAATTTAGCAGGTGGAAATGCTGGATCCTGGACCTCTGACACTGGACACAAGTGTAAGTGGGGAGAGCAATGTAAATCAGAGAGGGACCCGGGGGTGCTGCTCAGCTGCAGATCCGTGTGAGTCAGCCAAGGGGACAAACCCTGTCTGGGGTGGCATCAAACACAGCGTCACCAGACAGTCAAAAGAGCTGATTGTCCACTATGTGCAGCCTCACCTTGAGTACCTTGTACAGGTCTGAGCCCCACGATTTGAGAAGGATTGTCAAGGTCCTTGAATGTCTCTGAAGGAGGGAAACGAGGCTGGTGAAAGAGCTGGATGGAATAATCAGTGAGGAGAGTCTGAGGGCTTTGGGTTTGTCAAGTTTGGAGAAAAGGCTGTGAGAGGCAACCTCATTGCTCTCTACATCTTCCTGAGGAGGGGAAGTGGAGAGGGAAGTGCTGAGCTCTTCTCTCTTCTCCCTGGTATCCAGTAATAGACCTTGTGGGAATAGTTCAAAGATGTACCAGGAGAGCTTTAGACTGAGAAGGCGGTCACAGGCTTCTGTGAGAGGTGCTAAATGCTCCATGCCTGTCAGGGTTTAAGAGACTTTTGAACAATGCCCTTAACTACTTTTACTTTTCTTCCACTTTGAACTGGTCACTAGCTAGACAATAAGGTTTTTTTTAGGTACCTTCTGACAGAAATATTGTATTTTGTATTTTTTATTTCATTGTGTTCCATTTCATTCTGTTCCATTCCATTCCATTCCATTCCATTCCATTCCATTCTATTCTATGCTAGCAAAGATTTCAAGTGCTTAATAACTGAAGAGTTATTTTTGTGATAATCCATATTTGGAACAAAAAATATTGAATGGCCTTCTTTGCTTTTTGGCAATTAACCAACTCTGTAACTTTCAAAAGGACATTTCCCTTGTCATTTCATATCCTTCCACACACTGTAAACTGTTTCAGTGATGTGTACTCATTACATGTACACACACACACACACACACACACACACACACATATATATATATGATCAGTAACCAACAACCTGATAGTAATAAATTCAGTCACTGAATTTGGCAAGCATTACAGCAAATGCATTTTTAAAATTCATCACTCTTTTTTCCTTATTTTCACCATGAAGTTCTTTCTGTCCCTTTAGATATATTAATTCTGAACTTCTGTAGCTCAAAGTGTCTCAAACACAATGAAATCCTATCTCCTTGTATACTTCATTGTGTCACAGTAGCAACACAGCAGAAAGACTGTAATTTACTTTGGTGGAATATGCTGACTATAACCTGAGCTCTGCAATTACAATTCAGACCTTTTTTGTCCCTTATGGAGATAATAAAGATCAGGCTGTTGCCAATCTGTTGCTGTTGCTCTCAGGGAAGATCATGAAATCTTACCATCTTTTCACTGCTTTGCTGAGCAGCTCCATTATAGCCATTAGAGGATAAACAGTCTAGATTTCCTGGGACCATTTCAGCATCCAAGCACTTATTAGACTTGCCTTTACAAACAAATGCTTATAACCCTTTACATAAGTTAAAGGAAGAAAAAAAAGAGCAGCAAAAAAATGAACAATTCGAGGTCCAGCAGGGCTTTACTGGTGTTGATGGTCCTGATTTTACACAAAAGTGAAAATTAATTTTTCAGGAATGCTTTATCTCATGAAAGTAAATAGCATTCCAGCAGCAAATGCAAGGACTGATTATGTTTAATCATCATACAGGTCCTATGCAGTAGCAAAAACTTCAACACATGCAGGAGAGTGCTGGCACACAACCCAGAAGCTTTGTGCAAACACTGTTCATGTGTTAACTCAAGCAAATATTTCTTCTGGGCTAATTTTTGAAAGTATGAAACCATTTTTCTTTTTAATTATATAAGCAAGGAAAGTAAAGAAGCAATTAGAATGTACAACAGATTTTTAGTAATCACATGTGTTTGTGCAAATTGGCATAGGAAACTAACTATGAGTGTCAGCAGCAATCTGACTTTTGTCACAGTTAGAAATAGAACTATATGAATTTTTAATAGACTTTTAAGTGACTGAACTTTAAGAAAGATATTAAAAAAGTGCTATTGATTTTGATTTTCTAAGTATACCTTTCAAGATGGGAGCTGAAACTCACTCTTTCTGTAAACCCCCCATGGTCATTTTAATACCTTCAGATATTGTGTGCTTTGAAGTGGAAACTATACAGAAGTAAAATGGGAAAATTCAAATGGGCTTAAACTGTAAAATTCAGGGCTACAACACCTATCTCTGAGTAGGTTGATATGGGAGATATGTTTAAATTTCAAAATAGAGATGAAGTGTTGTGTTTCAGATCAGGAGCCAATGCACAGACTTGTCAAAATATGTTTTTCATCACTTTCTAATAGTATAAAAAAATCCCCCAAACTAGAACAAAACCATAATGGTGAATTAAGGAAAGGAAGTGCAAGGGTGATGGTTTTTTGGTCAAGGTCCAATGGTAGCAAACGCATGAGAAGAAAGTATGCAAATGAGATATTAGGCATGACAAGACTTTCTAATATGCCAATGTACCATGTCAGATCAAACAATATGAATCCTTTCAAAACTATTTGGCTATGAATGGAGACAGAACATACCTTCCTCCTGTGTTCATTTAATAGACATTATCTCCTCATTCCTCCTCCAGCCTTATCTAGACCAGACATATGCTAGGGTGCTGGTAGGCCCTTATCTGCTGGAACAATTTTACACCCTGTTCCATTGTCTGTGTGGAGCAGAAGACTCAAACACACTAAAAACATCAATGACTTCTCTCAGAAAGGTCAGAGTTAAAAGTACCATGAAGAAATGCAAGCTATTTATTTAGACATTGTACTTGTGATAAAGCAATCTCTAAAGTCTGGAAAGCAGAGAGAAAGGAAACATGACAAAACAAACAAAAAGAAGTCAACTCAGGAACTTAAAAATAGAAGGAAAAATCATGTGTATAATAAAATCCAACCTAAATTTTTATTTGCATTGTTATTCTTATGCAGTTCTCTGGAATACACAACATGGTGACCCATTTCAGAGGTTGGTTATCTACATAGGTACAACATTTTCAAGAGTGTCGTCAGGAGAATTGTTTCGGTGTTTCTAAAAAAATTAGTTTCAATGAAGTTGTTTCCTAGAAACACAATTATATCTACTCAGCTATTGCATTTCTTGGCCATTGACGATTAAGGCATAAAATACATATGAAGTCAAATCAGGAGCTGATGAAATTCAGATATATTGCAGTTGTTTTAAGAGCACAGCATTGATTTATATCAGCTGTGAATCTGCTTCATGCTGATGTGCACACTGGTTATCATCCTGAAGGATCATAAAGTGTTTTATGAATTAGCTTCTCAAAGCATTTATCACATCTACTTGAAAACAAGATAAAAGTCTCTTCTTTTTGGACAATCTGTCACATCAGAATCTATGGTGCCATCTATGGTAGACTGTACCTTTAAATCTATAAAATCCTTTGTAGGTACTGAGTTTCATCTGTGTTTACTGATAGACACCAATGGCTCAAGAGGTTCCACTGACTGACAGCTGAACCTCCATGGAAATCTGGAGGCTTGACTGAACTCTAACATTCAGTGTTGCAGTGATCTGTTTATGCAGCCTTTTCTGCATGACAGCTATGAAAATAAGTGGAACCTTTATATCCAGCAGACACATTGCCCTCTCAATTACCTCTACTCAAAATCTTCAACCACAGTTCATATACTGCAATATACATAAACAACTGAACTGCCAAAAAGATTTCATGGAAAGTATTTTAAATACACACACTAGTTCTTTTCAAATTAAAATAATTTGGAGACAAGAGACATAGATATGGAATATATGGGGTCTTTACCTCTACAAAGTGTTTCTAACACATAGAAGAATTTGTTTGTTTTTATTCAGAAAAGTTTAATGTTACTGAGTTCTTTCTAAAATTGATATTAAGACAAAACAAGATATTTCTCTTTCCTTTTATTTCCAGTCCTGTCCTCATTTACTACCACGTAACTTCCCAGGAAAATCTCTGCTATAGCCTGACTGTAACAGGGTTTTGCCTTCTGTGCCATGTCTGTGATAAGGAATGAGTGTTTGAAGGAATGCTGACAATTAATTAGGAATTAAGTCCTTCCCCAGTGGCAAGGGAATATTAGAGGAGGGTATTGCTTTTTGTGCAAAGTATTATCTCAGTTCTTCCCAACATTAAATGAAAGAAGTAGGATAGGTAATCCTCCAAGAGTATGAGGACAGAAGGTGGGTTGCAGTTCTCACTCTGACTTCTCACACTGAACACAGACTGTGACTATATTTAACATGTTTTTAATTGATTACTAATCACGTATTTGTTTCACTTTAGTATTTTGCTTTAAGAATTAATTTTGCTGAACTTGCAGGTGAAAGAATCCTAAATATATAAGGTTGTTTATTTAGAAACTGACTGTAGTAGTGAGGTCTTGAAAACTCTTTGAATTCCCTTTCTCTC
Organism: Chloebia gouldiae; assembly: GCA_003676055.1. Taxonomy (NCBI): domain Eukaryota; kingdom Metazoa; phylum Chordata; class Aves; order Passeriformes; family Passeridae; genus Chloebia; species Chloebia gouldiae. Next base: position 5,257,662 of record QUSF01000020.1, read on the forward strand.
CATCCAGAGAAGCACTGCACGAGCTGGCACACTGCAGAAGTGTAGTGTTGTTTGCAGGAATTAGCAATCCTTATGGAGAGTATGAGGCATGTCTGACGTGTGTACAGCATTACAGCTACCCTGTAATTCTACTTGCAGTTTCACTGACATCACTGCTGAGGTAGAGATCAGGGATGCAGTCTTCTGCCCACCATCTAATTCACTTCTTTGCTTCACTACAAAGTTTGCAGATTTTTCTGAATAGTTTATCTACCTCTTTCCTTTTCTAATTTTTTTTTAATCAGAATTGAAGAGGATGTTTCTCAACACAGACAGTCTGGCTGCTCAAAGGTACATTTTTTTTCCCTGGAAACACAGAACATCTCTCCTTTTAAAAAGAAATAATTACTTCTGACTCAGCCTATGTGAGGTAAAGGAGTAAAAATTACCTTTGACTAAGTGGACTCATTGTACCTATAGACCTACTGAGATGTGTCTGCCTTGTTGAATTTCCCCCCCAAGTTTGCCTAAACAGCTTCCTGATCAGGAATAACACTATATAAGTTATCTTTGCAACATTTCCAAAGGTATTGCTAGAGCTTTCATTGCCTTCAATAGCCATATCCTTAATTCACTTTTTCAAATATAATGATGGCATGATAAAAAACAGAAGAGAAAATTCTGTCAGTATAAAACAGCACTTATGTTGCTCCGCTAAAGAATCCAAAAGGAACAAGGCACTCGGTGAAAACAGTGAGTTTCTGGAGCATTAAACACTGCTATATTATCATTCACTGAGTGCTGCCCTCATTGCTTTGGCACATTATCATATCCATGATGTCAATTCTTCTTCTTTTGTTTTTTCCCCTTAATTGCAAATTATTAATTAGTCTTTATTAATCAGAATAAATTCTTGGAAATTCTTTCACACCTCTCAGCATTGTCTGAGGAAGGGACACTGCACATCTCAAAAAGTAGATCTGAATGCTCTAGATTATGGCATATAATAAAGAAACAAGAGTCTTCAAGAGAGCAGCCAGTGAGCAAGTATACATTTATTTTCATTCAGCACTACTATTCTCTTGTCATTACAATTTTGGCTTGGTTCCTCAATCCTCAAATACCTCATTCACATGCCAAAATTCACATTATATGCTTCTGTGTACAAAATTATGCCAGGTTATATAAGAGGCATCAAAGGCATCTGCACCTCAGAGTCAGTTTGCATTAATCAAGAAAGCAAATAAACCAAATACATGTGCACATAATATGTAGTGGAAAAACCTGAATTTTAAAATATTTGGGATTAGTCTTATTAATGATATTCAGAATATGACAGTTTTTGGATTCATAATCAGGCAGCAACTTCTACTGTGGTAAGATTATGATGAGACCTGTAGAATTCAATTTATAATGGTGATATTAGGATGAAATCTTTCCCTACAATTACAGCTGCTGTGATAGTTGGTTATCTGGGCTGACTCAGCACACTGACCAGGTTGGCCCAAGAACTGCAGTGAGATGAGATAATGGGCTGAAGCACTGCCCAGCTTCCCAGCAAAGCAGCTGGTCAGCAGTTACAGGAATTCTCCAAGTGGGAATTTTGTACAGTTTAGGACATTTCCCTACGTAACTCCTGCTGTGCACACTCCAGTTAAGATACACTGATTGTGCACTGAAGGTGTGTTCATTAATCCCCTGAGAAGAATTTGTCAATCTCAGGCATCTCCCCAGGCAGCTCCTGCTTCAGAACTGACCAAACTGCACACACATCATTTAGAAAATAAGTGTAAACTGCTCTTGCATGTGCAGAAATGATCACACAGAAGAAGCTTTTGTGAATAGCTAACACAGAGGAGGTTTTGTACGTACTGTGAGGAAATCAGAGACAATGGATGGTGCTCACACTGTTGTGGTCACCCAGGACCACAGGCCAGCTGGCTTGTAAGAATCCAGCAATAAAAATTTGAGCTGAAGATGCTACTCAAAGGGTGGTTTCAACAGTGACTGGTCTCTTGGAAAGATCTGACTCCTCATGTGAGCTTTACTGAGGATTGTGGTTTTTAACATACACACTTCCTGTGTTTATGCAACAAGTATAAATGCAGACAAAATGAGTCAAAATCTCATTTGGTACTTTTGATAAGAGAGAAAGGAAAAACAAAAAGAGACAAATGGAACAAATAAAAACAAACAAAGAAAGCGAAGGAAATCAGCTGGGGAAGCAATCAGACATGCAACCTAGATCAATATGCAAAACTCTTGTAGTGAGATAATTGTGATGGTATAAAAATATATATTTTTTTAAATTTACCAATATTTTAAGTGACTTTTGCTGCATAATATACTTCTATGTCTTCCTATGATTAATAGTCATTGTCTGGTTAATAAAAATAGATGTTTACTATTAGTTTGCAGATAATGTTTAATAAAATTTAATTATTTTAAAAACCATATGCCTGTCTCTGGTACAGGTCATTTGGAAAGCTGAAGGCATGGTACATTTGAAGAGAGGTTTCATGTAATTAAATCATTCAGACACTTGAGAAAAGAGAAGGGAAGGGAAGGGAAGGGAGGTACAGAGTCAAGGAGTTATGTTTCTTCAAAGATATATAAGGAGTGAAAATTACAACTAATTCTTCTGTTTCAAGGCCACTGTATTCTACCTTTGGTTCTTTTCTGTACAATTTCCATTTAGGCCATTAAGTATTTGTAGGGAAATCTACATATGCTTCATGCAGAAATATATCTGTGCAGGTCTCCAAGTGTGTATCTGGACTAAAACACAAAAATATGACTGCAGCTCGTAGACAGAGACAAGGTTGCTTTCTCCAATTAGAATTTCAGCACAATATTATATAGCTATAGTGGCAAGCAATCCCAGTGTGGGCTATATAACTTTATCAGGACTCTGAGTAAATTTTTGATCCTCTGTGACCTCATTTGTGCAAGGCATTAGTCTTCACTATCTACACCTTGGGCTGGCCCATCACTGCTCACAAGGTGTTTTCCCTGAGGCACAAAGTGTTGCTGTGAGTGCCAGCATGAGAGTTAGTCAAGAATTTGGAACAGGCATTTCCCACTGCATAAGGGTAAGTAATTTTACATAGGAGAGCAGGCTTCAACAACACTAAATCACGAGCTTTACAGTTGCGTGGTTGTAATTCCTCTAATTTCTGAGTAAGACAGGAGCTTGGATCACAGCATTACTCATCAGCCCGCAGGGCAAAGATCCCTACAAGGATGCCAAGGAGTTCCTGTGGACTGGGAGGGCCTGGAGCAGCACAGGCTGACACACAGCAGAGCTGGCAGCTCCTTTCAGATTGGGCTGTGTGGGTGGAGGGGTCTTTCTGCAGCCTGAAATCATCGGTGGGTGTTACCCTGACTAACAAGAAAATACCTCCATAATGCATAGAGAACATTCATTTAACACTCTAAATATGAGGTGAGTACTGAGGATAGAAATTATCAAGACTTTACTGCCAGAAACCCTGTGAAAACAATATTTAGCAATTCAAGTAAGTTCATGCCACTTTCTGCTTAATGCTCGAGGGAACACCAGGGTTGGCAGTCGGTAATTACTTCTGTGCAGAAACAGAGTTTGACACACACTATTAGAATCTTTTAAACAAGTTATAAAAGAAAGTCTGATGGTTTCACGACAAAATCACTTAAAGCATCTACCTCTGAAAGAACAAAACTAGTATACTGAAATAACTTGAGTTCTTTATCAGTATTAGATGTGAGAAAGGGTGCAATTCCAGAATCTCAGACAGACAGACCTTACCTGTGTCAGGTCCTGGCAGCCTTTCACAGTTTGACACATGAAAATATCACACTGAGTTCCACTCTCAGCCTGGGAGGTGAATGAACATCACCTCTGCCACCTTCATCTCCTTGGCAAGCAGACTCTGACTTACATGAACATTTGTGTCAGTGTTAGGGAAAAAGAAAATAAATCTGAAGTCCTGTAATAAATGTCTCCATGTGAAGATATCACAGAAAAATGGGATCTGATTGATCTCCTAACCCCCTCCATGGGGGGAGTGGGGGTGGGGGGGGACGACTGGGGGGAGAGATCCAGAACAGAAAGAATAAAATTCTCAGTTCTGTACATGTTGAACACCTACACAAGCTTATTTTATAAGGACTCACGCAGAGAATATAGAGTTACATAAAAGGCAACAGCAAAACAAACTGTTCATATGGATAACACAACAAAATTTCCTATGATTTTAATGTCTGTATAGCTTATATATCTTAAGCAGATGTCGTGACCTTCTTCATGCACTGCTGCTTTTTGTTATAGACAATGAGCAAGATTTAAAATGACCACTGAATTTCCCGCTGCATAGACACAGACACTATTTTTAATACTGGAAATCTGTTGTATAATTCATGCGAATCAAATTAATTATCATGTCTGGTAGAGGTTTTTTACCTGAAACTGTGTGATCCTTTGGGTCTCTCAGTAGTTTGAGCCTTGTATGAGGGAAAATGTACTGCAGGGGCTTCCCATTTATCTGAGGAACACAAATATGCATGTCATAAGAAGATAAACCAACAACAATTGCATAAATAATTTCAGACAGACAGACAGAAACAGAAAAAAGCAAACAAACTTATTTCATCCAGGAGAATATCACAGTTTCTCAATTCAAAAACTCTCAAGTTTGGAGACATTTGTCAGACTGAAAATTCCTTCTGTAGGGTAATGAATATTTCCTTCCATAACTCCTGATTAATTTCAAATATGGCTCTAGTTCTGATTTTTCTAAGCGAATAGAAGGTAGTCACTCTCTTCTATAGCTTCTTTTAATATTAATCCTTTATTCAAGCAATACTTAACATAAGAAAGAAACAAAACATTATTCCTGTATTTTTTTTATAAAATTATTTTCTTAGACATGTAAACAAAATGCTAGTTTAATGTGTTACCAACCATGAGTTACTGGTTTAGTTTCAGCAAAACCACATGGCCCAATGTACTTCTTGTCTTCAAATCCCAAAAGCCATTTGAAAGAGCCATACTAAGACTCACAGGACTACATTCTGTATGAAAATGAGCAACATTTACCTGGGCTTATCCTAGGCCATGTCAAAGCTGAAAATAATGCACTACAACATACTCTAAAGAGCCAGTTTTCCTGTTGAAATGACCCCACCTGCCCCATGGTTTGGGCATAGGAGGGACTCACCCACCTTCCAGGGGTGATTGCCCCGAGCCCACACCAAAATCCCTCTGCAGAATGTTGGTTGCAGCAGTCCCTTCACAGCCATCACAGCCCCCCTCTGCCTGCAGTTTTGGTCTTTTGGTAACAAAGCTGAACCCACCACTTCCCTGCCTCTGCTGTTCCAAGGCTGGGCGAGGCAGCCGGAGCGAGAGGAGGGAGCGCGACTGTGCCTGAGCCAGGACGGGACCTCAGCCTCGAGGAGCCAAGGGGACAACCCCACCCAGCATGGCAACGCAGCAGCTTGAGTGCATCAGCAGCCTGCTGCCTAGAGTTTATTATTATTGTTTATATTTAAGTAGCATTTTAAGGGATTAAGCTCCTCCTGAGCCAACCACTTCAAACCTAGTTCTGCCCTGGAGAGTTTGTGGAGTAAATGGATAGCACACATAAACGATGGGAAGGGAAATTGAGAAGTCAAGAGACTTGCTTAGCTCAATCTCACAGTGAGCAGAAGAGTTTATATATTTGTTGTCATAATTTAGTTACTTATCCAGTGAATGATGTTGCATCTAGAAGACTCAAATCCTCATGTAACACAGTAATATTGACTGTAATTAATGTCAGACATAAAGGAGATTGTGTATTTGGTAGTGGACAAGTGCTCTAGAATAAATCAGAACATGGGATCAGGCAGACATTTGAATTTATCATGGAATTTTGTCAGAACATAGAGGCTAATACTACCAGGAGTTATAAAGTTCCACGAGGCTTCCACACTCATTAATGGCTAGGGAGAGTGTTATGTTTTTAATGACACTGTCAGAAATGCCAAGTTTTATATAACAATAAAAGTTATATTCAGCAGGTTTTATATAACAATAAAAGTGATGAATTTGTCACAGGTATCTTATATAAAACTTAAAAAAAAACCCGAAAGAATGCATCTAATTTTATTTTGAATTAAATAAAAAATATGAAATATTGTTTACAAGATGTTTACAAACACATTTGAATAGATCTTTAGCTGGGATCCATTTTAGTGGGAGTAATTCAGTTTAACTGAGGAACACTGAAGCTCTAAAACTTCAATTCATATTATTTTACTTTTTAATTTTTTAATAAATAACAATCCAAGAATATTAAATACCATATTGTACATTACTGCTAACAAATGCATTAGAAAATATACAAAATATATACTTCCAGAATTTTATGAGAAGAATAAATCTTTGTGATTCATATAGGTCTGAATAAAGCATTGAATTTTATTAGCATCCAGGGTAGTATATTATTCTTTTATGGTTGGTGGGTATCAGTACTTAAATGGAACATGTCATTGGGCCTTTACTTTCAGACCATGGCTGAAAGCAGCAGAACAAACAGGAAAAAACAGAGGTTGCTGTAAATAGATAATACCAACAGCAATTACATTGTTCTTGATGCATTGCTTTAATCATTAGTGAGCATATTTATCTGAAATTTACTAGAATATTTCGAAACATGTAATACACACATTATTCTGAAGTTTATCTGAAAATTTACTAGAATACTTCAAAACCTGTAGAACACAAATTATTTTGTGTTTCCAATTGTTCACATCTTCCACTAAAGCTGGTTTCCCTTCACCTGCATTATCCAGCAATCCCTTCTAGCTGACTCTTCCCCAGTTTCCCCAGTGAAGACAAAGAGGGACCCCAGTAAAGCCACACAGCCGTGACAGTGGAAATCCTCACTGGTGCAGAGGGGCCGTCCTTCCACGGCACAGCTGCAGGAGTGGAGAACATGTAAGCCCACAAGTCCAGATTTAGGTCACAGGGCAAAAGTTGACTTGATCCCACATATCTGCTACAAACCCCAGAGAATTCTGCCATCTGTCCCTGTCATGAAGATCCTTCATCACCTCTTTGGGAGCATTCAGTACACTTGATTTGTAGTTCAGCACTGGCATATAATCCTCTTCCTCAGGAAATGTAAGCTCTCGTCATGTGTTTCATGTTATTAGTCAGCCCAAAAGCCCTCCAAAAATGGAATGAATGGGAAATAATTGTGCTGAGGGTTTCTAAGACTGCTACAGAAGATGAGTTTAAAAATGCATTTCATTTCCTGTTGCCTTTAAGTGTTCTGTCTGATAAACAAACACTATGGAAGCCTTATAAAGGGAATATTATAAGTTAAAGAGGGTAATCAAGAAGAAAACATTACCCCAGTGCTGTATTTCAGTTTAAGAAATAAGATTCATTAATTGTATTTTAATTTTTCAGGCCCTAACGACACCTATAATGTATTAACTGTTTTGGATTGGGTCACCAAAGTAATTCCTGGTTTAAAACATTGCAGCACATCCCCTTCTGGTGATAGGGCCTGATAAGGTGACTTTCAGCAGCTACAGTTGGTTGTTGTCATGTGGGAAATACGATTCTCAAGGGAAACTTTACCTGAGGTAGATATCCAGGAACCAGATTGGGGATGTTCAAGGGGGTGAGTTAGGCAGTATCCATCCTAATTTCTGAATACCACAGGTACTTGAATGAGCACACAAGGCCTGTGAAAGCTGGTAGCAAGAATTTCTCCAGCTCTGGTAATTCTGCCCCTTTGAACCTCTAAATTCCCTCTGTGCAGAGCACAAATGTCGAGTTGTCTCAAAATCCTCAAGGTGGAAAGTTCTTTCTGCTGATAGATCCCCAGTGATGGAGATAGTTTCAAAAGACATGCTGAATAAAAACTTATCAAATACAATGTTTCTGCTCATTAATAAATTGCAAAGTGAGTTGCATTGTCTTCTGCATTTAGGTAACTTCAACACTGACCTTTGCTCCAAAAGTTATTCTGGCATGCAGAGAGAAAAACATTTCTGAGTGACTAAGAAAAGAGACATTGCCAGCTAAATTCCTTTGTGAATTACAGTGAGGGGGTGGCTAACAATCCACTCTTTAGATTAAATATTTTAACAATTACACTAAAGTTGGAAATGTTCAATTTCTCATCATATTTCCAGGGAAGCTCAACCACAAAATGCACACCCCCAAACAAGTCTCTAACAGAAAACAGCTTAATGTAATTCAAAATAATTTTTTCTCGTTAATTGGAAAACAATTGAAACTAAGTAGGTGGACTTCAAAAATGTGGAACAAAAGTTTGCAGATAGCTTTCTGCACCTTTGTCACAAATGGTATTTTCTCATTTAGCCTCAATACTCACCTTATGACCTATTTTTTCATAATTTCTAAATATCCAAGTGCCCGTAACAAGGTTTGATTTAAATTTCAAGAGAATGGTAATGACCCATGAATAAAATAGAAAAGCATATAATTTGTAGGGTGTTTAGAAATAGGGTATTGCATTCAAAAGGTTTCATGTCTACGACCCTTGCCTTTTTTGTGGTTAGAAAACTGTTGCCTAAGTGAACTGATGGCAATATACTGGTATTATAATGACTTTAGGATTTTATTTTTCATTTAGGGCTTAAAAAGACCCACCTATGATGACTGGAGGTATTTAAAACCCCTCATTGAAAAACTACTTATAGCCTCTGAATTTACTCTCATTGTCCATGCCCTTGTCATGAATTTTTACTGCCCTGGCACCTCCTCCTCCTGTTCTTTCCCAAACTGCTTCTAACAGCCGGTTTAGTTCAGGATATGCAAATAATTTTCACAGAAAATAATAAGAAAAAAACTAGATGTCAGGAGGTTTAAAGAAGTTGTTGGTAAACTGGCAGTGACTAAGAAACTGTTGAGGTCAACAGCAATCAGTGGGAATTCTACAACAGATTATGTATAGATAAGGTTTTACCCTCCTCAGGGAATCAGTCCAGAATCAATACATTGGGAAATGGCTATTAAGATATTCAACTAAACTGCAATTTAACATGATTTCAGAACACTAAATATTCTGTATTTAGTATACATACAGAAGTTGCTATAGAAACAACTATATTTTAATATTTATAATACAGTATGTGAGCTTAATCTCCTAGGTTATAAGAAATCCATGGAAACCTGGAGGTTCAGGGTTGTCACTCCACTGCATTCTTGCTTCAAAAGCTCAGGGTTATGCTTTATTTATTGCCTTTGGTTGTACATGCTCTGTGGGATGTAATCAAGCAGTTCTGATTTCATCTAGTAAGAAAATTGATATTTCACACATGTGAATCAAAAGTTTCTAGAATATACATATGGTAGTGGTCATTCAAACATTTTAATTCTTTAACAGAGAAGATCATAAAAATAGAAAATTTAGATCCAACAAGGGTATTTGGAAACCCTGATTACAAATTAGTAACACTGATTACAGATTAGTGCTATTGATGCAAATTATTCTTTCTGTGGCTGGTTTGAGCTCAGTAAGGGATATTAAGGGAGTTGTACTTGCTTAATTCCTTTGCTAACCAGAAAACTTCCCTCCTAACTGATTTCAGGAAATCATCTCCAGCAAAGGAAGTTCTGGGTGAAGGTGGATATGTTCAGATGGTTCTGGATGGAGAATGACTTGCCATTTTTGTCTCTGGAGTACATTATCCTTGGGCACTACAGGTTCCTGTGCAGGACTGAGGTGTGGATACAGGAGACAGACAGAACAATGAATTCAGAATTCAGTACTCCTTTTGTTACACACAGGGCTGAAAAACCCTTAGGAAGTGGTTACTTTGCCTCACCACTCTCATTGCCCTGATATGGTTTATTTGCCTTCATTGCTTGAAATACTAATGCTAAAAAATAGAGATGTTACAACTGATTTACATTCTTCTATTGCTATGTATTTCACAACTCATCATGGAGCTAATGAAATTTTTAAAAAAATATCTCTGCCCCCTTTTATCTTGTCACAAAGCAATTTAATTTCTGGATGTGTCTGAAAATGTATTTAAGTTGTCTTAAACAAATGTTCACAGAAGACTCTTAATGTACACAAGCTCTGAGTAACATTTTGATTAGGTGGATGATGTGGAGTTGGTGAGACCTAGCATTTCTCCCTTCTGCAGAGTCATTGATACTATTTTGTGTGACTGACAGTAGCTAACCTGGATGGAAAGAGAAGAAACAGAAGGAACGGCTATAAAGCTTCTCCTCACACATCACTTCTTCTGCTGAGGCTTTACATGGCATCAGACAGAATTATTTAGAACATGTTCACTCTCCAATTTAAATCCCGTATTTCACAAAACCTTAAAAAATGCCTTTGGCAAGATTTTGATGCTGTATGTCTATTTCTATATAAGCATGGGGATATCACAACAGCTTGAGGGAGAAAAGAAAATGCATATTTTCTTCCTGGAAATATCAAGGAAAACAAGAAGTCTTAGGCCCTTTAACATTTCCACTGAAAAATTTTGAACAAAATTTTTCAAGCAGTCCTAGTGTGGTGCTATTTATATGAGGTAAAAAAGCAAAGATCAGATCTCTGTGATTAAGACCTTGCCTTGGAACTGTTTCTCAGGACAAAAGCTCTGGAACTCTAGAAGATAAGTGTATCTTACTAACCACCTCCTGATCACAGAGCTCAGGGTTAGCAGTAATTCTTTTGGACAAACTAGATTTTCAAGGAAAATTTTCCATTTTACCTCAGAAAGCTGTAGTGGTAAAATACAATTATGTATGCTTAGAATAATAAATGCTTCTCATGAGGATTAAAGTGTTCAGAGAGACATTTTTTTAAACTATTGCCAGGGTTATTAAGAGATGTTATGACTCAAAGGCATCCTTTATCTTTCAATTAAGTTGATTCATAGAATCATAGATCTATTTAAATAGATCACTGTAAGAATTATATCATGTAAAGCCCTTTTTCTCAACAAGAAATGAGTAGCCTCAGTGCAACTTAGGGTGTGTAAATCTCAATATATGTTAGGTATAGAAAAGGAGGGAAAAATAAATTACGGAATGTATTGTAATACATTTTAACACTTTGTAAAATCTACACTGTTGCTTCATAAAACCTATATTTGATTGTCAAATGTCAGTGAAAATGCTCACAACATAAAATTTTTAAAGGCTGCATGACAGTGATATGTTCCTGTTTTGTGTGTTATCTGAGGAATTAACACGAGCAATACAAGCTATTAAGTATCACAAAGGGGCCATGCACTACCTTCTGTCAGAATCACAGGATTGTTAAGTTTGGAAAAGACATCTAAGATGATGTCAACCCAGTACCACCACCATGTTCACCACAAACCATGTCCTCAAGTGTCATATCCACATATTTCTTGAACACTTCCAGGGCTGATGACTCCACCATTTCCCTGGGCAGCTTATTTCAATTCTTGACCACCTTTTCCGTGAAGATATTTTTCCTTATACCTAGTCTAAATCTCCCCTGGTGCAATTTGAGTTTATTTCCTCTTGTCTTGAGGAAATGCATTCACTGCATTCATTTAATATCATGTAAAAATGTAATCTAAATCATAAAACATAAAAATATATCAGGATATAGTCTAAATCAATCAGTAAAAATTACAACTGAAACAAGTAACTGAAGACTTTAGAGATTTGAAATACATAAACTTTGTTAATAAAAACTGGAAATAGAATGATACCCTAAGGTAAACTAGATTTTAAAGTTGGCAAGCTTGAAAAAGCAGACTACGGTATTTTTCTTTCTCTCTCTAATAAATTAAATATTCTAAGTATTAGACTGATAGAGTCTTGCTGATTTATTAAATAATTAATCACAGACTGTTGGGATTATACTTACCAACTGAAAGTGGAAAAATGTCAAAAGGATAAAGGAATTATTTTCCTTCAACTTCTAAAAGAAGGGATTTGAATTTGGATGAGGTAAAGCTGGTTAGGGAAAATTAGACTAATTGTTATTTTTTTCTTTTTTTTCCCTTCTCTAGGAATACTTAAGTTATAGATTTTTTCAGTTATATTTCAGAAGTCAAAAGACAACCTGAAAAATTAATACTGCATTGTAGAGGAACGTTAATCTAATTTCATCCTCAAGGGCTGATTATGAATCAACAGCACTTCAGCTGAATGCAGCTGGATTTTGAGTAATCTGGTATTTCCTATGGGAACTGTTGGACAGTCTGATTAAATTATCAATCGTTTATAAAACTAGAGGCACATCTTATTTGACAGCTTACTTGATCTTGGTGTTGACTTAGTGGTCGAGAGTGTGACAACTTCTCTGGCAGCCTTCTGTCAAGGATGTGTCCATTCTCCAAACGAGGCTCTCTGGGCTTGTCAAACCAATCTGTTTCTTCCCGACGGAGATGATAGGCTTTGAAAACCAAGGACAGGTCAAATGCTCTGATCCAGTGCTGGGCAAAGGGCAAGAATGTGCATTGTGCATAGCAAACATGCAGAGTGGTTACTAATTGGCCATGCAGCTAAAGCAAAGTTAGAGGTGAGACTTGAGACATTGAACTTGAGCATTATTTAGCTGTGAGACAGCAAAGGGAGAGATTCTGTTTATGTCAGAACCATGGATATTAAATACAGAAGATATCTACCACGTGCTATAGCCACTTCCTCTTCCTGGCAGCTAAAATATACACTGCAGATTTCACATATCTCTAAAATGTTTGTTGAGAAAAATTTAGTCATATTAGGTATTTTGCAGTAGACTAATAAAAAAAAAACAACTCAAATTCAGAAAATCCAAAGCAAAACCCAAAATAACCAACCCTCAAAATACAGACTCCACTAATACCCAAAATTTCTGAACTGAATACTGATCAAAATATTTTGGAAATAATCTAGAACTATATATAAGAAAGTTATAACCTCTTTATGAAATCAATACCAAACCAAATCAAAGAAGATAGGAAACCAACCTATGTAACTGAAATTCTAAGCAGAAATATTTCAGCTGCTCTCATTTTTAATTCCATCCCCCGATTTTGCAGTACAAACCTTTATGTATGGATTTTTCTTTCTAGAAAAGTTCTACAAGGCTAATATTACTGTTTGCAACAGTAAATGTATTAGGCATCTTTTGGGGATCAAAAAATGTGATTTCACTGAAATCAGATTTGCAAATGCATATATTTATGCTCACTGACTATTGGGTCAACTGACATAGGCATCAGTCCGTTGGCATCAGAATCATGTCCTGTTTTCTTCTACGTTGCTAATGGGTGTAAACCAATGCATTGTTCAGGTAATCCAATGCAGGATGTAAGGCAAGTTTGAATTTTGTGCTTTATTAAGCAAAATAAATTTGGAAATCACAGGAAGACAATATTTGTTTCAGCAAAACCACAAGGAATTGAGAACCTTAAATAAGATCAGTTTTTGCTACAGTAACAAGAGTGAATGCACATGACAGAGAAAAGAATTTAAAGGAAAAATGGTAGTGTTAATAATATTTCCCATTTAGTTGTGAAAGTAAATATTATCTATTTGGTTTAAGAAATTATTTCCAAAAAATGTTAATGGGAAAAAAGAAGTTGTGTTTTTTTATTACTATTCTCTTAAAATTTTCCAAAAAGAGGAATAATATATATGCATGCTTTTCTTAAAAGAATACATTGTATGTGGTAAAACTAACATTCTATATTATATTAAGCCTTCAAAAAATTTTTAATCTTGATTCAGATATTATGCAGTCTCTTCCTTCATGACTGTTCACAAACTTTATCTAACATGAAATGGTTTATTTAATATTATTTAGATAAGCATATATGAATTATCAGAAACATTATTAGAGGTTGATGCTTATCTCACTACTGATTAGTTATTAGCTGCTATTAATAAACCATTACGATCTAGCATGCAAAAATTTCATGCTTTATAGATTTATGCCAGTTGATCAGTACCTGCACAAAGCAGTCTCATTTGTAACTCATCTTGACAGAACTTCTTTCTGGAGCTTGCATGAAGAACCTAATACACAATCCTGACCCCAGATGCTAATGCTATCACAATCTGTGTCATCATGGGAGCAGAAGAAAGACTGAATTTTTTGTTCCTCCTGCCTCAGCTGAAATAACATTTCCTGGATTACTACTTTTGAAAATGTAGAGTTCCATACTGCAGTTCTGACCAGCCTACTTTTTTTTTTTTAAATCAAACTGTGATGAAGGTATGTATTTTATTGAAATTTAAGAAGTTATAAATATATGTGTATTCAGACACACACACACACTCCACACTCACATGTACATACACACCCCATTGGTTTTGCCTTGCACAGCTGGGATTTGTCACAGCTAGAAACCTGAAAACAGCCAAGATGAACCACTGACAGTCTTAGAGAAGTCATCCTTTTATTCTAAGGCTAACAGAATGCAGCCAGATGATTCCACCCAAACAGATTAACCAGGTGAGATTGAACTCCAGGCTAGTGGGATCCAAGAAACTCAATCAGAGAAGTAACAGTGATCACTCTAAATTCCACAGATGAAAAATTACAAGTAATCGACTGTGTTAATATCTTGATGTCTTGATATCTCAATTTTAAACTTCTAAACTCTGCTGAAGAATTTAAAAATTAGCATATAAAAGAAAAAAAATACTTGAGGTGAGAAAAGGTACATTTTATACATTTTGAGAAGCAAGAGCTATTTATATTCATAAAATTGAGTACTAGCTTCAATGTTCTTGAAAATTAGTATCTTCAGCCTACTTAACAATATGTGGAAAGTGGTAGCTGTGGGGTTGACAAAGATCTGTTTGCTGGATCAGAGTTTTCATGATACTGGGACTCTGAGAAAATTCCAAGTGTGTGAGGATCTCAAAATGCTGTTTATGTTCAATGGGCAGCTCTGGATGTTGTGCTCTTTCGACATAAGGCTACTTTTTTAACCTGCTTGAAGTTTGGAATCCCAGTGTAAGCACTACTTATTACCTGAAACATAGTTTTAAGATTTGTTACAGTATGTACTTAGTGACTCAAAGTCTTATTTGCATTCTCTTCTAGTATTTGTTATGGGATGTCATTTATAAAAAATGAACAGAAAGTCATGCACATCTCTGAATTCAAACCAAAGAAAAACAATTCAAATTTGAGATTTTAAATTATTTTTTAAAAGTCTTTTAAGATGATAAATCAAGGTGTAGCATAAGAAGATTTTTCCTAAGACAGTGCTTAAGATTGATTTCTTTAAATGAAATCTCATCAAGACCACACAGCAGTTGCTTAAAATAAAGAGAAGCTGCAAAGCAAATTATTCTAAACAGTTGATTGAAACGTGCCAGAATAGCTGTCCACTGTCAGTGCATCAAATCATTAAAAAAAGAAAGTGCAGTCCCTAAAAAAGAAGGCCATGACTTTCTGTAGAAATGTAATTGCTTATCTTTTCTTATCTTCATCTAAATTATACTAATTATTTTCAATATGGGCTACTTGCTATTAGACTGCATATTTGAAATTAATGTTATTAAGTGTTTTGGTTTCCCAAGAAATAGGCCATTTGTGAAGACAAAATTTGATAGAAATTACAAAAAGACTGCTGAAAGGGGAAGCCCTAAGTGACATATCACTCTAAAAAAGATTATGTCAATTGAATTCGAACACCACGGGAAAGGGTCTAACTAATCAGAGACTGATTTAAAACTGAAACATGTTCAACTTGAAGTGTTACATGTATGTCTTGTACAAATATATATGAGAACTATAATGCACTGTAGAGCAGATATGTAATTCCCTATGACCTGTCCATATGTGGTAGAATAGCACCAAATTGAATCTTTATGGTTCAGGTTGGTTCTCCTCAGTTTTCAGGAGGAAAAGTCCTGTATCTTTCACAATGTGACTCTAGAATGACCTGTAAAAGTCACAAGCTGAGAGGAGACAAGATAGCATCTGCTTATTTAGGAAGAATGATATGAGTTTCAACTCCAGAAGTTCCTCTCAACTGCTTTCAGATTTAATTATAGGACTCTGCATGCCAAGAATAGGAGGGCAATAAAAACAGTTAAACTTCTTGATAAATATCAAAAAAGCTGATGACCCTGAGTCTCTCCTGAAACACAGTTCATGAAGGGGTTATAAATATTTAAGAAATATGAAGAGAAATTTACAGAACAAAGCCCTTAGTATGAAGTATGAGAAAGGCAAATAGAGAATTTTTTCTAATGCTTATGAAAGGTTTAGCATGTGTAAAAAACCTTCTAATGCTTATGAAAGGTTTAGCATGTGTAAATAATGCAATAATGAACAGAGGTTAGTAGAAATGTGAAAAATAAACCATACTACTTCATAATCATGCAAATATGTCTTTTGAGACAATCATTGCCATTTACAGACAATAGAGCGCATGCAAAGTCTCTTTTATTGTGCAGTAAATACACATAAGAAAAAGTTAATGGAGCGCATACAATTTTGAACATATTCATTTCATTTGTCTTCAAACTGTCTATGATTTTTAAACAATTTAGAATATATTAAGCCTGAACTGACTCAAACAAAACTGATACATAATTTGCAGTTATTAACTCAACATCAGCTTTAACATTCTGCTGTACTTATTCAGAAGCAGCATTTTTAATTGCAGTATTTATAATACATCAGAAAGTTTCCTTTCATGAACTTAAGTGAGATTAACTCTTGTGCTTATTTGGCAGATGTGTATGGGGTGCATATAAAACCAACTACGCTGCATAACCCATCAACAGAAGTAAAATACTTTATGTAAGTTTATTGAAGTATGAGATTGTCTTGCAGTATTCAGATGACAAATTATCTTACATAATCACAATTCTGAATGCACAGAAGTCCACATGACAGGACGCCTTCAACAAACCATATGTAGAATGTTATTTTGCTGTTAAGCTCTATATGGTTCTAACATATAATATGTACTTAATGAACAGACTATTTCTATATAAACACAGATCTAAATTGGTGCATCGGGAGATGGAATTATAATTTTTTGAGTTCTATCATGAAATTTCATGCACATAAAATTACTGGAGTTTTTTAGAGATTTGGGAGATTATTTCCAAATCCCAACAAAAACTATTGCAAATAAGTTCAATGATTCACAGTCACTGGAGAGAGCTGCACATAAAGACTGAAGGCAGAGTCTGTATTGTATATGGAATGTTCTACACAGTATCATTGAAAAGTAGACATAAACAAGTGAAAAGGAAAATGCACAAGCAAACCAAAAGGAAAGCAAATCAATAACAATACAGTAGCATGCAATAGTAGCTTAACACCATTCAGAAACTGTTAGGGTAAAATAAAAAATATCAAATACAACAAAACAAATCAACCCCCAAAAATGTAGATACACAGAAGATGCACCAAGGAACAGAAAAAGAACAAGTCTTTGAAGGGTAACAAAAATCAGACACATGCATAGAAATGAGGATTTGCGTTGTGATAGTAAGATACCAGTCTGAGGCCTAATTTACCTTCACTGTCTGACATGGCATGCTGGAAGTCATCCATGATGAAGGCTATATCTCGATCATAGCCTCGAGTCCGTGACTCCTCCCTCATATGCTGCTGGACCTCGGGCAATGAATGGCTCGATCCAAATTGGTCCCTGGTATCTGCAGATATTGGTGGCAAGGGTCCAGCTGCAGCTCTTGCCATTCCCATTGGCTGTCCAACAGGACTTAGTGGGCTCTCCTCCTCTGAGTTCTGTGCTACTATTGGGATCCTTCCCCTGCTTTGGCTAATAGGTAGACTGGTGGGTTTAGTTCTTCCAGAAGGTGCTGCATGGCTAAAGGAAACATCTAAAGGTTCAGCTTCTTGGGCTTTCAGTCTTAAAGAAGAACTGGAAGAATCCCTTTTCAATGACAAATCGAGCCCATACACTGAGGAGGGCCTAGATGAGGGTCTAGATCTACTACCACTGCTATAAGACTTGTCTGCTTCATCTTGTAGTGCGGATCTCATTGTTGGACCTAGTGCAGTCCCAAGGCCTGCTCCAATGGATGACGTCAGTGGTGGCCCCATGTACTTCTGTTGGTCACTAATGTTTTTTCTAAGGCCATAAGTGATATCATCCTGAAGAAGCCTTGCCCTAGTAGTAATTCCCCCAAGTGTTGAAGTGCTAGAAGTCATATAGCTTGAATAGTCAGGCTCAAGGTCTCTGCTTTCTTGAATAGGTGAAAACTTTGTTAGTTTGGGATCTATCAAGGCTTTCTTGTGTTTTGACTGCTTCTGGTAAAGGAGAGCTGCTGGGAGCTGCTTAGCAGCCTGTTTCTCAAGAGTAAGCCTACCTATGCTGTATTTTTCAGATTTTGGAAAATGCCTGTAGCTGCCCTCTCCATGGTAATACTGTGACAGGCCAGCCAGATGATCGAGACTTTCTGCACCTCTACGGAACTCTTGCTTTATCTGGTGTTTCAGAAGTTTGAGCTCATAAGGGTCCTCCATTGGATCTTCATCAGCTTTGACATAGGAATGTAACCTAGAGGAAGTCTGCAGTGGTGCTAGGAAGTCTGACACTTCTTGTGCTCTCCTGGCCTCAGTTGTGCGAAGAAGTCGATCTGTTTTGGTCAGATCTTTCTCATGGAGGCTAAAACTGGAACCAAGAGCTCCTGTTCCTTTAGTAAGTTCTCCTATATCATCAATCAGCACATAATTTCGGGGTGTATGGTGGTGGTCTATATCTGCATAGAACGAATCTGCAGATATGCTTGATATAGGGCTGCTTGCTATGCTGTTTCTCTCATCTAGTCCTATCCTTAAATCCAAGGTAGAGTATTTACTGCCCAGCTGGGAAACTGCGTAACTATTGTCAGTTGAAACTGGTGCTATCATGAGAGGCTGATTGCGAATTACATCATAGTTTGTTGTTATCTTAGGCTCCATATATAATGTGGTCTGTCTTGGTTTTGGCTGTATCACCATCATCTGTGATGGGAGTTGATAAGCTGGCTGTTGAGATGGTGGAGGCTGAGCCTGTGGGGTAAAGGACATAGTAGCTCCTGTTTGGAATGCTGTCTGAGTCTGATAGGGTGAAACCTGCTGGTGATACAAAGGCTGCTGTTGTTGGTAATGTGATTGCTGTGTGAACTGAGTTGGTGCTTGAGTTGGCAGGGCAGGAGAGGAATACTGATATTGAGCATATGGGCTTGTAGCAGGGGCAAACTGTGTTTCTGGCTGGGTTTGTGGTGGCATAAACTGGTTAAATTCTGTCTGGGGCGCAGTACGTGGTCTTTCCAAGCCATGCTGAGTTTCTATTCTTGTTGACCTGGTATTATTAACTTCACTGTCTGACATGTAATCACGTTCTTCTGCTACTCCTTGGAGATAGGCACGCTCTCTCTTTTCTCTTTCTTTTAGTAGGGCTTCTTTCCTCCTATTAATGCCCATTTCCAAGTATCTTAACTTGGCATCTATTTCTTTTTCCTCCTCATCTAGCTCTGCTTGCTTCTTCCTAAGCTTGGCTGATTCACGTTCAACCAGATCCAATTCCCTGTCTATATCCTGAAGAATTTTGGCTCTGGCCATAGTGGTGGTCCTACAAATCCTTCTCCGTGAAACTGATCCCACAGAAGAATATGGGGACTGAGTTCCTGCTGTTGCTTCCTCTGGAGGCGGATTGGGCAGAGTCCTCTTCACCTTCTTTTGAGTGCTGGATGGAGTCATACTTGAAGAACCTTTTGACTGCAATGGAAGAAACAAAACTGAATCACTATTCTGAAGGGAAATTAATCACAAGTTATTTAAATTTTTTCAGGTATGGCTTTTTGACTTAACCACATACTTTCCTTAAGACAGTAGATTTTGTATCGCTGATTAAGCAGCAGAAAATAGAAAGGAAAATGGCTATCAGTCTGCTAAAGATGAGCGATCTAATGCAAAAATAAGGGTGACACTCACTAAGACTTTGTTTAACCTAAGATTAAAAAATCTACCTTATATTCTTAACGTGGAATCAATAGTAATTTTAAAGTTTTTTCCTTTTTTTCTTTAACTTCTGCGTAGTTATACATAAACATATTCAATGCATATGTGTGGGGGAGGGAAATATATATACATATACACCTCCCTTTTATATAACATGTAATTTAATAAAAGTATGTATAATTATATGTGTACTTATATAAACATTAATAATTACATTTATATATAATCTGT
The DNA here is from genome assembly GCA_003676055.1 of Chloebia gouldiae. NCBI lineage: Eukaryota > Metazoa > Chordata > Aves > Passeriformes > Passeridae > Chloebia > Chloebia gouldiae. The sequence continues at coordinate 5,277,806 of QUSF01000020.1, forward strand.
ATGGTCAAATAGATGACTCTGAGCCAGGCAATGAATGTCTACCCATGAGCTATAACTTGTACTGAAATCCTGACAACAAAGCAGAACTTTCTAGTGAAAAGACAGGTAGTTCTTACATGATCTTGTAATTTTTTGCTTCATATCTGATGTTATATAAAAATAAATAAATAAATAAATAAATAAATAAATAAATAAATAATATATATATATAATGTATATATATAAAACTTTCTTTTTCATGGGATTTTCTTTTCCCTTACAAAACAGGTAAAAGTTTTCTTCAGTTCACTGAAGACTTTCATAAATGAAATTTGTTCCACTTAGGAAGCTACAGTTTAAAGCTTAAAAAAAAATTAAGAAGTATAAAATGATAGCAATTTAATTCCATCCAGATGTCCAGACTTCCCAACAGTTCACGGTAGAAGAGTGATTCATTCTGATGTAGAACTATCTACCTTAGGCTGATAATTAATTTTTTTTGAGGTGCCAATCTCTCTTCATCAGCTAGAAGAGTAGACATTGCAACTGGTTAGATGCAATTAAATTTGCATCCTAAACCACAAATGGTTTTGAATTTATTTTTTTGTTTTGTTTTAAAGTTTAGGCTCCCACGCAATGTATACAGATTAAGAAGCAGGACCTGAATGATTTTGAAATCCTATCTCCTATCTCCCTAAAAGCCTCTTACAAATCTTGCCTTAGCAAAGGAAAAGAGGTTGATCTACACATGCACACTGAAACAAAAATCAGCTCAGCCATTACAGAATGCAGAAATGTTATTACCAACATATGGAAACATTTTAGCCCAGTTTAATAAGAGAAGAATAAAACCAATATTGATCAAATTAACTATCCTGCCTCTGCAGACAAGGACAGCATTTCTGCAAGGATTAACTGCTTTTAATTAAAAATGGCATTTCTTTTGAAATAAATGCTACTTCATTCAGATAAGATATAAATAATATTAATTTTAAGTAGGAGTTTATAAATCAGTATTTTCTCAGTTTATTTTAATATGGCAACAAACTACAAGTTTTTAAGAAGTACTGACAATTTCCTTTTGCTGGTCCTGTTACCTAGCTTTAAAACATTATAATAATCAATTCATCATTTGCCACAGATCTTTAAGGAAACATTCACTCCCTTTTCAAGTGCCATTTAAGCTCTTTTATTCTCTTCATCTAAATTCCATCAACTTTTGCACATTTCAGATTTCAATAAAAGCAATTTCATTTTTTCAGCTTCCTGTGGCCATTTCACAAACCCATGTTGTGCCAACAAATCAAAGGAGCTAATTTTATCTTGCTCACTGTGCACTTATAAGCAAAGACAAATTAATCATCTACAGTAGGTCTAGTTGGCTAATGTTTTATATTGCAAAATCACTGTAATACCACTGTTAGTTCCCCCTCCTGAACTGAAATAAGAATCACAGATGGTGAAGCAGTTACAGATGGTCAATGGTATTGGGAAGCACTATCAATAAAATAGTCATTAAAAGGTCTACAATACTTTATGGAATTAATAATTTCAGATAATATTTAAGTTGCTGACACATAAATCTCAATGTCTATGTGTTTTATGCCTCTCAGTGTACTATGAGTTTTAACAAAAAAAGAATTTGGTTTTAGATATCTCTGTATAGGAAGAAATTTAGACTAACAGATATTTTAGGAAATTGTTACACTTGCTTTTGAAAACGTATTGATAACCTCTAGGTTTTGGCTACTATTCTCACAAAAGGAAGACTTAATTACTTTTACTTGGGATTTATACTGGGACAATAAAAATAAAATTAGGACAGCGATAAACTGTGTGCATTTTTCTTGTTCCTGGATATTTCTGTCATCACTTATGTCAGCATGCTCCCTGGGAACTGTCTTAGTAGATTGAAGGGAAGTTCAACTGCAGTATTTTGACAGACAACTTCAACGTGGCTGTTATTAGTTTTTGCATTTCTACTGACTTTGTTAAATAGCATGGGCAAGAAAAATGCTAGGGCTGATCTAGCCAAATTCTAATCACTTTATCAAAAAGAATTGTGAGTGGAAAGAAGTAATTGTGTTGTCTAGTCCTATCTCTGTATTTTTGGTCATTGTCTCACATTTATAATGTATGCTCACTTTACATTTGAAGTACCCAAAAGAAAGATGGGGCAGAAATCTTCATGAGACCACTCTGGAGCCACATAAACCTATCAAATACAAGCAGGCATTTTTAGGCCTTACAATCACTGTTTAAATGTTACTTTAGATGTCAGATGGGCGACCTTAGAAGCTCTCTCACTGAATAAACAATGATGTTTTCTACTATATTTTACCATGTTTTCCATCTTAATTCTAGTCAGTTCACTTCTAGCTAACTATTAGCATCCTCCCTAATTTGTAAAAAAATTTTTGTTTAGCAAACCTTCACTCTAAATGTTGAGCATAACTTCCAAAAACTAAATTATTCTGTTTTTTTGTTTTACCACGATGCTCATATAAATGTTATTACCCTATTGCTAACTCTTGTATAATTTTACACTACTCTGGAATATCCCTTCAGGATGGACTGAATGGTAATCAGATATGCTTCTGAGGCAAAGCTGACCTTGTTAAATTAAGACCTAAGCTCATGTTTGATATAAAGCTACAGAAAAGTTCTCCACACTACTACAAACTAAAGAACTAAGGAACAAATTATCTTTCCCTTCCAACTCCACTCCTCAAGCCTAAAAAAGTTGTGAAATAAATATAGGAGGAAATCTTCTCAGTCTTGCAGTTCAGTGACAAGAGAACATCACAGTAAGGAAGCCAAAAGACTGAGCTGAAGGTTGCATGCAAACAGATTTAGCAAAAACTTGTTTTTCTGCCTTGCCAATACACATTAGTCTTGATGTGAGTTATTGTCTGAGTAGGAATTTACAGAGGTCATCTGGACAAATGCTTGTGAACTCTGTTAAATTGCCTGGTGACTTTGGAATAACTCTTGTAATGGCCATCCTGTTTCTTGTGAATCTTTCTAAAAATACCTTTTTCTACCTATTTTTTGTCTCTTAATTTGATGTCATTGCTGACAAAGCCAGCAAGACTCTGACCCATTTCAAGAATCAGTCACTTACTAGGAAACACTAATATGATCTGCTGCTTTTTATCTGTTTTAAAAAGATTACTTTGGGGGACTGAATGGCTCAGGATACCTGTGATTAATTTCTACCTCTAAACACTGTGTTTGATTCTAGCTACGCAATCTTTCTTGTCCTCTTCTCAAGTAAGTTTTTGAATATGATATGCTGCTCTCCATTCAGGTAGCCATGTTTGGATATTAGTTTCATTTACACAGAAGCTCAGCTTTGGCACTTGAGCATACAATACTTGCATACTTCTTGCATGTTTTGAATTTTGCTAGTAAAAATGTAATCCTTATTATTTATTCCTCTTTTAAAATTGTCTGTGATCATAACACAAACTTCACCATCTTCTTTGGCCTTCTTTAGAGTTGGCAAAACAGACCTGCTCATATATATATATATGTATGTATGTATGTATGTTGTAAGTAGGGAAAAATCCTGAAAATAATGTATACAATATGTATGCATTATATATATATATATATATTCTGTATATTTGCAGAAGCCAATTACAGTTGTGATGACAGCATCTTATTAGTTTGTCATCACCAGGCTATACAATAGACACAGGGATATCAGACTACTACAGCCTGTGGTGCTGTGAAAAGCAAAGGTAAAGTGGATTACAAATGAGGCTTCTCCTCTGCCACAATCCCCAGAAGACTCAACAGCATGCTGAAAATCCTGTTCTATACTGCAGAAGAACAAAAACTCACTTTCCTCAGGGCTAGATTCCCTGAAACATTTGACACTAATTTGCAGCAGACTTGAAATATCAGCAGAAAGTGGGCTATATTCTGTTTTTTCCCGCTACCAGAAAAACAATGCAAATAGTATTTTTTGTCTTCAAACAAGGACCATGGAGTCAATAAACTGTCACAGAAAACTTATGACCAGAATCAGGCTGAGAGATAGATGCTGATGTGTTAATGAAATTACTGTAAATAAACTTTTTTTACCAGATAAGATGTCAGCTAGTGGAGGGATAGAAATTACTCTCCCATTCAGAAAAAAAAAATCACCTAGGGTTGGGACCAATGCAGATTGTTAAGGTGAAGCCTGTGCTGGAGCTCACTTTCCAGCTCTTACATCTTGGATTTCTCATGCAACAAAAACCTTCCCAAATGCAACCCCTCCAAAGCCCCAAAATGCACAGTTAATATTGCAACTGTAAGACAACTGTTCTACTTATAAGGCGTTGGAATGTGTTACTCAGTATTACAGCATGTGCTCTTCATTGTTAGGAATGTATCAGAAGAGTCAGAAATTTTGGCAATTCATTATTTTAAACATGTAATTTACTACAAAGAATTAATGAAAATCTGTTATCATTCATTAAGGACTTAGTAATTTAACAGTATCTTTAAAATTGCTTGCAAATGAGACCCAGCTCCTAAAGATATTAACACTAGGATTAAATTACTTCATTTTAAGTATGGACTCCTTGACTACATCATCCTATAGGTGCAGAGGTCCTGAACAATGTTTTGTAACTTGTCCTGTTTAAAGAAATTTTCTCATGTAGGTTTCTATGGACACTTCTGGACTTAATATCTATTATGTGGTAACTGCTGATGAGAAGGCACCACCTTTGTTGATCCCTGGTTAACAAATGTTAGAGCACGAATATAGAGAAGCTTCTCTCCACTGGCTAAGGCTGACACAGGGACACTTCTGTAGCATGAAGAACCACAGAAGGTGGGAACCCTCCAATGAAGCCATCAGGTTAAGGGAAGCAGATGAGATGTGTATGGTAAGGAAAATATATAGAAACGTGCATTTAATAAAAGCTGGTTTGACAGCAGTGCTGAGAATGGAGTAATACATGCCCTGAACAAATTCTAACCCAAAGTAAAACCTTATCATACAACCAGTACTGCCTTGGCTTGTGTGCCATTGCTGGCAAGGGTAGTTGAAGATTAATTTGATGAGCTGAATTTGGCCTTGTATCGGGGAGTGAAATACCCTGCTCCATGAGTAATATACTAGAGCTTTCCTTCAGTGTAACTCTTGTCCTTTTTTTTCTGCAAAGATGTTGCTCTGGGGACTGAGCAGTCAGGCAGAAAACTAGTTTCAAAATCACTACAAAGCAGCACTGAGATGCCAGTCAGTCTGATTTTCTCTCTTTCTTTTTTTTTTTTCCCAGTCCTTTGGAGGCCCCTAAAGATAAATTTCTTTTCTGTTAACACCAATATACAATTTTTAGAAACAGTCTGTTCAAAACAATAAGAATTTTTCAGTGTTTTTGCTTTCCTTCATGTCAGTCAGAGTTATTCATTCCTCAGATAAACACTTTTGTACTTTCCATCCCTTTACTCCTTCATTTTCTCTGTGAAATTGTTTGAAATTGCCATTTTCACTTCAAATGCAAGAGAGACAACACAGTGCACAGCTGATGTGACATGAAATACCAACTTTTATCCTCAGTTAAACACATAAAAGCCCATATGCTTCTTTTGATCATGAGGGGAGAAGGGAGAAATTCAAAAGAAATTTGATATGCAAACTACAGGCAGATGTGGCCCTTACACTGTGATTTTCAAAGGGATCTAAGTCTACATTTCATCTACTTTATGAGAGCAGATGTAATAGTTGTTTCTAGTTGTTTGCACAGAAGACAGTTTTACACAGACTAACTGATTTGGGATTCGTTTGGAACAGGACTGACAAATTTGCCTATAAAGGGTAATGGGGCAATTCCCTTCTCAATTTCTAAAAATTAGAAGTAGCAGTTTAAATCAGCAGTAATACATCACTGAAAAATATGTTCATAAGAAAAAAATGAAATCCATTATTTTGAATAGTGTAATTGGAACAACCTTCCATGTATGTGCATTGAAAGGATTTTAGACAACATACACATTATTCACAAGCTTACATTTTACTTCCCTTATCTTACCTCTACAGATCATATCTAACTGTTTGCTTTTTTGCTCGCTGAAAACAGTTCTTTTCCCCAATTGCCTAAGTACAATTTACTACTTTTTGTATTTTTTTCTTTCATAGCTTATGTAAAAGGGAAACATTTTCATTTAACTCACAGTAACATTACCTTCAAAACTCATTAGTTTCTTTTTATTCCTAATTTCCCCCTCTTTGCTAATTTCCCCCTATCCTTTGCTATTTATCTTTGCAACCATATTACTTGTCTTTGCAAGGTGTACTGGCATAGCAGTTTATGTGAGAGATTCACTGTTTAATTATATCAAATGTATACTGTTGAGGGACTTCACAGAAAGAAAATACTATTCTACTCTTATTGCACTACTGTGTTTTCAGTATTGACTCCAGCTCATACTCTGAGAGCTAAATTACTACAGCCCTACTCCAGGGCCAAAGACTGATAAAGAATTTAAAACAAGTCCCTTTTTCTGTGAATTAAAATCTTTCCTCACTTGCTAATTACTTTTAAGAAGATATCCATTTTTTTGTTTAAAATAAAAAAGGAACAAAATGGATGGCTTTAAAAAGAATTGTACATAATACAGAACCAAAAATACTCTGAACTTCTCTGCCAAAAGATTATCAAAAGTTATGAAAATTTCTATGATGTGGATGGACAATCTGATGCCTGTGATAAATTAAGATACAGATATTGTTTGCACATGTCTCCAACACAACCCATTTTTGGATTTAACTAACTGATAACAAAGAACTGTACCTTAGTAATGTGTTTCAATACAGAGGCAATGCAATTCTGCCACAGGTAGTTTAAACAAACTATATTAAAGGATATTGTACCAAAATATTACCTATAGCTCTGGGATTTGTTGATTGCAAAGCTACTTGTGGCAATAGAGAAAGGCATCAGTCAACTTTATCTTCAAATAACAACATCCTTGGAATAAATCTTTCTGCATGTAATGAAATAGCCTTGGCATGGCTCATTCACTAATAGAAATCAATAATACACCATTTCCCATCATGTAACAAATCATCATGTGTCATACCCCTCAGTCAGAATAATACATTTTATTTAAAACTCAGATATCATCTATGGAAAATTATAAAGAATATTTTCCCAGTAAATGAGAATATACTTCAGTTTCTTTTCCTTTGCAATCTAACTGAGAATCCTGGCCAGAAAATACTCATGAGAAAAATTCAGAACAGTTTATACTTATCAGTATGATATCCATATGCTGAATTAGCACCATCTGTTTTCAACAGATATCAGGCTACTTTGCAAATTTTTGGTGACAATTAAAAAAAAAAACCCTAAAAAATACTGAAACAATCAAAACTAACTCCCCCTTTAGCTTTGAAAGAAAGGAAATATCAATCTTGTTGCATAGGGAATGAAAAAAAAAACAAAACAGCAAAACCAAACAAAAATGGTGTGAGAAAATCTTGGCTTTTTCTGCTTCTCCTTCACTACAGACTTCCTCCACAGGATGGGAGCTGACGAGACACCACATGCTGTGCCACAGCCCTTGTTTGTTCACAAGAGTGAGGATTCATCTGCCCAAGTACAGGCATCATGTGCAGAGTTAATCTGAGCTAGTCCTCCAGACAACTGAACTGCAAGAAAGTGCCATTTTTCTTCAGCTCACCCCATAATCACACCTGCTTCTCCTGACAACTGTGGAAACAGCCACATCTAACACAGATGCCACCAGTAAATGCCTCAGGACAGGAGGTCACTCCCACTCACTACAACTAGAGCAGTTTCAATTCCTGCTTTTGGCTTCTCATGCAATATCTGCTTGAAGCAGAGTTTTAATACTTTTGGGGTTTTTTTGCAGGAATTTCACCACCTTTTCAACTCTTCAGAAATTATACCTCCCCTCAGTTATCAAAGGTTCTGGGTTTGGCTCGGTTTGATCATTCAGGCAATATTTACTTTATTCTGTACTCATGATGCTTTACTTCTGTCTAAGATTAAAGGTGGCAGAGTAAGCAAAGCTCTGATTAACCACTTTCTCTAAAATTGGTTTAAGCTGGGGAACAGTGGCCATGTAGCTGCTGCTGTAAGGCACAGATTAGACAAACTCATCAAGTGCCCACCTGCCTAATTCAGGCCTTTCTACAGCCATCACAGCAAAGCCTTCTTTTGTCCTTTCTGCTCAGCCCTGGCTTCATGGCTGAAGTTTGGCTTCATCCACACTGCTGTGCACCTGCAGAATGGTCTGCATCAAATTCCCCCTCCTCTTTCCAAAACTGCCTTAAAATTACCAATACAACACATTCTGTTAGTAGAAAGCATATTTCTTACTCAGCTCTGGTATTATATACCATGATCCCAATATTACACACTGTTAGAACAGTAGAGTAGAATAGAATAGAATAGAATAGAATAGAATAGAATAGAATAGAATAGAATAGAATAGAATAGAAATTAAACAAAAAAAAAAGGTTGGGAAACTTCCTTGATTGCTGATACTTCTCTTCCAAGCTTCAATCCATTCCAAGAACTCACCAGCTCTCAGGTCTTGCAGTAAACTCTGAATAAGCCCCTCTGCCTCAGTGGAAAAAGTTGATTTCTCATTCAGTTAATTTTGCAAGTATTTTTCTCTCTCTTCTCTGCAGTTTCTCAGGGTCTCCCTTAAACTTCCTTCTGCCTGAAACTTTTCTTTTCCCTCTCCCTCCATCCCTCATTTTCTGAAGCATAAAAATTCCCCCTAAAATACGCTCACTTGATCCCAGGGCAGGCATAATCCTCACACCTTTTAAAGAAATGTAGTTGAACCTGACAACAAACAGAGTAGATCATCTGCCACAGATGGCTAAACTTAGGAGGTGTGAAAACTACTCACAGTATGTCCGGATTTTCCATTACACTTTTTCTACAGTGAGAACATGCCACTAGCCAGACCACACAAAACTCCATACTCCTATTCTTATTCACATATAAAAATGTCATTTCCAGTTTGATACAAATCCATTTCCAAGTGATACAAATCAAACAAAACCAAATTAACATTTCCTCCCAACCCACCCCTAACCTTCAAAAAGCCAACTTTTTAAAGAAAGCATTACCGTTTGAATAGACACATACAGAAATCTGCTATACTGATACAAAACAGAACATCTTCTCATGGAAGAAAAACAGCTTTTATCTGTTTAAAAAAATACCAAAGTGAAACAGATTGCCCGTCTTTCCTTTTGTTGTTTTTTTTTTCCCAAAAATATTTTAAAATATATGAAACCATTTTCTTAAAGTTTATTTTGTGCTTGGGTTTTGTTTTCTTTGTTTGTTTACTTTTATATGTATTCTACTCTCTATGGATACTGCACCATATTTAATTCATGCAGCTGGGACAGAGAAGTGGCAAATGCTTCATCATTTGTATTTAAAACTAGATTGGACATCCACTTCATTTCTTTACCAAAGAAATCCAGACAAGGAACTCAGTTTGCTCTTGATTATCTCAACTGAATAAAACAGTTTTTAAAACATCCTCTTTCTCCTCTTTAAAGTCATAAATTGAGATAATTTTTATATTTTATTATTTTAATAATTATTAAATATAATTTCTATTACCAGCACTGTAATCTACATTCATTTTCAGAGGAGGAAGTATTCCACTCCTGGATAAATTTCATCAGATGACAGCCTTGCATGCAGTGTGATATTTAATGCAACTGTGTAGGGCTGAGGAAGAAGAAAGCAGTAACCTTTAATGAATTTTCTTCCTACTATTTTAATAGTAATTATACTATTTTAGAATCATGACCTTCCTCTTCCCATTTCTGCTTATTGTGACAAGCAGGACAGGAAGACAGAAAGTTGGCAAAGACTACTTTTAAACACTAATGAAGCTAAAAATTAAGATAAGGCAGCAGAAAAATCAGAACTTAATGTGAAAAATATGCCATTTGCAGTTTCTAAACCTACATACGTAACAGAAAAAAAAAGAAGAAAGAAAAAGAGAAACAGAATTTTATGCAAGAGCAGTATTTCAAGACATAAAAGAAAAATGAAAATTCTTATAGTTGGCTTGGAATCTAGGATATATATTCACTGCATGTACAGAAGGAAAAATGCTCTTTTCTTCCCCCTCATATTCAGATCTCCTATTCTTGTTCCAAACCATTGTTTGTCCACTGCTACCATAGGTAAGAAAAATCCAGATAAAAAATAGTTCTGCTCAAATATATGCGTATGGGCTATACCAATCACTCTAAACATGCAATATGATGTTTCTTATTACAGAAACACAGGAAATAATAATACAAAGATGTCCACAGGATAGTGACAGATTTGGGTTGGTTCCCTTCTCTGTTCTTTTTTATATGTTTTATTCACTATTTTAAAATTTCTAGGAAACACAGAGTTTACAAAGAGAAGAAAATTAATGAAACCCTGAAATATATGTAATCATCCAAATGCACATTCTAGACCAGTGGAAGCGCAAGAGCTAAAAAATTAATCCAAATTTTAGAGTATCAGGATAAACAAAACAAGAACACTTTTTAGTTAGTATTTAGTTAGAAAACAAGAAAAAATGGCTATCCATGAAAATGGTTCTTCTAAACATTCATTGCATGATGCTATCACTGAGAACTTTAGCTAGGATGGAAAGACAAGAAGCACAAATGTTAAACAGTTTAATGCAGAAAGTCACCCTCCAGTAACAGGCCATAATGGCATGTTTAATACCACTATAGAGATGAGGTATGCCTACTTGAAACACTAAATAACTGGATGTTGGATGGTGTTTGATGTAGAAAAATAGTTTTGGTCATTAGTTCACCTATATAAAATCAGTGGGTGCAGAGATTTTGTTTCAGTTTGTCTCATTTTGAGTCAAATCTGATTTTCTGGGCATCCTAAGATTATTATAAGATTAGGAGCACCTAGATCCAATTGAGAAAATTTTAAAAATATTTCTATTTAATATATTGCAAATTTTGAATAATTTTTGCATTAATTTGGTATTATTTAAAATATAAATATTGCATATTATTTAAGCAAAGCAACATCTCTTAGCTGAAATATTTGATCCTGTAAAAAAATTAATGTTTAATGGGTCTCAGCTTTATTGCATTTTTCTTTATCTGCTCTGCTCTCTTTCTGGAGAACATTAAATCACATTGTATCAGTTGATGATCCCATTTTTCTACTGAAAATATATGACTTAGTCAATATCATGGAGGAAAGGCTGAATTAGGTGGATTTTGATCTGAAATTGTGTTCCAGATTCTACTGTCATGAACTGATTTCCAGTTGAACTGCATGGGAAAAACCAGAACACTTGAAAACCTTCAACTTATTCTCAAGGCTATTCGTCCTTCTGTAAAACCAGCTCAGGAGAATTTATAAATCAGAAATTTAAATTTGTTCTTTTTCAGTTGGCCACTAGATTTCCAACGAGTGTTTAAACATTGAATATTCTGAACTGCAAGAAAAGTATTTGTAATAAGATTTTTAAAAAATGGTTTAACTTTTAATAGAAATTATTGGTAGTCCTATACTTTCAGCATAAAACTCACAACTGATGACAAAGACTTTCAGAAATAAGGATCAGAAATACACAGAAATATTTGAAAACATTTACATGTTTTTCCCCATTATATAAGTACAAAATATTTATGACAATGAAGTTAAAATATACTGTATTTCATATTGCTACTTTTTGAGAGCAGGTCACCTTTCTTGATTCACCTTATTTCTTAATTCATTATAATTGGTCTGTGTTATATATCAACACAGGTAAGATACACATCGAAATTACTAAAATAAAAACAGATGTAAAAATTTGATGCAAAAAGGAGACTTCCAGAGTCTCAGCTACTTTATTGAAATCTCCAGCTCAATGGAGACATTCAGAATTTTTCTATATATTGAACTCCTTTTGGGTTTTGAAGTAAATGGAGCTGATTATCACTGCCTGTCACTTCCCCATTCCACCATTTACTTTATTGACTATATTGCCCATACTTCCAGAACAACTCGGACAGAAAATCCTTTTCCATTAATAGAAACATTATTTTTGTTGTTGTTATTGTTGTTGTTGTTTTTAAAATATTTCTATTTGGAATGGGTAGTAAAGGGAAAAAGAAAAAAAAATCAAAAACATGGTTGTCTGGTTTTTGATTTGCTGGGGTATTGTTTTGATTGTTTTTTGGTTTTTTTGTTGTTGTTGTTTTTGTTTTTTCTTTTAAATGACATAAGAAAAAATGTGTTTCCAGAGAATCACTACCTATTTTTTCAGCTTGAAAATGGCCTGGTCCTTTTTTTTCTTTCTCTCAAAAAACTATCACTGTATTTTTCTTCTCTACCATACAAAACTTCTTTTTTTTTCTTGTGCAAATTTTAAACTTCTTCAATATAAAATTCAGATTTAAAGGTTAGTTTCTACTATTAAATTTCCGGCAGTAATATTTCAATCATTTAAATGAATACCCTTCCTTCCTGCTCCCCACATTCTGTCAATTTAGGGGTTCCATTTTTAATAATAATCAGAACAGAGAAATTCTGTTTCAAAGGAAGTGCAAAAAGTTCCTCATATTTGAAATAGTAAAATTATCAATTAAAAAAATTAATTTCCTAATGGAAATGCATGATCCACAGCTGACTGAATTAACAGAGTGTATCAGCAACTTCAGAGAATTTTATAGGGGCCATCAGATTAGTGATTCTACAATAAAGCACAAGACTCTATGGTTTCAAAAGGCAAGGGAAATACTCAGATCTGAGCATCATAGATTCATTATAATAGGTCACAAAGGGTTCAGCAGCAATGTTGTAAACATGTTTTTAATCTTCCCAAATAGAGCAAAATATTACAACATTAAGATAGTAAAAGTCATGTTCCAAGAGACTCTAAAATAAAATCGCATTAATGAGTGCCAAGTAGAATTTGGGATTCTGCTGTAACTTATAAGTGTTTTGGCAATGCTATATCACTCATCCTTCAATTGTAGCTTCTTATTACATTTGTACAAAACACAGAAATACTTTTATGTCATATTTTCTGAAGAAGTATTTCAGATAGAGGTTTTACGGAATAGTATCACTAGATTTTGGGGAATTCTTTTTCAAGTCTAGTTACCCATAGCATAGGAAGGAAAGAGACATTTTCTAATATATGACTTAAAAAATCTAAAATACCTTTATAAAAGATTTTCTATGTATAATGATGACAGGCATTAGTATGTATATATCACCTATGAACTACATGCAACCAAAAAAATACCAGGGTTTTTTTTTGAAACAATGATTTCTTAAAACTTAACTGTATAAAAAAAAATCTAGAAAATTGGAGGAAGTTCTATCAGGAAAAAGAGCCAACAACCCAAAATCCCAAATCCAGCAATTTCCAAAATTTCTCTAACCTAATTACAGGGCTTGAGAGCTTAATGAGGGGCACAGACTAGTGTTTCCTGAACTGTACTGTGTATTTCTTTATAAAGAAATGTGCATAGGAAATGCTTTAGAAAATGTAATTTGTTTCTGAAGTGAAGCAGCACAGGAGATCAACTGTGTCTGCACTCGACCTAATGACAACAATAATGTTAACTGGAAGAGAATAACTCAGAGGAGAGAGTCTCCCAACGCTTCCTATCCCATTTTATATCCACACAAACCATTAAAAATGTCATTTAGAGATCCCATTGTAGGCCCAGTAAGATAGTCAGGGCTTGAGGGAGAGTCTCTGTTCAAAGGAGGAAGGTTAAGGGGACTGAGCTTAAAAAAAAAACCACCTAATTGTTGTTTTCAACTCTAAAATGAAGCAGCACTGAGAAGACAGAATCTTCTATGGGATGCACAACGAAGGACAAAAGGCACAAGTTGCACAAGAGAAGTGAAGCAATCTTCTACATGAGAGCAGTGAATTCTCAGAACAGATTGCACAGAGGAACAGTAAAATCTCCATCCACAGAGATTTTCAAAATTCAACTGGGCAAGTCCTGTAGACATCTGATCTAACTTAGAAATTAGCCTACCTTTGAGGTCAAGCTGGGCAGTATGACCACCACAGCACCTTTACAACCTGATTTTTTTGTGATCTGTGATGACTGAGGAATTTAGAGAGGAAATGTTTTCAAAATATTATACAGACACCAACATCTTAATGGATATACTGCTATGATGCTGTGTAAGGAGTGAAAGATTAGGGACATCAGTATTTATTTTAATTAAACTAAAGCTTTGATGTCCCATAACTGTGGACTATCTGAGATAAAAATACCCTCAAAAAAAGCCATTTGTTTTTTGGCATATATGTATGTATGTCTGTGTGTGTGTCTGTGTGTACACATATGGTAAAAATGCTACTTCTCTAACATCGTCAAAACTTCTTGTTTTCCATCATGAGTTTTTGGGAAAATGATGAAGAGACAGGAAGAAAAGAGATAAAATGTGTTCCTTTTCTTAAATTATCATTCCTCAGACAAGCAATGATCAAACAGGCTGTAAGAACATAAGGACTCAGAGCAGCCTACACCACCACTGTCACAAGAATAATTTTTACTGCCTAAAGAAATATCTGAAGGCATTGTCTGATCAAATGGGCAAAGCACAAACTCACTTATTCCATTCCATTCTTCCTAGAAGACCATGATATTGATGTAGTTGGTTGTAACTTAGGAATCATAAAAGGAGCATCAATATGATCTAAGTGATTAACCCAGACAATGAAATTTCTAAAAAAAAAAACCCAGTAATTGCTTCTAATGTCAGCTGAGACAAGAAGCATAATTTTATTTCACTGTTGCCTTCTTACATTGTATATATACAGCAAAAACACAGCTATGAAGGAGGTTACAGAAAAAAATTCCAGGAAAAAATGAAGTAAATATAACCTCCAAACTATGGTATGACTTCCTGAGTCCTATGCCATCATGTTTTAATAATGCTATACAGCAGCTGAATATAAGGACTCAGTCTTGAAATAATCTTCCCTACATTAAACTTAAATTTTAGGTGGGTAACTCTCCTTCTGATTCACTCCATCCATCACCCTTCCTGACTATCTTTTCACCTCTGGTAACTGCTGACTGTCTAAATCACAGAGTTATCCAGTCTTAGAGAAATCAAACCTGTTAAACTTCTCATCCCACACAGACACTAAAGAAATTCTCAGCATATAATCCTCCTTCAGACCTTCCTCCATACTAGTTATTAAATTTCAAACCCTGCCTTCACTCTTAGTTAATGGCTGGCCCATTAACGCCCCAGGGAAAAGGCTCACCAGGCAGTGTAAGAGCACCAGCACACTCGATGCTTGAGCTGGATTTGGCATCAGCAAACAGCTTGCAAAGTGAGTAAGGTGAGATAATCAAAGCTGTATTTTGATAGGAACCACTTAGATTGGATAAGAGAGAGTGTGTCTGAGAAAGACCAGCTGGGAAACAGAAGTAGGGTTTAGCAAGGAGATTAGAGGGAAGATATGGACAGATGGAGAATGTGAACAGAAATTGAACTAAGACCTGAATTCATGATGTACAAAATGCATGAAGTTCTGAAGGAGAGCCAAAAGGCAGGCTTCCTCTGCAGTCTCACACCAAGGGAGAAATTTCAGGCTCTGCATCAAAATTTCACAGAGATGTCTAAGCCATATCTTGTGACAGACTTACTTATTTGAAGTTTCTAAAGAGTTGACTTAGGCAGCACAGCACTAACCAACCTGGCTACTCTTAATTCCTCTCTCATATCTTCATTTTAAATACAGGGACTGCAAGCACTTACTATGCCATTATGGATTCCACTCCCTGAGCTGAACATTGCAGCAGGTAAATCACTTTTATTTTAACCAGAGTTCAGCTACTTCTTGGTAACAAAATTGAAAGTTATTTTGAGAAATTGAACTGAGAAGATAAGCACAAATGAAAAACTTGCTCTCTCCAAGTGAGCTTTGAGAACTGTTGACAGGATAGCTTCTGAAATTCTGAGTTTGTGTCAGCAGAGTCAACCTTGTCCTGTAAATAAGAAGTTTGTCTGCACTATGATGCCCTATCAGCAGCCATTCATCTTAAAAGCATACTGAAGAGACCAGAAAATAGTGGAAAGACTTTTTATAATGACACTTCAGTGAATTAAATAAAAGTTATTTTAAATTAATATTATTTAAATGTTTATCTTTAATTGAGCTTTAGCACCTAAAAAACAGTTTATAAACCTAACTTTAACTGAATCGTAACTTTTTTTTTGTGCGGAATTGATAAAAGGAAACTAGTACATAATTAAGAAATTCACTGTTTTGAGAGAAAAAAACAGGAAATAAGAACACAGAAGAATTAGAAGACCAGTATTTTGAGTGATCATGGGACCAAAAGCAGTCTCAGTCATCTAGAACCTTACTGTAGTCATTTGACAAATTAGTGGGATTTATCTTATTCTAAAATAAAACCGTAAAATAAATGTATTAACTACTGTTCCCTTGGAATATTTCTGCCTGCAGATTATAACAGGAATATACAGCGACCAGATCAGGTGGGATTTTTCACCAATATCTAATGTTAAACATCTTATTTCTAATCCTTCATACCTTAGGCTATGCCGTGTTAGCCAAGGAAGACAAGAGACTTTCAGGCTTCAGAAGACAAATGGATGGAGAAAACTAAAATAGGGAGTAAATGCTTCTTCAGCTAAGGGGTGGAAGGAACAAAACAGGGGACATTTAGGCTATTTGATTATGCCTGTCTCAGTTTACCATCTTTTAAATGAATACTGCATCACTGCAGTCACCCATATTATAGAAAGGGCCATATATAGCTGAGTGGTTGGTGTACTCAGCACTCTGTGGCAAATGCTGTATTGATACAAATTAACAGCAAAGATGTGCATGATACTGTCAGAAGAGCCATAAATACTAAAGAAAGTTGTCTTTAATTTTAGAATTTACTTTTTAAACATAATTCTATTACTCATAGTGCTCAAGATAGTCTTGGCTTGGAAAGGAAATCAGTCATGTAAGCTATCTAACCCTTTATGGTATTCCCAATATTCAGCTGTAACACAATTTCACTAAAATATATCAGTTCTAAGGCATCTGTGCTTCTGTAGTTATAAAATTGATATCTACTAAAAATCCTAGGCCACAGATTGAGATAATCCATCCTGTGTCTCTACTGGATGTAAAGAGTGGTTAATATTTGTCATATTTAAAATAATGTTTAACACAGTGAATAACTCTTATCTTGTCCAGATCTACACAGCCAGATCCTGCAGACAGCTAACCAACATTGTCTAAATCTTTTATCCTTTCTCTTATGCTCAACTTTGAAACATCTCATCCTCTAACTCTTCACTGGTGCTGAGCTAAACTGCATTTAGTATTAAAGCTGAAGTCTCACCAGCCCTGAGCAACGTAGAACAACTGCAATACAGGCAGCACGTGTCAGTATTTCCCAAAACACCACTACCTTTCCTGCAAGTACTTGATATTTTTAAGTCATATTATGTCTGAACATTTACTGCTACACTGGGCCATTTTCACTCCTGCTATTGCATAATCAACAATATTCCTGTTCTGTTTTGTTTTCTTTTTTTTCTTCATTACCTGTATCACTATTGAAATTTTGGAACATTGCTCTGAATTGTAATTCTGTTTTCCAAAGCAATTGTATTTCCTATCTCAATCTAAAAATGCTATGAGTAATTTCTTCATACTTTAAATTGCAAACTGAATTATTAAAGAGTAAAGCCTAGAACAAGTCCCTGTTTGATACACTTGAAACTGCTTTCCTGTTTGGCAGTGACCATATTGACCTAAGATATTCACTTCCAGCTGGCAGATAGAAAGAAAACTTCAGTTTAAAAATCATAATTGAAAAATAATTAGCTTAGCAATAATGTTGTGTTGGAGTAAGAATGTAAAGAAGTGCAGCATAAGGGACTATTTTTCTAAATATTTAATAATGAAATTTGAGCTTGCAGCAATAACATGCAAAACCATGTGTCTATCTTAACAAATTATTTTTAATATGAAATCACTGTCTCAGAAAAGCAATGCCTGATTAGAAGGATTTTGAGCCTCAGAATAAAAGTAAAGTTAGTTCTAACATAGTCAAGCTTTATTAAATTAAAGACTAAGAAACAAGCAAACAAAGACTTAGATGCTATTAGCACACCTTGCTTTTTGAAACATTAATAGCACAAGAGGATCTGGCCTAGCCACTATTTCTAGAGATAAGAAGAAAACCTTCAGAGACCTGGTATGAATTTATGAAGTTAATAATGCTGTGCAGAGTATTACAAACACAAACACATCTAGCTGAAAGATTAATGGCTACCTTCATGTCATCCTTTTGTAACTTTTATTTTTTGGGGGTGATTATATGGGGTATATCTAGCTCCGCAAATATTTTTCATATTGTTCCTAAGGGAATAATGTAGGGTTTTGAATATTTTAGTATCTCATATGCTAAAAATAAGTTAGGAATTACTATAAACTAATTAGCCTTCTTCAGGAGAAACTCAATAGGAAGCTCTGTCCTAAGTGTAACTCAAACAGGCTCAAATTCCAGGAGGGAAAGCCAGTCCAAACCCATGACTGGCTCCTTTTGCAAAAATACCCAGTACAACAGATAATTTACATCAGCTAATTTGACCTATTGTTCAACTTTTACTGCACCAAACAACTTGCTAATAAAACACAGATAGCACTTTCTTTCTGACAAAGATTTTATAGATATTGTTTTTCTGCTCCTTTTGGAGAATGTACCTTTATTTTATCAGCTTCAGCCAAAGATGCTCATTAAACTGTAGACAGAATAAAATGCAGATAGCCAGAATTATCAGAAGAGCATGTGAAAGAAATCCTCTTTTTTATTCCTGTCAGACGAATTCCACTGGTAGAACTTTTACCCTCCTATTCATACTAACTGCAGTAATCTGTGGCTTGAGAGGAGATGAAGATCTGAAGCAAAACGGAGCTGAAGCAGGCCAAAATTTGCTAATGGGTATGTGCCCCTCTGTATTTCTTCTGAGCCTGCTTGGTTCCACTGTATAAATTTATATCCAGTATTTATTACTTTAAAACAAGGAACATTACATTTGCCTATTTCCACACCAAATATTCTAAGTATTCTTAAAACAGATAACCACGGTAACCAAGTCAATCAGAAATTAACCTAAAGATACTATTGTACCTCTGTTTTCTGGAAGATAAAAGACTAAGGGATGGGAATCATGGCCAAGGATGGTTTTCTTAATGACTATATAAGACTTGGCATGAGAGGAAGATGAATAAGCTGAAAGCAGGTGAGAAAAGGCCCAAGTGACATAAAACCAAGGCTCTTTGTCAACTTTGCCATAAATCTCATGCTTTATAAAAGATTGTTAAGGAAAAAGAGTGAACACCATAATGATTTTCTATTATGCATGAATGTCCCTTGGTTGAATAGAGAAGGTGTGAAACCAATGAATACAAAAGTATCAGGCAGAAAAGACTGACCCAATTAAATGTGCTTTAGAAAATAATATTAATATGACATGTTGCCTAAATGTGGGCTATTCTGTCTCTTTTGCAGACCTGACAGATGGAAAAAAGATGCTTCAGTCACATAAATGTTATTCCAAAGGATATATATAAGAAATACTTCTCAGGAAACAGTAGCTTGAAATGTAAATAGGACTCTAAATTGTAAATAATTCAGACCACTGGTAAAAAAAAAATGATCTTAAATCTTGCTAAAACCACATGGTTAAAGGAAAAGATAGATAGGTCCTATTTTATTATTCACAAAGGGACAAGATTGTTGAGAATTGTTTCTAAATGTGACAGAGATTGTCTTTGTAACTCAGTTCCCAATGAATTTGTTTGAAGCACACGAAGAAAGAATGTGACAATTTTAAAGCACAAGAGAAAATTGGTGGGGAATATCTACACCATCTCTGGATTGCTGGCCTGAATTCACTAATTCAGCCTCAAGAAAAGATTTTCCATCCATAAGCAATGGATCAGCATTTAGGCCTGTTGCTAAGTGTATTAACACACTTCCAGGCATTCCTGCATGTGAAGTTCACAAACTGCATGAAAGCCGTATGAATTATGCAAATCAGACTTCTCCCAGATCATTCTTTAGGACTGGTTTATGCACACTCAAAATGAAGGACCAGTTGCCACCAGTGTCTGGAGAATTTTCATTAAAGCACAGCCCAGCGATGCCACTTAGAAGCATAGCTAAAAAAATTAAAATTTAAAATAAAAATTTAAAAATTTAGGTACTACCAAAGATGGTTCCTCACTCAACACCCATCTGTACTGAAACCCATATAGCAGCTGTTTCTGCAAAAGGTAGTTCCTCCATTATATGGAAGTATAGATTTTACAGAAACCAAAATGCTATTATTCCCTTTTTCTGGGTTGAATCATAGAACTAAAATGGAAAATTAAAGTCATTGAATTAAGCCTTTTGTGGTACAATATGTGACCCCCTATGTCTCAGACCAAAAATCACTTCTGAATATTTTACAGTAACTAAAAGAAATATAACAAAGTACTAACCCCTGTTAGCTGGAATAAAGCTCAGATATCATAGAAACCAAGGGAAACACCTATGTCTTGTTCTTCAGCAGTAGAAGAACTATGTTACCTGACATGCTGGCATGACATTAAGAAATGAACTTACTCCCTGCTTCTGAGGAACCTAAGCAAACAGAAATATCCACCTTCAAACAGGGTAATTATCCCTACCTCTTTCTCTCAATTCATTATCCAGGAAGAACACTCCTTGCTGAACTACAACTCTGGTGATCAGATTAGTCCTGAATAAACAAGCAAAACGTCATGGATATGATAGATGGAATGTTTTAATTCTACTGGGAACAACTACCTTGTTTTCCCTTTTCAGTGCTCAGATGTACAGCATGTCTGTGAAGGTCAGTTGTGGATGCTCCATCTCCCTGGAAATATTTAAGGATAGGTGGGATGGGGATTGCAGAAGCCTGGTAGTGAAAGGTATCCCTGGTGTCAGGAAAAGTTGGAACTAGATGAATTTTGAAGTCCCTTCCAACACACACCATTCTGTGATTCTGTGAAATCATGATGTTTTAACCTTCTAGTTTTAAAGTTAAGAACTTCAGAATACCACAGAAGATGATACACATTAATGTGTTAATAAAGGCATCTAAAATAAATTCCACTCCTAAACTCAGTGTAATTCTTCTCTTAATATAGCAATAGAAGAAATCTTGCATTTCTTATGTAAATAAAGACACATTTTGGGGGGATTTTGCTTGAAATAATCACTTTTTTTAAACTACATTATGAAAACTTCATTTAATTTTGCCTTACAAGTATGGTAAATCACACCAGATAAAAATGTCAAGAAAAGTGTCTCTTAATAAACATATTGATAGGATTTACTCTAAGTGTTAAAGCTTAGATGTACAGTTTCTATCCTAAAGCTGACAAGCTGTTGACAGATGTGTCTTTGCATTAGTTTCACGAATACAAACACTTCTGCTGAGTCTATGCATTGCTTAGCTGTGAATGTTTTATGTGTGTGACAGGTCATGTGCAAGATCTTCTGCAATTTGCCTCATTTTAGCTGAACAGACATTTTGCATCCAAAGGCAAAAGGAAGACAACTCCCATCTTTGATTACACATATGCAATCTGTACAAGTGCCAAAGATGACTGTGACTGGCATGTGACTTGATTCTGTGGCACACTGGTGTAAAGCTGTTTCTTTATTATGTTAGACAGGTACTCACATTTTTTATTTTTTTTTTTGTTGCTGCTGAATGGATGGATTGCATTCTTCACTTCCAGACTCTACTGACAGCTCCTGGTGCTCTCATGAAAACCATTCCTATGGCTATTCACTCTATTGAACCCCACCATACTCAACAGTCTAATAAAATCACTGCTGGGGAGCTCACTGCCACAGGGAGTGCAAGAGACACAAGGCTCACAAAATTGGGTATCTTTGGGAAATATCAGTTCCAATGGGTCGTTTTCACAACGTTTTCTGGTGCTGACAAGATACAATTCCTATTTTTTTCTTGACTCAGCTATGCTTGACTGCTGATATATACATCACTAATGGACAGCACATAAGAACTACAAAGGGGGTGGCAAGCTATACTTTTTCTTTGGATTAATAGGAAGGCACCATCTATATTCTTTCTAGTGTTCACACAGACACAATAACTAGAACAGACAAGAGAGTGGAATTTAACATACACACAGCTTGTTGGAAAATTAAAAGTGCCACCACTGAAAGTAATGTTACCTGGATTTTTTTATTATGTGATTAGCTACCAGGTTACTTTTCAGCCTTTCACTTAGGCTAGATTAGATAAAATGTTGCAATAATTTTCTTTAAAAGTTGCATTAAAGAAGAAAATTATATTTAAAGCAATAGTTCTCAGATATATTTAATCATCTTTGTCAGAATCTCCATAACATCTTTCCCTCAAATGTTGTAAAAAAAAAAAATTTCTATTGGAAGAAGTGTATGACTGATGAAAGGGCACTGTCTGAAGGACAAGTTATAATTTCATTGTAAAACTTTGAAAGTGACCAGTTTTATTCTTACCCACCAATTGTGTAAGGATCAACTTTTTTGCTCAATTGTCATGAAAAAAGTACCTGTGAATCATATACATGAACATCCTTTTCACGTGCAATGTTTATGAATGCAGACAAAGACATAACCCTGATTCATGAACTATTAAAAAAGTGATGGCATATTCATCCATGCAAAAAAAATATTCATATACACATTCAATTTCCTTAAGGTAGTGAAAGATCAATCTTTCATTTCCATTTTATTCTTTTATGTTCAGCTCTAGTAAATTCTCTTTTTCAGAGTGAGCTATTTTGTAAGTTTTCCTGTACTGAATTTCACTCTTTTGAATGATATAATTTTCCCCTTCTACCTTTCCATTTTTTAACTAGGAAATTAGGTACTCTGTGTCAGGAGGCACAAAAGTGTACCCAAAGAATTAACAAAGACCTTATCTGTTGTGGGCACTGTACATACAAAGAATGAATAAAAAACAGTCACAGTGCCAAAAATATTTCAAAGTTAAGGCAGCATCTTACTTCCACAGTTAGAAGGATAGTCCAAAAGTAATCCTACATTTAAACTTAAGTATAACAATACCATGTGGCTCTAACAACAAAGATGTACAGTTGAAAAAATGTCAACAAGGTTTACACTTTGCCAACAATGACACTGTGTGTATGCTTTCACTGAACTTTTGAATGTGATAAAATGTACAAAAGAAATTACTGTCCAGTCTCTCCTGTGCTTCAATATGATACTGCCCTAAACTCATGGTATAAACAAATGGACATGCTGGAGGGAATACTGTAAGTCTTGTGGAAACTAGATAATTTAGATCTTGTACTGTAGAACTCTCCTTCATAACATAACTGGACTGAGTAATTAAGAACTGAAACTGATATAGAAACTGCAAAAGCAATTTATGTTCCTATTTTCAGATGCTGATGAGGTCAGTCTATTACATTCTTCAAGGATCACTGTAAATATTTTCTTTCTTGTTGGATATGTGTCTTTTCCTCCTTTAAACTCCATGTACCTGACTTCAGTATAAGCTAACTGAACCTCAGAGACATTATGAACAAATCTGCACCAGAGATTAACATGCTTAATGCTTAACATAGCATCAAAGCTGAAGTCAACCATGATGGTCATAGGAAGTTTACAGAGCAGCTTCCTCACCCTCTACTTCATGGTCAAATTAGTGCAGTCCACTTTATATTAATTTCCTTGTGCTTGTCTACTTGCACCCTACCTTCCATAAAAATATCCCACTCCTTTATTAGGCTGCAACTACTTTGAGACATGGGCTATTTGCTGCCTGATAGCTACACACTAGTGAAAACCATATAGCTCATTGCTGTTTGGGTTCAAGGCAAAAGCATAAAGAACGTGTTGATACAATAAGAAACAATGGTGTACAAGCTCTTTGTTTTCTTGTCTTATTAAAGAATAATGTATGTGTTCAAACTCTGCTGTAAAGACCTTTAAACAATGAGTGGTTTATAGAATTCATCATCCATCATAGAAGGATAAAATTTATATCAAATACATATGTGTATCTGTGAAATAAGTGAACTGAATAATTTGTTCTCAGAAATGGTTTTACTCTACTTTTATAATATTTTACAGTATTATACCTACTCTCCAGTATTAAGTAGAACCCAACCATTTCTTACAATCCATGAGCAACGTTCTTCAAGGTGCTGTTCCAAATCCTCTGCATGAAACTTTAGTGCTCATGCTATTTCACCTACTGTGCTTTTTGTTCATTAGTGAATGATGTTTATACAGAGTGCCAATGCCATAACTGTGGCTTTCCCTTCAAACTTCCAAGTACTGTTTTCCAAGCAGTAATAGCATGGGAAGCCTTTAATACTGCACGAATATGTGAACCTGCAGGAACTACTTACAGTGGGAGCCTTGGAGGGTATAACCAGATTATGTTGTGTTTGAAAGCCACACAAATTATCAAACAGAGAGAACAAACCCTCTTTATTCTATCCAGTCTGTACTAATCACAGATTAGTACAGGTATTCACAGATAACTGAACATAAAAGATAAATATTGATGAATGGCAACTCTTCCAAAGTGCTGAAAAGATACTGATGCATCAACTCACAGAAGGGAATGGTCTCAGATAAAAGACAGCCAAGACCATACCATATTATAAAGGTACTTTTTTTGCTAAGACTTATTCCTCTTATTCATAAATATCAATCTGATTCCCAAATATGAAATCTTACTTCTCAAGGAAAAGAAATACTGCAGAAATGAAAATTTTGATCCTACTGATGTCAGCCTCCTCTGACCCCTATAAGAAACAGCCCTTAAAAGTTGCATAACTTTCTGATAATTCTCCTTACCCAAAAGAAACAAATTAAAATGGATTTTTGATATGAGACCTTTTGGTCTGAAAAAGATAAAATACGTACACACTGGGACAGAAGATTATCCACAGAATCACACATGGCTAAGAAACCTCATGAGGGTCAAAAAGAACAACTAACTAAGGCAATTATAAATCTGGTGTTATCTGCCTCTCAGAAGGCACATGCAGTAATTTCAAGGTAAATGCACTACAAACTGTGCCACAAGAGCTGGATGTTGTATGATTAGAAAGGAAATGCATTCAATTTTCTGAAGCTGGATCCAGCTGAAGAGCTGGATGTTGTATGATTACAAAGGAAATGCTTTCAATTTTCCGAAGCCTTGTCAGTAACCCTTATACTGACAATGAATTGCCATATAAAACACAAAATGCCATCCAAATTCTGAAAATGTACTTCTTGTGTTACTTCCTGAATATTATTGATATGGGCGTCTCTGTTTCAAAGCAGTGAATGAACTAACCCTTGCTTTAGACAGCAGATATTCCTCTCGCCTTTTCAGAAAGGTATGCAAAAAGACTACATACACATGTACTGGAAATGAGTGTGTCTGTCCTCATGCTGTACTGATAGCTGTAGAATTGCATATTATTAAAAAAAATAAAGAAGCAAGCAAATACTTCTTACCATAAAACCCTCAGTGTACTGAAACTGAGCTCTGGAACTGTCTTCTGCTGTGGGACTCAGGGGCTTAGGATCAGACATAGAACGTTGCATCATCTTTGCTGTCTTTGGGCTTGATGGAGGAACCTTGGCCATGTCAGCATGCAGCATCTTCTGAGGGCTGATGTCATCAGTCATGGGTTTTTCATAAGGTACAAATGCTGACTCTATAACTTTGCTTGGTGAAACGGGTGAAATGGGTGAATAGAGAACTTTGGGAGATTTGGGAGGGGAAGGGACTACCTGTAATGTGGAGTCTGGACGAAGGTGGGATGTGTATCCTATCTCTAATGGTGTCGGACGTTTTTTATCTTTCTGAGGAGATGAAGCTGACAGATATTGGGGACTTTGAGTGTCTGATGCTGCCTCTGTTTGACATCCTAGACTTTCTCCTTTATATGTCTTTTCTGGAGCTGAAATATGCTTTATGATTTCAACCTTAGCATCCCATCGGGCCTTGATTGAAGGTGTTCTTATTGTTCCTACAGGTTCTGTTTGCACAGAAATCTCTGCCACTGTCTGAACTGCGATACTAGATACTTTGGAGAATGGTTTAGCTTTGTCTGCCTCAGTGGTTGTCTCACTGTATTTCCCTACACGAAGCTTCCTTCTGGATTTGCTGGAAAGATCCCATTCCTCTTGATCTTCGTCATCGGTCTGAACACTTGTATCAACACTCTTCTTACTTCTCCGTCTCCTGCTGGTGTAGCCTCTTTCTGCTCCATCCTCATCATCAGTTTGCACTCCACTGTCCACTATTTTTTTGAAACACCGGGGCTCTTCTTCCAGGGTCTCCTCAAACTCCTCATAGGGACCACGTAATTTTGGCATAGAACTTCTCTTTTTCAATTGCTTCTCCTCTCTAACATCAATATCCTTAAGAGACATTTCTGAAACTGAGCTTAGGATACCAGACCTGGGTATGTATTGGGTAATGCCATCAGACTGAACTGTATACCATGCTTGACTTTGTGGAATTTCAATACCCAGCACCCCTGAAGCTGTAGTGGTTGTGTCATCAGTAGGCCAAAATTGGCCATTTTCTGTGCTTGCATACTGTCCTTCCAAAAGTGTTTGATCTGTGGTAGTTTGTGGTGACCCAGTTCCTGAAGGGTCATAACCATACTGATATATTTGACGAAGTTTTTGCTCCTCTAACTGCTGGTGGAGCTGTTGTTGAAGTTGTTGGAATTGTTCAAGCTGCAACTGCTGCTGGGCTAATGTCTCTTGTCTCATCATAAACTGAGCTTGTCGTTCCTCCTCCTGCTGAAATAAGAGATGATGTTTCATGGATTGCAACTCTTCAAGCTTTTTTTGCACCATAAACTTTTCTTGTTCCCTAAATCTTTGAATTTCCTGACGTTCCCATTCCAGCTCTTCTGCAAAGCGCTGCTGCTTAATTTTCTCAAGCTCAAGAAGTTCCCGCTCCAAATCAAGCTGCTGCTGTTTGCCTTCTTCAGGGGCAATGAGAAGGGCAACCTCATCATCAATTACACCTGTATAAACTTCAGATGCTGTAGTTAAAGCAGGTATCAAGCTGGTTGGCTCAGTGGTAATAGTTTCTATAGAATGAGGTGGTAACCCTGACTCCATACCAATGGCAGTAATTGCTTTATCTTTTTCAGCTGCAATGGTTGTCAAGAAACTATATGATCTTGGGAGTGGCTGAGTCTGTTGCAAAGTTGATAAAGAGGGCACTGAGTCAATTGTTTGGAGAGTAGGTAAATCTCTGACACTTGTACTGAAAATAGAACCGGGTTGTGTGGTGATGGCAAATGTGGATGGGATTGGAGTTGCTACTGAAGAATAAACAACACCATTGGATGATCTTAAAACACTTCCAGCGCCAAACTGGGAACCCACAGATGACACCATTCTTGCTTGGGAATACTGTGGTGTACTGAGCCCGAGGCCAGAAATCTGCCGAGTCTCTGGATATGGACCTGTAGTCTTGCTTGAGTAATCCATAACCTCACCTGAAATTACAGGGCAAAGTTACAGTCCAGTCCCACAAAAGAATGCTGCTTTGTGGATTCTGAAAGTCATCCCATCTTGATGAAATAAATGGGAAGGGGAAACCGCATGCAAATCTTCAGGTTAATGATCTACTTTAGATGTGAAGGAAACAGCATTTCTGAACATGCAGGCACATGCAGGCACCTCTGTGCAAACACATACGTAAAATGAAGAAATGAAAAACACGTGTAATCCGGAATAATTTGTCACACTGTCCAAAAGAAAACAAAATAACAGAAGGAGGGAAAATAAATTATCCTGAAATGAGGTGAGGAACATCAAAATTATATTTCAAAGAGAGATCTGCTGCTGTGTCATACTGACCTGTAGTTACTCTTCCAGAAGTAAGATCTACTGCTGTATCTGTTGCCCCAACACGATAATCAAAGCTATTCTTGCTTCTGTATGCAAATAGTCCAGCTTCTGATAAATTTGTGTCAGACATAGATGGTTTCATACCTCCAATTCCTCGGTAACCATATGACCCTGAACGATCATACTGATAATGGTCATCTCTGTAGCCAAAGCGATCTTCAGGAAGTGTTGTAGGAGGCTGCTGTGCTGTACAGCTCCTACCAAAGGGCAATTTATAAACCATATCACAGCAGACAGCTCTTCTCCCTGCAGTCAAATCTACAGGCTTTTCATCATCTTCTATTACCGTTGTTATGATACCTGAAGCAGTTTCATCCATTGTTACTACTGTTCTGTGGGATTTTGTAGTGCTAAGATCAACTGCTCCACTCTCTGCTGGCTCCTGAGAAGTGGAGAGATCAGTCCAACCATTTGTAACCCCAACAGGTGGCACAGTAACAGGCTTTGTAGTAGCCCATGTCACTGCCTGTGTTGAAGTACCTAGTGATAAGTTTATTGGCACTTCATCTCTACCTACAGAGAAGGCCTGGCTTCCTGTTACTCCGTATGCAGGCTCAAAGTGTTTGGATGTTGTTAGTTGAAGCGGCGTTGTCATCGCGTGTCCCAGATCCATGAGGCTGTCTGTGGTGGTGGTGTAGCTCACAGTGGCAGTGCAAGTCATTACAGTCACTGTCTCAGTGACTGCAGGCAGAGGAGTATCAGCAACACATGCAGTGCTAAGATTTATTATGGATGGCTGGACAGTACTTACTGGCCGTCCACCTGTGTCACTTGCTGGCATTTGCCTTCTTACATCCATGGAAACAGCAGAGAGATCCATACAGCTGTCTCTCATTTCAATGTCCATCTTAGTTAAAGTGCGAAGATCTATGACATCGCCCAAAGGATGGAATCTTCCATTCTCTCTGTATCTGGGTTGGTCTACAATATGTAGTGGCTCTGGAGGTATAGTAATAGCAACACTACCTAAACCATAACCAGGCACTGGACCTTTAACCACAGACACTGTGGTCTTGGTTATGTCTGTTGTTACTATTTCTGATTTTGAACTAGGTATTTTTTCAAAAGTTGATTGTGTTGTCATAGGAATACCTTGCAGTGCACCTGAAATATACATACTCTGACCTGCCATACTTTGAATATCCATACTTTTCATGGTTGTAGTAAAAACTGGTTGCATAGGCTGGGGAATCTGTTCTTTAGAAGGTGCTTCTAAAGGCCAGCTGGTAACAGCCTGGCTAGTTATAGCTTCAGTGGGAGTTCCAGGCTCAGATGGCAATGTGATGACAACATAGGTTTCCTGTGAGGGTTTTGCCAACCTCGGTGAAGATTTGTTAGAGTGTGGAGACAAAGGGGAAGTGGGAGACGGTATTTTGTATTCAGCTGTGGATACCAAATTTAGAGTCATACTTGAAGTCAATGACAAGCTTACTGGTTTGGGCTGAGTTTCTGCTGGCTTATGAACAGTTATTGGGAGTGGAGGAATTGCTGGTTTAGGAGCAATTGGAGGTTTAGTTACTTCAGGTGGCCTGTGACTGAAAACAAGCCCTGCTGGAATGGAGGATGGTTTGGGGGGTACAGGAGGTGGTGTTTGGGTGTATGTTTTTGTGATAGGCACCACATGATCCTTCAATACAGCTGTGGACTCTAGTGTTGGAACACTTGTGACTGGAGGTACCACTGTGGGAGCTGTTGCTGCTGGAGCCTTAATCTGTGACTTCTTTTTGGGATAAATGGCTGGCTTGGGTAAAATAGGTGGTGGTGGTAATGGTGGTGGAGGAGGTGGTGGAGGAGGAGGAGGTGGGGGTGGAGGAGGATGAGCAGGAGAATCCAAAGAAGAGCTTCTAAAAAGAGAGAATACTTTGGCTGAAACAGCAGGAGCTGAGGAAGGCACAGAGACCATGCTGGTCTTACTTACAACACTCTGAGTGAGCAGAGAAGATGTTTCTGATGCAGGCTCTGTAACTGGTACTGATGCTATACATATAGGTGGTTGCTCAGATGCAGCATTAGTCAAAAGATCAATCCTTGTCATGCCAACACCCAATTCTTTGTGTGGCTCTTCATGATGAATTTTGACACTACCAGCCTCTACTGTACTTTTAATTTTTCTAGCTGCTTCCTTCTCTGCTTTAGAGGTATCAAAGGTAATGATGTCAGCTGCATATTCCTTGGATTTTGTAACTGTAGTTGCCACCACTAAAGGTGCAGCTTCAGGCAAACAAACTGCAGTTTGCTCCACACTCTCTGCATCTGATTCAAGAGATGGTTTTTTAGTGGCTCCGGCAATAGATTCATAAGGCATGCTCACTTCAGAGTACTCTTTTGCAGATGTCAAGGGAACTTGCGTTACTATCCTGACACCTTCAGAATCTGTTGGTTTACTTACACCATCTGCCGGACCTACAAAACCTGTGGTTGCACTATCTAGAGGTGAGGAACTATCTGTGGTAGAAACTGAAGATGTAGATGATGTTAAGGAAGCTGTATCAGAAGGTAAAACTGATGCAGCACCTTCTGATGTCTCAGAGTATGTCAATATTGATGTTTCATGAGAAATTATTTCTTGAATTTCTCTGGCATAATCTGTTAAGTATTCATCTTCAATTTCCTCTGCTGTAAAATGCTGTGTTATTTTAACATCTGGAATAGAAAGTGTTGTGCTACTGACAGGTGATACATCTGAGATTGCTGAAGTAGTGCTTGATGTTAAAGATGTACTATCCACTATTTCTCCACCACCAGATACCTTTGTATCAGATGTGGGAATGAAATCTGAAGCTGGTTGTGTTGGACTAGACCCTGGGGTTAGCTGCATTTTCTGCCTTTTCATAAGCTCTTCATAAGCAGCTTCTGCATCTAGCAAATGCTTTTCCTCAATGGTGGAAGTTACTGTGCTGTCTAATACAACTATTTCATGACTTTCTGGGATAATGTAAGAACTAGAAACAATATCTTCTTGAGGCACAATAGTATGTAAAGTTTCAACACTATAGTAGTCTTTCTCTAGATCACTAATTTTCTGTAGTTCATCATAGACCTGTTCTGGAGCTCTTGGTTTTTTCTCTTTTCCTCTCTGTTGTATATATTCACTGCTCTCATCTTGTCTCATAACAAGACTAGTATCAATAGTTCCATTGTAAGAATCCTCTACTAAAGATTCATAAATATAATCCTCTATTAACATTCCACCATATAAAGATTCTTTTTCAAATACTTCATCTTTTTCATTTGACATTTGAAATGATTTGGACTTATGCATCATCTCCTCATATACCTCTTCAGCACTTTTCAATGTCTTTTGACCACTCTCTTCTTTTGGGAGTCCAGTTGGTTGTTCATCTGTTGGTGAGTATAGAGAGACGGCAGTAGGCAATTTGTAAACTTTTTGCACTTCTATTATTTTTTCTGGGCTGATTTCAAAACCTTCAGGTTCTGACTCAATGCTGGGTGAATATTCAGAACAAGAAGATCTGTGCAGCTCTTCCATTTCTGCAGCCTGTCGTAATTCTTCTGTTGGAGATGCATCTTCAATGGGAGAAAGATTACTTGGTGGAGTCTTTGGACGTTCCCGTCTCCTCTGGGCTCTGAGTTCATCCTTATCCTTTTTAGATTTTTTGCTAGAACTTTTTCTTTGTTGCTGTTCTAATTCGCGTTGTTTCTCTTGTTCCTTTAGCAGTTCTTCCTCTTCCCGTAGTTCTTCTTCTTCTGAAGAATCTTCAATAGTGGGAAGAAGAGGACCATGTGTCCGATGCCTTGCTTTGCGCTGTTGTTTGCTCTCCCCTCCCAGTTTTTTGTGACTAGGACTACTGTCACTGTCTTCGTCAAGTGATGACACTGAAGTAGGAGATGTACCTGGTGTGAAACTAGAAGCATGTAAACTAGAAGATCCTTCACCTCTAGATCTATCTTCGGGTGAATCTGTAAGACTTTCCATCTCTAGCTCTGGCTCTTCATCAAAATATAAAATACCTTTTTGTGGTTCAGATACTTCAGAATATTTGTTTGTTATTGTACTATTTAGTTCTATTGTTTTGAAACGTCGAAGACCTCCTCCTCCAGATACTGCAAGTTCTTCACTGTCTTGACTTTTACTTTCCCTGTATTTTGGCTCTGGGCTCTCATCAAAAGTCTCATCATCATCATCGTGCCATGAGTGCCTTCTTCCTGCATCCTCATCATAGCCTACACTACTTTTCCGTGCCAGTCTTCTGTGTTTTCCAGCTGTTACTTTGGCTTTGCTTTTCACTTCTTCTTTCTTTTGGCTTTCAGCTGCACTGATCTCTTTGAGTTGATTTCTAATGAATTCATCATCTTCAGAACCTGAAGCATCTTCATCAGCACTCATTTCTATAATCTGTTTTCTAATGAAGTCTTCCTCATCGCCTGATCCCTGACTGTCATCTCGTTTGTACTCATCACTGCTTGAAGAACCAACACTCGTTCTTCTTTTTCTCCTTGGGACAGGCGAGTTTTCACTCTCACTACTGTCTTCCACAGAGTCATAGCGCTGTTGTCTTCTTGCTGATATGTTATCTCCTTCATGTTCTTTGTAGTCTGCCTGGGAGGAGGCAGTTCCTTTGCCCTCTTCTACAATGGTTTCTTCACTTGCTTTGATAGCTTTTAAGTCTTCCTCATCTGAACTGTAAGATTCTGGAGTGATGGGCAAAGGCTTTGTTTTAAGTTGATCCTTTGTCTGTTCCCCATATGTTTCAGAAAGGTCTTTGCTTTTTGCAGATTTTTCATCAGAAAGAGTGCTTGCCTGAGCTTCTAAAATTGAGAGTACAGTACTTTCCAATTTAGCTAGATCTGAGGGGCTTGGTGGACTTTCTTGTGAAACAGTGTCTTTTTTACTAGTTTCTTTGAGTAAATCCTTTTCATCAGTGGGGATATGACTTGGAATTTCACCAAGTGAACTTGATATCCCATCAGAAGAATACCCGGTGTCACTCAGACCTTGTGGACTTTTCTGTTGCTGAGAGCTTGATGTGTCTGATTTCTCATCCTCCTTTTCCTAAAAAAATAAATACATAACGCGTGTGTATATATTTATATATAAAATCCTAATGCCTCCTGGCAGTTAAAATGTGATTTTTTTTCTAAAGAATGAGTTAATGCCTCAGATGAAGACTGAACACTAATTTTCCTATTCAAAGCTATTAGAATAATACAAAAAGATTCCTTGATTTGTAATTTTTTGCATTGATTTTAAGTAAGCTTTTCATGGCTATCCACACTGGCAACTGATTTTACTAGTTTCACTTCTGTTTTTCAATATAAAATTTAATTGTTTTAAGAACACTTAGGAATGATAACCTACCATCTGATCACACATGCATGGGAAAATTGCCCAGGGGTTTATTTATTTGAAGATTTTATTTACTATACTTCAAAGCTGTCAACATGGTTTTTGATACAATGTAATATAGCATGACAAATGTCTGCAGAATTTCTGGAGTCTGCTCCTTTCTTTGCCCATTCAACATTTTATAACTAGCTAGAAACAGATCAATCTTCTCAAATTTTGCACTCATGGTTTAATTTTGTCGATTGAAGTATTAGACATTTCAACATGCAACAGAATACATAGAGCACTGAAGCATGATTTAATGACATTTGGAATGTCCCCATATATTAGAATGTCCTCTATAGCTGGGCACTCTAGAAATTTTTTTTTTTGAGTACCTCATTTAAAAAAAAGAAGTTTCTTGGTAAATTGGTAGTACAGAGTAAGCTGCTGGTAGGGCAGTGTAATTGCAGGGAGGAAAACACAATGGTCAGCCATTGATTAAAGGAAGCAAATAAGGCAGGCATTCCTGACTGACCATCAGAACCAATGTTTTCCTTCTCATCCCTAATTAAACATCCTTAGTCAGCCTACCTTGCACATTCTTCTACCTCATTCTGACCGACAAGCATTTATATCTCCTTCTATAAATAACAGAAATATTAAAAATATCCTATGGAAAGTATTTCTAGGCCAGTTTCATTCCTGCTTCTTGCAGCTGTGAAATGCTCTGTACTTAGTGAAAGTACCTCATTGTTTGGCTGAAACAGTTCACTCTCCAAAATACAGGTCACCTTAGCTCTACTCTGAGCTGACAGTTTTAGGAACTGTCCCCAAATCCACTGGCAATTTGAGAACAAGCATCCAAAAGTCTCATGATTTTAATAATATGATGTGATCTTTATTTTTGTTAGGGATCTCAATAATAGAAGTAGGTCGTATTTACTAGTTTTGCTAATTTAAGTCAGTGATTTCTGAATTAGGGCAACCATTTTTTTTTAAGGTTTAATTTATGAACTTCATTGGTAACATGATTATTTGAAAAGCAGTTAAAATACTGTTGAATAAATATACTATAAAAATTATCATGAATGTTAATTATAATTTTAAATTACATTTACAATCAAGTTGCTATAAACTACAAGTATTTTCAAAGTTTATTCACAGTAAAGTTACATTTAGGGTCAAAATATCAAAACCCAAATTTTTTTTTATAGTCAGTCATATTACTTTTTATAACCAATCAGGTTTAGATTTAATTTACATTTAAGTTATGTGTTCTTGCTTTTAGACATATCACTTTGAACATAATCCTGCATTCAAACACTAATATTTATATTAGTATTAAAGTATATATATTATTATTATAGTGTATACTACTTAGTATTTTATTAACTAATCAGCATTCACAGGAGTGATTTATTATATGGTTTGCAAAATCAGATACTACATTGAGTATAAACTACATTTGTTCTTATCAATATTATAACCAATATTGCAAATTCAAATATCTGATATCATAGCAAAATCCATTGCAAATAAAAATCCAGTGTGAAAACAAACATTTCTAAGGACTTCTTGAATGAGAAGGCTGTGATTAATACAAAAACATAGAGAAATCTGCAGTACTTACAATGACTTTGGAAAGGCATCACCATTTGAAGCCTACAGCTCTCAATATTCTGAAAAATCTAGTCTTGGATATTCTCCAGCCCTTAAGGACAGAATTATGTATGGTCTTTACAAAAAGCCAGCAATGAAGCAAAAATAAAAATTTCAGGTTTTGTATATTATATTTACATTTTTGTCCCCTTTATTAAAGAAAATAGTTCTTAAGGGAAATTTATTTTGCTATATTTCAAAAATACATATATCATTAAAACTAAGTGATTTTTCCCTCTATAAATAGCATGCTCCTCACTGAAACTTCACCTATGACACTTGATTGTTATTTTTTCATTTACAACCAGTATGTTCATATTTATGAAGACATATCCAACAAAACTCATGGTCAATTTAGATGAGCTACTAAAAATGCAAACATTGCTCAAGCTCGGAAGGGTTCCCAGGACAGAATGCATCCATCTAGTGAAAGTGAACCTCTCAAATCTTGGTTCTCCAAGATGATGTGATACTGTCAGCTGCAAAGCAGAGACAGAAGGCATTGACTGAACAGTTAAGCACAGAAAAAGGTAGACAACAACTAAATGGTCATGGAACAGCTTCAGCCCTTCTCCTTGCAGCTGAGTCCAATATCTAATACCTACTGTGCCCAAGCCAGAGGAGATGGCAATGAATAGAGCTGTTGCCCACCCTGATGTTGAACCTCAGTGAATGACATAAATGACTGCTACGAATCCCAGGAAACTGAGAAAGTCTGCTGTTGGCACAGTAAGGAGAGGAAAAAGATCTACAGTAAGGGAAGACTTAATTTCTCACTAGAAATAAAATGGATGAGGAAAAACCAACTTTGTTTTTAAGGTTATCAAAATATTAATATATTTTCTAACGTTTTTGTTTGTATCATTGCCTGCACCATGGTACACACAATAATTATCCTGCATATCATGTTTTGAGATCAATATGCATGTAACTTACAATAAGCAATACTTAATAAGAAAAGTCTCTGAGCTTTTATTCCCAATTTTTTGTAGTCTGAGACTTAGGATATAGCCCCATCTATTCTTAAAGGACTGCTAACTTATTTTCTGCAGTGCTGGCCATCACATCCACAAAGACAGCAACATTGTTAAACTTGCAAGCATATCATAAAGGTAAGATTCTTAAATGAATAACAAAATATTGCCGAAACAATGTTGATAAGGATCATATATCTATTCCACAACTCTCTGAGTCTGTAAAAAATGCATTTAAATAAAAAATAATTTTTTTTCCTTGTAAATTAGGAAGTACTTTGGTACATTTCTAAGTACTGGCTTTTCTGAATATTTCAATGGCATTTCCTCTGAGTTTGCCTATTGCGTGTTTTTAATACTAGACAAATTTAGCTCTAATACAGACATTGATGAGATAAACTTCTTGAGAAATGAGGAAGAAGGAGACTTGTAAAAGCTGCAGTCTGGATAAGACTTTAAAACAGCAAAAGCAACCTCTTTAACTAATTTTAAAAATTATCTCATTTCAACTGTATTTGTACTATTTCAGTGGCCTTTCTGTGATGTTAGATTCAATTGATTATACAACTATTTTGTATTAGAAATTTTAGCTTTATAAATATTATTTGTACTCTTCCTTACTTTTTCTATTCTTTTTTGAAAATATAAAGATTAGGGTTCACAAAACATGTGGGTGTGGTACTTGTGGACATGTTTTAGTGGTGGTGCTGACCTAATGGTTGGGCTTCATGATCATAGAGGTCTTTTTAAACCTTAATGATTCTATCATTCTATGAAAAAGTTCCATCAGTTACTAAGTCAAACCAGAAATTTATTAAAATATGCCTAAAAGAAAAAAAAAAAAGGCCTTTTTTAAAAAATAAAAGTATTTATAGATAGCAAGATTATATTCTGTTTCAGAGGACAGATATTTTATTTTGCAAAGGAACTCATAATTTTTAAAAGGTCAGTTTATTTATAGAAGAATTAAAGATATCTACACAAAAAAAAAAACAAACAAAAAAAACCAACATTTTCATAAGGTGGAAAAGAAACATGGTTTACTAAACTCTAATAATGTGTATTTCAATTTTATATTTTCAAACTGAAACATTTTATTTCTTCCAGAAAAATTGCTTACAGACAACTCTTATCCTCCTTTTCTACCTCTCTGGGCTGTGTTTTGTGACATGTGTTAGAATGACGGCAATCAACACAATATTAATATTTATCCAGTTACTTGACTGAAGCACGTGATCATTCCTCAGTAATCATAAGAAAGTAGTAATAAGGGTACATATATATATATATATATATATATATATATATATATGGATTAAATAAATTGCAAATGTATGCCAATTGACAGCATGATAATGGGTTCATACAGATATGTTGAACTACCTCTGTGTAAATTTTTGAGTTACAAGAGGGCAATTAGCCTACTGTCAAACTGCCTGTGTTAAACATCCAAGATTTCTAGGCATCCTTCTTACAACTGCTATTGCACATGTCAATAGTCAATATTACAAGACAGTTTCTCAGGGAAAGTCAGTTTCTATAAAACATGAGCAGTCAGTTTATTCTTTAAAAATATTTTGAATATATTTCAAAATATTACTGAAAAAATGCTTTGAAAAAAAAAATGCTTTATGTTTCCTTAAACCACACTTTGAGACTCAAATATTTTAAAATGTTTCAATATTGAAATCACTTTTTTTTTTTAAAAGGATACCAGATCTCTACATTCAATTGACATCTGTGATTTCTCCTGAACCTGAAGGGAGCCTACAAAAAGGATAGAATGAGAATATTTACACGAATATGGACAGGATAAGGCAAAATGGCTTCAGACTTCCTGAGGGCAAATTTAGATTAGATATTAAGAAGTAATTCTTTATTTTGAAGGTGGTGAATCAGTGACACAGATTGCCCAGAGATGTGGATATCCCATCCAGGGAAGTGCACAAGGCCAGGTTGGACAGGGCTTTGAGCCACCAGGTTTAGGGGAAGGTGTCCCTGCCCATGGCAGAGGGGTTGGAATGACATTAACTTAAAGGTCCTTTCCAATACAAACCATTCCATGATTCTATGATTTCCCGTGGATTATTCTACTGAATAACTATTTGTACTGAATCAGAACTTTAGCATTTTCATGGCTTCAGGGACTTATAGCTGCTTTTTTTTTTAAGTGAAAAAGAGGATAACAAAAATTACTTATCTACTATTGGAAAACTAGAAGAGTAGTAACTACTATTTTCACAGTATTGAATATAAAATGATAGTAGTTTGTCAAGTGCAGAAAGATTTTCCCTTGCATCCCTAATTAAAAATACACCTAGCTGAAATGATGATGAAATCCTCCATATGATTCTATCCTGAAACACATGTAAATTATATTCTTCAATGTGTACATGTTGTCTTTTACCTAGTGAAATGGAAGCAACGTGTGATTGGTATCACCTCTTCCACTTTTATCACATGCTCTCTTGGGAAGACCTGTGTCTAGCAATGTTTGATGAGCAGCACAGACAAAACTGAAGTACTTCAATAAAGAAAAATTAAAAATAAATCATAGTTAATTTTACTAAGCACAAGCTAGTTGAGACACCTTCTTTATTTTTAATGCTGAACAATTTGAAATAGGCTTTTCCCAGATCTCCTTTTTGTTTTGTCCAAAAGGTAGGATTTCTGGCTATGTTACTCTAAGCATAATTCAGGGATTCCCTCAGTACAATCATGCACCATAACTCTTCATATGATCAAGAGCAGTAAACTTAAGATGTGATAGGAGGTTTATTTCAGACAGGAGACTTGGTTTATAAAAATAGTATTTTCCAAAGCAAAATTTCTGAATCAGAATATTTATCTGTCCAAATATCTTAATTAACACCAGGAAATACATAAAACAAAAATCAACCAAACCCTTGACCTTTTTCACTGGGATTATCTGAAAATGTAATTCTGGCAAAGGTTAAACACTTTCCCTAAGCCTACTCCTACCCTCAAAACATATCACTTTCATAGCATAATAATCAGCACCTAATTTGCAGTGCTGATACAAAACCCTCTAACTTTTCATTTCTCAACAAATTGTGCAGGCAATTCGCTTCAGCTGATAAACTGACTTGAATACAGACCTCTAGTACATGCCATCACAAACTCACCCATTCCTCTGACTTGAGAGCTCACAAGTACCCTACCTGAATGTACTCATCTATATGAGATAAACCAATTAAATAGTAAAAAGATGTAAAGATTGCATACTTTCATGTACCGTGCTCAGGTATTACAAAGTATTCCTAAAATTTATATGATTTTTTTTATTGCAAAGCACCGTACATGTTACTCGCTCAGATTATTCCCTTTTGGGATTGAGAACTATGAAAACACTCCAATTTCAACAATTAATCTTTGAGGTCTGAAGAGTCAAGAGATCAAGGTAAATAAATCTGAAATACTGGAAAAATTATTAAACAGGAGCTTTGCCTTAGTTTCAAATGCTTAACTGCTTAAGACTTAAAATTAGACAAGTAACGTTGAAATGTGCAGGTAGCGCATAGGACTAACTGGTGAAACTTTCACTCTATGAGAATCATCGATTTTATAATTTAGAATAATTTTGTAAAGAGAATAACAGTAAAGCAGGAAGGAGAGAGTCTGAGGATCAGATTCAAATTTGGAGAAAGGGAAGTAGGAGGGAGAAAAACACTTACTATTTTTTCTCGCACTGCTTCCAAGCGGTCAGTTCCTGGCAAAGGTGCTGTTTGAACAGGAATTTCTTCTTCTGGAGCTTTTTCAGCTTTCAAAACCTTTTGTGAAACCCCAGCTGTCAAATCCTCTTTCTTAACATCTTCTTGCTCCTTAGCCTGCAGTCCCTTATAAGGTGCTTCAACTTCTGCTTTCTGTTCAGCAACATGGGCTTTAATTTCAGCTGCAATTTCTTCCTTTTTGTCTTCTGGATGAGGTGTAGTCTTTTCTGGGAGCACAGTTTCTTTATCTTCTTCCAGTGTGCTTAGGGGTATCTTTTGGTCTGCAGCTGTTGCAGGAATTTTATCTGCTGAAGGTGTCTTTGACAGTTTCCCTCGCTGAAGTTTTGTTTCTTCCTTTTGACCTTCCTCTTGGATTTTATCAACCGATAAAGTTTTCTTAATTTTTTCATGTCTTGTGTCTTTCTGAATTCCATGTTGGATTTTATCAACTGAAGCTGCCTTTGGCAATTTTACCTCCTGAAGTTTTGCATCTTCTCTCTGAGCTGCAGGTTGGATTTTGTCAGCTGACAGTGCCTTTGCCATTTTCATCTGTTGGAGTTTTGGGTCTTCTTTCTGAACTCCTTGTAAAATTTTGTCAGCTGAGGGCACCTTTGCCAATTTTGCCTCTTGAAGTTTTATGTCTTCCTTCTGAACCCTATGCAAAATTTTATCAGCTGAGGATGTTTTTGCCAGCTTTACTTCTTGAAGTTTTTCATCCTCTTTCTGAACTTCCTGCAAAACTCTGTCATAGGAGGCTGTCTTTGTTAATTTTGTTTGCTGAATCCTTGGGTCTTCCTTCTGAGAAGCATGCTGGATTTTATCAGCTGAGGGTGTCTTGAAAAGTTTTCCCTGTTTAAGTTTTGCATCTTCCTTTTGAATTCCTTGCTGGATTTTATCAGCTGACAATGTTTTTTCCAATCTCCCCTGCTGAAGTTTTGGAGCTTCCTTCTGAACGCCCGGTTCTTCTTTTGGCTTTGGTGCTGCTGGCGTGGGCGGTGTGGAAGTCTTCTGAGGGGAATGGGAGGCAGCAGGCACAGGCCGTTTGGGAGGAGGAGCAGGTGCTTTGGCTGTTGGTTGTGAAGGACCTGTTTTCAGAGGCGGCACCTTGCCCATATCTCCAAGTTGTCCCGACATTGCCCTTTGGGTCTGGCAGTTTAAACACAGCCATTCCTGTACCTGTGATGCAACAAACATATGAAGTTACTTATTGGAAAAAGTAACAATAAAATCATAAAGTGTTTTCAGCTGATACAGTTAAATTCTTTCCATCTGAATGCTGTGCATACTGGTAAGGTATTATTTTCTTTCCTGCTCTTGCAGGAAGATCCATAGCACCATTCCAGAAATGGAGCATATCAGGTTCCAGAAAGCCAAGATGAACAAATATAAAAAGGCACTGTGAAAACTAACAACAACATTTTTCCAAAGTATCATTGACCTATATGTGTAAAGTTTACTTAAATATTCCTAATATATATTTCTTTCTAAAGCCTCTATAATCTATGAATAGGTCCCTATAATTTAGCTAGCCTGAGACAAAGAGGACCAACTGGCACTCATGGGTCTCTGTGCTTCCCTCAGGAAATCCCCTCTTGAGATTTTGTATAGGTATCTGTATAAATTCATTATGGCTGTAACTCAACAGGAAGCTCACCTCTCTGCTCACTTTACTGCTAAATCCCTGCTGCACCCTGGGTCCTTTTACTCCTCCCAAAAAATCAGGAAAAGGACAAGGGCTTCTATCTGTGCAAAAGATGTCCTTGCCAGTTGCCTAGCTACTACATGAGAGGAGTAATCACACTGTTTCCAGTGGGATTTAGTTTAGAGTTCCTTTAAAATAGCAAAAGAAATTTTTAAGCACAGAAAGGCACTGAAAGGAAATAAAAGGAAGAAAAAAACAGGCTCTTCTGGATACTAGAATAGCTAATGAAGGTTTACTTCTCTAGTGCAATATCAGCTTCACTAGTGGATAAGTGGTGTATAATGTGCAATAAAATCTACATTTAAAAATAGTTGATCTGCAATTTTTATAAGTGATATATAAATTACAAGAAACACAGATGATATGACAAAAATCTTAAGAACAACTCATATGGGCTAGTTTTATGGAAATGCAACTAAGGAGAAGCTATTTAATGTATAAAATTGTCTGACAAATTTTGTTTTAGGCACAAGCAAAGCAAGAATATATGCATTATCATTCAGGTCATCAAACAGTTGTCTTGTGTATTTATTATTCTACATTTATAGAAATTACCAAACCAGTAAGCATCTTAGTAATTGACACAAAAATATTTAATAATAGTACTCAATAATATTGTCCAAATAAATGCAGTTTATCAGCTGAACCAGTAGTCTCCCCTAACACTTACTACATCCTTTACAAATCCAAACTGAATGTGGCTCTGTATCAGCCTATTAAATATAATTTAGGCTTAGTTTTTCTGTTGAAAAAAGCATTTAAACATAATCCTCCAGGATCTTTTATTCTCCTCCTTAGGAGTTAAAGTATTCCAACAACACATCATTTGTTTAGGAAGCACTAATTAATAAATAGGTTTTTTTAATGAATGTGCAAAATATAACTTATTTTTCTTCCAAATATTTCTTTTAAATGGAGTTATCTGGAATTCTTAGCACAGTTTCCTATTTTTTCCCTAGAAAAAAAGTATTGGAAGCCATAAATATCTTGTTTACTGTCTTTAATAAACTGAAAATAGAAGCAATGCTCCATTAAACAAATCTACCCCATAGAACATCATGATCTTATTATTAGAAGTCTGCAATGGGCTAAACATACTAGATAACATTTAGCATAAAAAGACTACTGAAAAGAAGTTCCAATTTCATAGTAACTTTGATTGTTGTCTCATAAAGTTTGTAAAGATCAATATAAAAAAGTTGGAAAAATAATTATTATAGGGTTTTTTTAATTTATTGGAGGGCCAAAAATATTTTAAACTCACAAAAAGGCGGCAGATTTTGCTTTATCCATTCAGCCCAAAAAATACTCATTTCCCAACATAAAACCAGAAATATTGCCATTATTACTTGTGCTAATATAGCTTCAGTCAGCACAGGGCATGAGAATAAGGCAGTACTTAAATGTATTAAGGTTCTTAGAATCTAGCCTTAGCCACCTTTAATTACACAAAAACATAATTAAGTGGTTTCTGCCATGAAATAATCCATGGTTCAAAAAATTACTGCTATATAGGTATTCTTCATGAATATGTTAATTTATACTTTAAATTCACATGTTCTTTTCACAGATTGTGCCATTTGTTTGACCCATTTTATTTTTATTTCCTTCTATCTAGTTTCTAGGGTCTCTGTGTTTCTTTTCTACCTACATTTGGCTGTAGATCTACACTTGGCCCTTCTAGCTCTGCTGTTAATGCAGATTCCATCTCGTACCTCTCAGCTGCAGCCTACTCACTGCTCATACACTTGCTCCTTCTCAAATTCATCGTCACTTCCCTTTCCCTCATTTCAATCCTTCACAGACTCAGTTCTTTGAATGCCTATAAGAACTTCAGCAACTTTAGCAACAGTATTAAGTGTTTAAAACCCAAAACAGTTTCCCAGTCACTGTTTCCACTGCTCATTGTCCCTATTTAGTGTCTTTTCCCTAGAGTAAATTTCTGCAACTCAAAGACTATGCTTTGTGCTGAGCACACAGAACTCTTAAAAAGGAAAATATGACAATTAACATGAAGAAAGGAATTTGATCATTAGCAGACTGGCAAAATGCACTAAATTTTATCCAAAGATGGAATTCCCAGACTTGCCTTTCTGCCATAATGATGAA
Source organism: Chloebia gouldiae (assembly GCA_003676055.1). NCBI lineage: Eukaryota > Metazoa > Chordata > Aves > Passeriformes > Passeridae > Chloebia > Chloebia gouldiae. The sequence continues at coordinate 5,321,235 of QUSF01000020.1, forward strand.
TGTGATAGTAAGGAAATAACCTGGAATTAGCCAGATATCCAGTGATTTAATGAACTTTGCCATTGTCCTCTTGGACTTTTTCTATATCTGCATCTATTTACCACTTTATTTTTCAGTGCTGCTGTATAAGCATTACACATACTACTCCCAAAGCTATGTGTTTCATATAAGCGTTTTTCATTACCATGCAGATATTTGGCCACAAAAGAATGTACAAAAATTATAACATCAGGCCTCTAGCTCCTCATTCTCTGTCAGAATGGTTCTCTATAAAATCAAATTTTGTACCATGAAGTCATATGCCTCAGTCTTAGACTTGTCTTTTCCTCAGTTAACCTCATGCCCTGAATGCAAGCTTTTCCCCAAGGCTACCTCTTCAGTAAGCCTGTCATCCCAAATTTATTAGGACTTGGGAAATGGACATCATCTTCTTTTAGCAGTCTTCACTAGATAAATCTTCTTACTTCTTTACATAATTCTTCACACCCTTTGGTTCCTGAATTGGCCATAGACATTATGATTGGCACTACAAGTGATACAAGTGCTTTAATACCCTGAATCCACGTCTCTCTCCCTGGTTTTAGCAACCCTTACAACCCAGTATTGCTGGACAGAACAAATTAGCTCTGACACAATGTTCTCCTCACACAGTTTTCTAATAAACAAATGTCATTATGAAAAGGGCATACATTCTAACATTCATTGTGAATGTCTGTTTTTTGGTCATCAAGCAAAAGATCTGCCCTGCTTGTTACAGAATGACCCTTTCTGCAAACAAAAAGAGTGAAGGAACTCTGGAAAGGCTCTGCTCAGAGTTTCAGGTGTCTGATTCAAGGCCTAGATTGGTAGAGCACAGCTCAGAATCCTCAGCTCAGTTTTATTGAGAAAATGGCTGCTGAGATGGCATTTTAGAGAAAAAACACGTGATATAAGACAATAAAAAAGCAGAAAAGTAAAACCACATAGTGTCACAAGGAGAAAAATTCAGGAAAAAAAGATATTGACATGAAGAGGTATAAAGCCAAAAGGAAAATACAGAGAAGTGGATGGTAACTCAGCAAGTGCAAAGGTTGGCTGGTATGTGCAAGGAGGTGGAGGAGTTTCTATTTGCTGACCTGCCTGGTGACTGTCTGGCCAGCAGACACTATCCAAAGGCCTCACTGAGGTGGTGAATATGTTATATTAATATTAACAACTCTTCATTGGTATCTGCCTGCTGTGTGTATTCACCCAAAAATTGCTCTGTACTCCTCAAGTCTGTACATCCTCATTGCTCTGTCGCTCTGCCTGTGGTTGACACTGCCTGAGCAAAATGCAGAGAGGGAATGCTAAATTCCCACCTAGAAAGGGAATGCTGGCCTCAGCATTTCTTTGGGCTGCGTGATCTACAAATGCAAATCCCACACAAACTGAGGACTTAGGTGTCCTACCTCTAGAATAAATATTCAAATTGATAGACCTACATGTAAAAAAGTAACCACCTATCTGCATAGAATGTTCAGAGCATGACCACAAAATTAGACTGTAGATCTGGCAGAAATAAAAAAAAAATACAAAAATAAAATACTAAAATCTTACATTTTCTCTATCCAAACAGTGTCAGGCAGGCAGGAGGTAACTGTCTAAATGAAGCTAGTTTGGCACAGACAGAGTCCACCGTGGAGGCCCTTTGGCATCCAGAATTAGAAAAATTGCAGAGAGGTTTTCAGTGATATAGCGTCTGTGGAGGTCACAGGCAGTTTTCCAGGCTCATTCTCCTGAATTTACACATAAATTTTGTCTAAAAATGTCACTTAGGGATTAAATTTATTTTTGGATTCCTCCCCAAGTGGAGAAATGATGTGCAAACAAATGCTTAGTCAGATGGTTGATTTTTGGAGAAACGGTTAGAAAAACGTGGCTAATTTAACCGAGGGAAATGAATCTCACAAATATGACTTATATGGGAGGAAAGGTATATTGGCTGCAAACCAAATGGATATTAATGGTCCATGGACAAATTTAGCTTTAAAATTAGTACACCTTCCTTGCCAGTAGTGATTTGAAGTTTGGAGTATAATACAATAGGAGTGTTGTACAGAGAAACACAGTTGATTTCAATATATGATGTGATTGCCAACAAAATCACTCAATGATTCATGAAATCCTACCAGTTTTAAAAACTTCATTTCTCTAATAGTAATCATGAGCAGAATGCATTATATCATTAGCATTAAATAGATGCACAGAATTTGTTCACTTTAAGAATGAAGGTGTTCTTTAGCCACCAAAGTGAGATCACAGAAATCCCCAAAAACTGGTTCAGATGAATTTAAAGCATCACATAAAAAAAAAAAAAACAAAAACAACAAATCAAAAAAAAAAACCCAAAAAACCCACAACAAACCCAAACAAAACCAAAAACCAACAAAAAAACCTGTAAAATCCCTGCAGAATAAAGAATTTTGTCAATAGAAGGAGGAAGGGATTACCTTTGCAGTTTAAGGATGTGTTTTTTTATTTGCTAAAGTTTCAACCAAGATGAAATTGTTTTCTGAACAATGCAAAACAAAATACCATCTTTTATTTCTTTTCCCAAATAGTTTCAGTATGTGTTTGAGGAAGACTAAGTTATCTCAACCTGCTATTAATTGACATGTTTTCTTATAAGTCATAAAAACTATGAAATCAAGTAAGTTATTTTCAATGATCTCTTTTTCTTCCACACCAAGTGATACAGTCGTAAATACTGCAGCAGATTAGCAGAAAAGTACAGAGGCATTGGTGTTTCTCCCACGTGTCAGGAATTACATGTTCCTTAATTTAATAGGGTTAGGACTGCTGAATATTTCACTCAGTTATGTACAGATGAAATACAGAGTATGACAACACAAAGATTACCTGCTTCAAGTGATGACAATTCTGAAAAGTGTATACCCTTACCTTACTTAAATTTACATCTCAGCACCTTTAGAAAAAACTCAAATTTTGTGTTTTTTCAGCAATTGCTCTGTTGTATGGGAATTTTTATTTTAGCAATTAAATTTAATAGATAATGGGATTTTTATGAGTATAGTGTCTGTGTATACTTTAATTTCCCTTAGTTATTTTGCTGGAATCCCTTAGAGGCTTAGAATTATGCTGTCAATAAACAAAAATGTATCCTTAGTGTGTATATATACATCATCACAGATGCAAATGAACTAAAACTGTGGAAAATAACTGGTTTTTTATTGAGGAGGGGCTAACATCACTGTATTTGTTTTTCCTCTGAATCTAACTGCACTGTAATGTGTTTGTTGTTTTTTTCATACATCATTATAACAAGATGACTAAAAGCCCTCCTTTGTATTGGCAGGTTTAGCTGTAGGTGTGCTGTTGCCCAAAACAAAGGCATGATCCTTCCTCCTCAGTCTTACACAGAGAAATTCCCATTGAGCACTTTAGTACTTCTACTTTAGTACCCATAAGTACTTCTGTTACCATGGCAAAAACAACCCCAGTGAAGGAAAAAACATGACATGGATATGGGCATTATTCAAAGGCCAACCTTTTGTATATAAAACATTCAAGATATTTTTGAATAATGACTTTTATAATGAGGTACACATGAAAATCATCTTTCTGTCTTTACACATCGATGACTACACAATTGTTGTATTAAGCAGTGTTTTAAATCTACAAAGTCCATCTCAGAGGGGCTTCTGTATTATTTTTTGCTTCTCATTTTACTCACAAAGCCACTGCAGATAGAGAATTTACTGGCAGGATAAGAAGATAATAGTTACATTCATAAATATATTTCAGTGTATATCTGACAACCAGAGTCAGATAAAAATTGTTGCAGTGACATTCTCTTTCACAGGTTCTTTTAATGAAATTCCCAATTAGATGACTCAAATGATTTCGGGTTGCTTCCATACATGACAAATGACCACGCTGTTGTGCATTAATGAATAGCAGCATGTGACCCCTAGTAATGCTATTTTTAACTTGCTTTGATAGAATGGTAGTTCCTAAAGATTTCTGTACATTCTATAGACAAAGAAATCCAAAGTTGTATTAGTGTCTGAAGTCATAATTTTATGGTAAAAAATACAGTTTTATTAAATAGTTATTTTACAAAGCAGTTTAGTCAGAGCTTTAAAAATGTTAGGCTATTGTAATCCTTCTTGGCTTGTAGATGTTGGGAAGCCTCACTATGCTCCTTTGTACCCTTTATTACAACAGTCTCAAAGAATAACTGTTTTCTGTGCCTCCTAGCAGCTGAATCACTGTTTCCCACAAACTGGTCAGCAGAATACGTGAGTATTCCCATCCCACCATTGCTATTATTTGTTCTGAACTGACAAAATGTTTAGTGTCACAGAAGGCACTAAAACAACAAACAACACCATCCCCTGAAGAGTTTGTGGTCTATTCAATTCTGTGTTCAATGCTGACCTTTTACAGACAGTCTAGAGAAATTTGTTTTTGTTCAAAAAACAGATCTTAGCTATGGAACTAGGTTCTGTAGCAAAAATGAGAACTGTTATTTTTATTACATCTCACAATATGTATTTAGTTATAAACTACAAATACAATCTTTCTACCTGAACCTTAATGGATCATATATATAAACACCTTAAACCATTCATTGTAAGAACTTTTTATTTTGGTCATCCCCAATAGAAACACAGAGACAACTGATATACATAATTTCTCTTAAAAGCCATTTTGCATTTTGTTTGCTCTTGCAAATCAGATAATCTTACAACTAACATTTGCAGTTCACCCCAAAAATATGCTTTGAAAATCCAAAAATCTTTGTTAAGACAGATTGAAGTGTGTGTCTTTTGTCCGTATTTTACCTAATAATGCATTATTTTTTTAAATGAAGAAAAATCTGTATGCTTCAAGTGAAAAGCTATCAACAGAGATGTAAATACTTAAAGAAGAAAAGGTGATTTAAAAAAAAAAAATTTATATTTTTGTTTAAGTCTTATCTCCATCCAGTCCCATCTAACCTAAATTTTCAATACTTAACTGAGGACCCAAAATTATGACCCTGGCTACTCAGATTCACTCAGCAAGCTATGGGGTCTTGTCTCCAGATATGAACAGTGTTGGTGGCCTTGACTGTTTTATCTACGTCTGATTAGGGAAAGAGCCTGCATCAAACTGTGCTCCACACAGACCTCACTTCAAGGATGAATATGAGATTTGCTCAGAGCCTACACTGAAGTCCAAAGATAAACCTTTCTTAAAATAGTAGCCTGAAGAAAAGACCTAAATCCGTAATCTGATACTTAAATAAATTATCTGATATTCAAAATCTTTAAATACTTGAAGACAGTTCCACTGATTCTTTTCCACTTTTCAGTTCCTCTCTTCTATTTGAATCTTTTAATGAGAATTGCAGTGTACATATCTGTTTTATCCATTATTTTTATTTTATATGGCTTTATAATTTCAGTTTATTAGCAATGATTTACATATAAATGTTTGCTTTCAGTGTCATGTGAAAGATATCTGAATCCTTTAGGTGCCTGAAAAATGAGGGTGACAGGCAAAGAAAGAAGCAGACAAAAAAATGGGGGATAATTCATAGTCAAGGAAACACACTGTTCTCAATCAAGTGAACACAGGTCCAGCAGAAAGGGAAGGAAGGCACCTTACCTGGCTTTGGAAAATTATATTAATTATTAGCTACAGATACAGGTAGAAGTTTGCATGCAACCATTTTCTGATATGCTGGCAGCTGCCACGGCAGTAAAGACATAAAAGAAATAAACAAAATAAATAGATACAACACCTGTGCAGGATGAGCATGGCTTTGTGTGATATGGGACATGCTGAGAAGCACACAGGCCTTCCAGCAGCTTCTGGAGCTCTTCCCCAAGAACATTTCTCCTAAACACCTAAAATGAGGAAGTGAAAACCACACTGACCTCCCTGCCATGGGAGTGTGCAGAGATGGCAGAGCACCACAGCGCAGAAATAGCCACTGCCTGCTTTTGCAACACATGGGCAGAATAACACTTTATCAGCAGGCGTGACCATTTTTGTTGATAACAGGACAATTCCCAAGCCTTGAGGCAATGCGGTGCAAAGTCTGGGGAAAGGCAAGGCTGGAGATGAGGTGCAGGTGCAAAAGGTAAAAAATAAGCTTTTTAGTCTGTTGCCTTCACTCTCCTTTGAGGTTGTTGCTGATCAGCTCCCAGGGAGACCGTGGGGACACGTTTTAATTGACAATGATCTTTCCTGGATGTCCCGCTCATTGTTTGACCTTGCACTTTCCTGCCTACAATTTTGCTTTTCTGCCACCACATACCAGAAAATATTGGAAAGATTGTCTTAAAAGAGAATATGCCATTTAGTCAGCAGGAAAATCCCGTCAAAATTTGTAACTCGAAAAAGGTGAGCATGCTGTGTTCTCCCATAGTTTGGAAAATATGTACAAGAAGAATTAAAAATAAAATACTTTTCTTGGGAAATTACAAACCAATATTCATTAAAAATTCTTCTCGGTATTTTGTACAGAAACATGAATGCAATCTGTTTAAAAGTATAACACACTATGATACTAGAGTATGACTTAAACAGATGTTTTCTTGGTGTTTAATGTGCAAATAAATCCTATATACTGTTGCAATCACGCATAATAAGCTTGAGTTTACTTTCAAGAGACACCATAAAATTATGCAAAGAAAATACCAAATAATCTAAACCCATGTAAATCTGCCTAAAACAAAAGTACTGCTAACTCTCAACATAAATATTAAATATAAAAGGAAAATACAGTTCTTAACATCTAGGAAAAGGAAAAACAACAACAACAAAAAAAAATCCCAATGGACTTGCAATGCAAGTAATAGACACATTATGCTTGAAAATTATCTGTTTTATCCTTCTAAAAATAAATTTTTCTCATGTATCAAAATAGACACAGCACTACAAAGTGGCAAAAAAGCCCTCCACAGACAGCGAGAAATGAAGTGCCTCCAAAATCACCTCCTTGAATTCCTTAGTGCATTTTCACTTCTTTTTGCTATCTTCAGAATGGAAAAGAATCCTATCAAATCAACTAGTCACCTCAGGTCTAATACTAATTAAACAATTACTTATATAGTTTAGCTGATTCAGAATTTCTCCTTGATGAGAAGACAGAGGATCCCTCCATACATCTTCAAAAATATTTCATGGGAGGGGCAAATCTATAATTTTACACTCATATATGTATGAATGATGCACAGGCAGACATCCACACACATACAGAGGTATGCAGCACACAGAAAGCCAAACAAACTTATATACACAGAGTTTTATGTCCGGAAGGGGCCATTATTCTTAACAGATTTGATTCTTAAATGCCAAATTCCTTCTAGTTTCTTTTTGAGTTTTCTATTCTCAACCTTTCTTAGGAAGATAACTAAATGTATGGGGGGAACTTCTTTAGCTTCAAATATTATTGTTCCAATAATTTCTCCGTCCGTTGAATTTTTTACATGTTGGCTCTTCGATGGCATAAAAACACAAAAACAAAAGTTCGAGAAAATATGAATTTTAGTTATACTTATGTCTTAAAGAATCATATTAAAACATTAAAAATGTAATCTCTAATGCAAGACTAAGATGCATATGATACTAGCTCAGCACTTTCCCACACCATGAAGCTGAGCTGTAAATAGGAGTTAAACTCACAGTCCCTTTTGGCAAAAAGTAATCACAGTTACTTTGTCACAAAAATAGCTTTTGATTTAACCTACATAACACTCTACAACAATAATGCTAAAAGGATAATAAATAGAGCTCTACTGTGAAATAACACATTTTCTATTTGCAATTTTTGCATTCTTGTTGTTGTTGTTGTTATTGCTACTATACAGAATGTATTAATACTTAATAGTTTTGTACCTTATGTCAGGTTTGTCAAACCTTATTCTCGTGGTTACTATTTGTATCATTCTTACAATGACAGCAGAAACTGTACAGAAGGTTAACTTTTCTCTTGAAAATATGACTTGTCTTGAACCATGTTTTAAAAGGGTAGTTGATGCTCAAGTGTCCTTAAAAAAAACTTGTAGATAAATTGAAAATTCTTGAAGAGTTTTAGAAATATTTTAAATACTTTTACTATAAATAGTTATTGAGTTCTAAACTGCTGTTTTTACTCTGTCATTTCAGAAGAACACATTTCTCTTACTTCAGTTCTAAACCCAAAATATTAACATCTGTCACAAAAACAAATGAATATAATTCTCGAAACCTTGGATTGAATTCTATATTTTCATCCCTTATTAAAATCTCCAAATGGCAAAAAATAACCCTTAACATAAATAATAAATAAACAAATAAGACAAATATTCATTTGAAGTTTTATGTTTTCAAACGTGTTGCTGTTATTCAAAATAGACTGATCTTATTTTCTCATTAAAAGTCAGTTTTCAAGTCTTAATTAATTTTGAAGCATTTGCTCAATCCTTGAAACACCCTTTTAAAGAACCTGTTTATATCATAAATAACATGATCTAATCCTCAGTCTTCCAGGATAAGTGATACTAATGTCAGCTTCTAATTAATTTAATTGTATGTTCTCTTTTAAGTCAAGAACTAACATCTGGAGATAAAAATGACAGAGAAGTCAATAGCTCTCGTGGTTTGATGAAAAGTGAAAAGTAAAAAACCCAAAAAACATAAAATGAAAAAAAAACTCCCAAAAAACCCACCCCAAACCCCAAAACTTTCTGTTTATTTTTGTTCTCTGGGCTATGAAATCCCTCACATGGCCAGTGAAATCCTGATAATTAAAGTAAAGTAAGGGTCTCACCCAGGCAGCACCTCCACTTTTCTGTGTAACAATACTCAGCAAAAACATTACAACCACTTTTATTGTTCTTTTATTCTTCTTCAGAGACAGACCCTCAGCTTTCTGCTGATAAAAAATTATCACAATTTCCACCAAAAAAAACCAAAAGAATGAAGAAAACCAAATCAACAAAAAAATCCCAAACCAAATCAAAGCAAGAAACTAAACAACCTTTTGGTAAAACTGTTCAAAATACTTTTATAGTTCCTGGCTTTGTGGCACCTAAACAATTTAGCTACTGCACTCTCACCTTAGTTCATAATTTTTAAAACCAGGATATGATTTTTTTTTTGTCTTTAAAGAAATATTTCTTTAGAATAGAAACTTATACTTTTATTAAACTATGTAGCTTAAATTAGGAATTTGCATTTACATTCTATTTTTTAATCATATAAATAATGTAAGCCAATTTAAAAAGAATAAAAAAACTTTTAGTAAAATATGCATCTGCCTGAGTAAAAACAAAACAAAACAAAAAAAAAACCAAAAAACAATTATGCTACAATTTGATAGAAATTTTGAATAACCTCAGAAAGCAAGAACCTTTATCAAAATGGGTTATGGAGAGCTGCAGATATAAAAGTATGAAGAGTGTATTACAGAGATCATAACTGCAGATGTATGGCCCAAAGAATTCAAACTTCATCCTAAAACACAACAGAAATTATCATATCTGTATTATAGTCCAAGTAATCAATTCCCAAGCTTTTGACACCAGAATAATATGCAGTCTGCTTGTAAAAAGAACCATTTATGGAGCTCTTGTAAAAAAAACATCTAGGCAATGAAGTGGAAAGTTCACATCTGTCTTCAAGGGCAGATCTGGAAGCAGCTTCCAGTGTGCAGAAGTTATTTTTTTTTTACATCAAAGCAGTTAAAATTATGTCCTGCAATCATCTGCATTTAATATAAACCTGTTACTTCAGAAATAACCTTTTTTTCTTTAAAGATGGAACTTGGATACACTCATTTTAATTATTCTGCAAAAACAACTAAGCAGACTTTTTGAAAAAAATGTTGAGTTTCTATTGCTATGTTTTCAGACATGATGCAGTGATGTTTGGGACGTGAAATCATAACGAAAATGCCTACCTAGATTCATAAAATTCACAATCTTAAGATATCTTATTGTTGATTGAACATTTAGCTCTGTAACCAATCTGACAGGTTAGTTTTATTTTACTTCATTCATTTATTAAGATTTTGCTTCAATCTCCCTGATTATGCTTCATTGGCACTTAGAAAAAACATTATCCTTCAATGCTTCATTATCTACTTCATCATAGTTAAAAATGTACATTATAACTAAAATCTAGTATAGTAAATGAGTAGCTCACTCATATAGTATCAGCTCTTTTCAGTTCTCTCTTTCTAATAGAGTATTTGCCCAATAAATTGTTCATGGGACATTGCATCTTATAGAACTAATTTGTAGATGGTGCATACATTGCCAAAACATTCCTTAGAAATGACTTACAGGAATAGCAAAGCTGTCAATAATCATTAATTAATTTAATTGACAGTGTTGCTCATGAAAGTAAGAAAACAAAGCCATATCTGAAAAAAAAATTGAGTATTTTATGACAAAAGTGTATCTAGGAAATTGTAGAATAAACTGTGCTGAACACATGAAGACAAAGAAGTAAGCCTGGTTTTATCTAGTTTTACATAAAAGCATTCCTGGAATTAAATTAACAAACCACATGAACTAATTTAAAAAGCAGTCACACAAATAAAAAGAATTTAACAAAAACTAAAAAAGACAGCAAAAGTCAATAATTACAAAATTTGTGGAAAATAGACTGTACCACAGTGCAGGCCTGACAGGATGAATGCTCACAAACAGGCATCATGAAAAGGAAACCCAGCTGCTGGAGGAAGAAGCACAGCAAAAGCCAGGGGACTTGGAGGGCCACAAGTTTATATAAAAAAAACCAAAACATTCTACTCTCCTTCCATCAATAATGATCCTTTTCAGAAAATACAATTATTTAAAAAACAGGAAATGAGTGCTGCTCTATTTATCACGGTTTGGTAACCACTTTGTGTTATATAACAGCAGTAAGTATGGTGAAAACACACTTAAAGAAAATGCTTCTCTGTAGGACTGGTTAATCTGCCTTTAGAGCTTCCTCCCTAAAACCTGATAAACTCTCTAGGAAGCTGTATGTTTGCTAGTTTGATTTTAAAAACATATAATTGTTGATCTATCGTAAAAGCATTCTGTCTCCAAAAGCAGGGCTTGAAAAATTATCATGGAAGCACAGGAGCCCAAATATATATTTTAAGAGCTTAGTTTTAATATGAATCTATTTTAATCAATATGGCAGGAAGTGAAATCTTTTTGTCAAAAGGACTATCTAGAACATGTATGCTTGATAGAGTCTTTTGTGCCACCAATTAGGAAATTAACTCACCAAGTTACCAGAATTTCTGGAGATCATAAAATATGTCATACTCAGTCTTAATAAAAATTATAAATAGATAAAAGACATAAATGAAGTCCTAGAAATTATTAAAAGTCATATTAAACATAGTGCAGCATTTCAGACTCAAGCTGCGTTTCTTAAATCCCACTCAATAATGTGAATGCAGTTTATATTTGCTGCCCCAAACCACCCACAACCCTCCTCAAGCTGACCCAGATCGATTCTACTTGGTTTCAACTCTCCATGCTTATCTGGAAAGTGTCAGAATCTTACCTTTTTTTTTTTTTTTTTTTTTTTTGCAATGATGAAAGGCATAAAATATTTCTAAAATGTCTTGTGAAAAACCTGCACGACCACATTACATTTTTATAATCTGTGCATATTTTTAATGAGCCACTTAGAAACAGCTAAGGGAACAAAAAAACCACTGTAGAATGAGCAGACTAAAAGAATCTGGGAAATGCCACTTGAGTGCAAAAGAAAGATCACATTTTAGGAAGCTTAGAGAAGTGATAGAGAAGTGATACCAATTTTGTGCTACTTTCTGTTCTCATTACAGCTTGATGGTTTTCAACAAAAAATATTTGTCTGTGATATTTTTTGGTCTCATTACAATCTATGTGACAAGAAGGCATTATGAATTTGCCATTTTCAATTCCTTTTACAATCATTTTTACAGGAATAAATGGTACTGGTGTTCATGGTAGTTTTTCACTCTGAGCACAGATCCACTAGATAGGTAAGCAGCATCTGATTTTATTCTCACTTTTACCTGGTGAGATTTACAAGTGCCCTGTGTAAAGATGAGACCTTTGCCAATTAATGCAAATGTCATGTCAGATATAAGTAAACATTAGGCTAATCTACAGAGTTCAGATGCAAAAAAACCCAGCAAATCTGGTCCCACAACAGGTGAGGTGCAAATATTTAAATTTAAATATTATATCACTATATTTAAATATTCATATATTTCTTTAGCTTTTCTGTCGGATCTAGGCTATTTATTATAAGATCAGTTTCTGAAGACTTGTGTTAAGTTTTCTAAAATATTATTCCTTTTTCAGACTCTGCCATTCTTTTTTCTGTCTTACACAGATGATGTCAAGCTCATTTAGATAGTTTGCTCATTTCAGGATGTCAGAGTCCTGTTCAGACTTTAATTCACAATGCTCATAAGAAAAAGAATCATTACAGTATTCAGTGGAATAGTCAAAGTATATTTGAAGAATTTACGATTTATTTTAGAGAGCCTAAAAGCAGAGGGATAACGTGGAGATGAACAAGTAAATCCAAAGTTTCTGCATTTCCAATTATGAATTTTTTTAAATTTACTTTTCCATTTTCCGATTGATTCATTTTACTATCTTAAATTATCTTGAAAAAATAGGACAAACAATATTTTAGAGTCTCTTTTTCAGAAGCATTCATATATTATTGCATGTTCACGAGCCTTCAACCCCAGAACATATCTGTATGTTATAGGTCATTTCTCTAGATGGAAATTTTATTTTATTTTATTTTTATTTATTCTTCTAGGCTAGCAACCTTCTTGACAACATGCTGTTTGGTCAGGTTAGTCGTGGCTCATTGAAATGAAGTTCACTGAGAAGTTCAGAGGTCACTGAAGAGCAGAGAGTCAAACATGTATTTTTTTAACAGAAGTGATTTGACTGAAGGTAGAATTCAAATCAGCTTTACAAGTATACTCAGACACACAGGCATCAGGTTGTATTTTATGTGGCTTTAAAAGAGATGTAACTATGATCATAAGTCATACTTAAAAAATAAGTAAATGACTATAATAAAAATGGCCAAATTTACTATTCTACATTATCGTGTTCCCTTGTAGTGTATATATTTTAAAGTATATCACTGTTTTTTCTAAATAGAACAATAAATGCTGAAAACATTTGAATATTTACCTTTGTTAATCTGTCTGCAAACAAGTGTGAGTGTACAATTCCCATTACAAACCAGAGCTAAACTAGTATAGTCTTGTAGCACAAAACCTGCAAAATCCAGTAACACTCACAGCATTCATAATCTAAGGAGTATCAGGACGAATAGAAAGTGTGATTAGGCATCTTTGCAAACAGCTTCCACAGGGCATGGTGTCTTACTGAGAGAGTGCACTGAGTTTTTTACATCTGACATGACACAGAATGCATTTTCCCCGTAATTCACAGGAAAAGAATGCTTAGCTTCAACAGGAAACACTCCAAAGAAATAACTGGATTCCAGGGAGAGATTAAGGTTTAGCATCTCCTTTGTTATTGCTCAGACAAGTTAAGGTTTTGGTTTGTTTTTTTTTTACTCCTATAGAAAGTGAATGTCAGAAGCAGAATTTCACTGCTTTAGCCATCTGATGATACGCTTTTAATGAAGCCCGACAGAGTCATTCACACATATTTGTTACTGTTGAGACAGGGTCAGAGGAAATCACTTCAGACTACAGAAATTTCTTCTTTACTTCTGCAAGAAGTAAATGATTTCTAAGGTTACTTTGAGGTAAATCAGGACTGGAATCACTGCTCTATTCACGGAGATAGATGCACAGGGCTTGAGCCACTCTCTGACATGTTCCCACCTGGATCATTTAAGTGTTAGATCATAAACTGCTTACTCATTGACATGAACAGTATTCTACATGGGTAAAAAAAAGGAGTATGATAAACACGTCTCTAATTCCTGAAAGAGACAAAGTCTCTATGGTCTGAAAGAGACAAAGTCTCTGTGATACATTTTTAATAAATAATTCTGTCACCACTTACTCTAAATGATCAAGAAATACCTATATATTAATGTAGCCTTAGAGATCAAAGAGCTACACTGATATTTTTGAATATAAATATATTTTTGAACTAATTTTTACAATGTTAATTATATATGAAAAATATAATCCTTAAAAAATTAAATTAATCTACCACAGACTTTGTGGAAATTTGAGGAATAAACCTTCACTTGAATCAGGTAGAGATTAAATATGAAATTGTCTCTTCTAAAGCATTCCAGAATATCTAACCTGGGAATTTTTTAACCGTCTAGAATTAAGGTAGTAAAGGCCCAGTTTCAAATGAATCTTTCTCCAACTTTTTGTCATGTCTAAAGTTTGAAATCTCTTTTTCTCCACAAAGTAATTTTTATAATTACTGTCCAACTGTAATCTTTCATGTTTAGCCAGCATTCAGAAGATCTTAACTCACTTCCACTCTAGAGAACTTATTTGATGTTTATTTAAGCATTTAATTTAATTCAGCAACATTTTCCTTAAAGTCTTCACAGTCTCTCACTGACATGCACAGAAAGAAGTAAGAAGAAAACAGTGAGAGGAAAAGATAAGTGCACTAAAACCTTTCAATTCCAGAAGAGTGTTATGAAAGGCACTGATTAATCTTATGAGTCTGAAGTGACAGCCAATGTGCAAAGAAATCATTACTTAATGCTGATAGAAAGTGTCAGCCAACAGGACACTTCAGGAATATTTTTGTGGTGCTCACAGATTATCTGACAAACTACTGCATAGGGATGGGAAATGTATATGTTCATGTAAAGAAACAGGGTGGGGTTTTTTTTTGTGTTGAAATTCTGTTTTGAGTGGTTGTTTTTGTGATCATACTTAGAAATAAATAATGATAATGTAATTTCTTCATATTGCCAGAATGGGAAAAAGCCATATATGTAGAAGTGTAAGACAACACCTTCTACTGAGAAGTCTTTTCACTTAAAAAGATGCATTAACAGTCCAAAACACAAGAAAGGAGCTGGAAGATATGAGCCAGCAGCTACAAAAGACCTGTGCCTTCTGTATTGCAAACAAGCAAGAAGAGAATGATACTCTAACATGCTTGAAATGGTATCAGGTACTTATGTTTAGTCACATCAATCCTAGTCTAGAGATCTGAGTTCACGTTATCAAGAGCTCACATTAAAGTGTATTTTTAGTGGTACTTCTCTAGGACGCCCAATTCCCTCTCTAGGCTCCATCAGGTGGTTTGACTGGATCTTCACTTACTTTAATAGGAGGATGGATACCTATTTGTAGTCAACTAAACTTAGAGATAGTCATCTTTATCTGAATCCCACCCAGTCTCAGTGAGCACCAGGAACAGAATGGAAAAACTCAGAATTTGATCCAAAATTCTTGCCATTTCTTCATTGAACTTTGTATTAGAAATGTATATCTAGTATAGTACAAGTTGTGGCTTCAAATTCTTTTTAAGATATTAAATGAAAATTTAAATAATGCTTAGTTGAAAGGTTCAAATATAATTCAAAATAAGAACTGACCCCAGCAATGATCCTACAAATAATGACAGAAAATAAGTGAATAGAAAATAAGATCTAAAGTGCAATCTCACACGTCTCATTATTATTTGGTGTAAAATGTAGTTACATTTCTGCTTTAACTTCTACTGTTTATGAAGCAGTAGTGAAAACTTGTTAGAAACATCCCAAGTTATAGAAGAAAACTCCTATAAATATTTATATACAAGGATTCACACACATCAGTGAACACAATCACATGGTGCTTAATGAAGAAGCTCTCATTAGATAAGCTCATGTAACTACCAGTAGGTGCACTTTCAGCCCACTGCATTACAAATTAAGACAGAATAGTTCCTTGTGATTACACTACTTCTACCAATATTTAGTTAAATGCATTTTAATACAAAGTAAGGATAAGCTGAGAATATTGTTATAAGCAATGAAGTTATTCCTTGCTGAACTTAGCTTCCAATGTAGCCACACCACATGACTAAATGTTCATTCCTACTCTGAATTTTAAAACGTGTTACAGTCATATACTTAGTAACATTTGTAACAAAGTTGTCTTATCATCAGTCAATGCTGTTATGATGACATAAGCTAACTCACTAAAATGTCATATTAATTTTTTGCAGTCATTTAACAGTGGATATTCAATATAGAATCATAGAAATGTTCAAGTTGAAAAATACCTTTAAGGTCATGGAATACAACTGTTAAACCAGCACTTCCAAGCCCACCACTAAATTATGCCATCAAATGCCACAGTCCTCAAAGATCTAAAAGTCTTTTAAATACCTCCAGGCATGGTGACTCCAACACCTAGACAGCTTCTCCTAGACAGCCTGTTCCAATGCATGGCATCCCTTTTAGAGAAGGAATTTCTTTCCTGGCACCCAATCCAAACCTTCCCTTGTGCAACTGGAGTCTGTTTCTTGTCATTTTGTCACTTGGCACTTGGGAGAAGAGACCAATCCCCATTTCACTAAACTTCCTTTCAGGGAGTTGTGGAGAGTGATAAGGTTCCTCTTGATCCTCCTTTTCTCCATGTTAAACACCCCCAAATCTCTCAACTGTTCCTCCTTAGACTTTTGCTCCAGACCATTCCCCAGCTCCGTTCCCTTCTCTGAACTCTCTCCAGCACCTCGATATCTTTCTTGTAGCAAGGGGCCCAGAACTGACCCCAGGATCTGAGGTGTGACCTCAGCAATGCCGAGTTCTCAGGGATGATCACTGCCCTGGTCCTGCTGGTCACACTGTTGCTGATACAGCCAGGATGCCACTGGCCTTCTTGGCCACCTGGGCACATGCTGGCTTGTGTTCAGATGGCTCTCAACCAGCGTCCCCAAGCCTTTTGCCATCAGGCCATGTTCTAGTCACACACCCTCAAGCCTGGAATATTGCATGGAGTTCTTGCCACCCAAGGGCAGGACCTGGCACTTCACCTTATCACTGATGCTAGCCCATTGATCCAGCTTTTCCAGATCCCTCCAGAACGTTCCTACCTGCCAGCATATCAACATTCCCCCCCTTCTTGATGTCATCCGTGAATTTACTGAGGGAGCACTCATCAAGAAGAGTGTACATGGATAGGTACCACAACTCAGTTGATCTTTGGTTTGTCAAGCTGCTACAATTCAACTCACATCTGATCATGTGTTTGAGCACATTTTAGATCTTACTCTAAAATAACTTAATCCTTTACCAAGCAAATAGTTTGAATTAACTGATCAAATAAAGGAATTGACCAAGAGAAAAACTTAAAATCAAATATGAGAAATATGGTATAATACATCAAAACACTATTTTGTGATGAAATTGTAATCACACAATTGCATGGTGATGATCAAGACTTAGTTATTAAGCTCCTTGAGGTACATATGTCATAATTAAGATAGCAACTGAGCCTAAGTGACTTAGGACCTACACAAACTTTCTTGAACCAATAGACTTACTGGCTGATATTATGAGTCATAAAACTGTTTTAGAAACAACAGCAAGGTGATTCTGTATCTGGAAAAGGATGTGATCTCATTAAACATATCTGTTGCAATTAAATTTTTCAACACATACAAGAAACAGAAAGGTCCATTTTGTACTTAAGCAGGGGTTCTCTTGGCATTTCAGCATCAACAGATGTCATGAGGTGAGGAAGCATGTGGCATCAATGTGGCAATCCTATCTCAGAGCAGAGATAGCCTGCAGAAGAGCTTTTGTAAATGTCTAAACCCACACTCCCTTGGCACTTATCTAGTGTAATGGTCTGACCAACTTCTAAGTAGGAATCGTGCCATGATAACAGATGGATAAAAGTGTAGGCAGCAATAGGAGCATGTACCAGCATCCAGTATATTTACTGAGACTTGGAAAACCTATCCAGGAATGACTCAAGTGACTGAAATTAAACTCTATGGTCAGAATAGTTTGCCAATGGCACTTCATCTCTTGCCTCAGTTAACATTTCAAAGTACATACATTCTGCCCTAAGTTAGGGATAACAAGTAGGAAAATAGGCTTTACAGTAAATATATAAATCATGTTTTTAGTCTTATCTGACTTGAGGGTGTTGCATTCTGCTGGCAGGTCTGGGACTGTTGCTGCAGCTACCCCACACAAGACTGGGACAGCCTTGGAGATCTTTATTTACAAGACTCCTTAGGGCGAGTAGTGCTGTTTTATCAGCACTTTAGTCATCACAGTAATTGCTGAGCTGGCCCCTACTGTGCTGCAGATGAGGAAGGAAGGTTGCTATTTTCAGAATTCTCCGAAGAGGTATTTGTGCCCTTTGACAAAGTGGTTTTCCACCCCATTACGTAAAAGCTTTTCAGACTAGCAGGAGGAAGCCTCTAATAGCTCTTGAGAGACACAACTGGCTGGTTTGTCAATAGGGTAAAGGGTTTTCTACTCAGATTTTCACAGCCTGGTTACAGGAAAATGTTACAGAAAATTTTCTTGACTCTTGCATGCAAGGTTTCAACATTAAATCGAATAGGACTGTATCCAGACAAAGATCAATTAAGCCAAAAAGAACCCACGCAAAAAAAGCTCCTCAGCAGTGTCTGCTCAGAGGGCAGGCAGCCACGAGGTTATCTCTGAACAGTGAAAGTGCTTGCTTTTTTTCCTGCCAAATGCAGATCACTGTTCCATTATATGAAGAAGACCTGGTCTTCTTCCGTAGTTATCAGTCTGACAGTAGTATATGAAAAAACAGAATGAACTCTCTCCTCAAAATAAGACTCACAGAAATTAAATTTGTGTGTACCTTAGCATACAGTGCAGCTGAAATTCAGTTTCTAATAAACCTTAACCAGAACTCTACAACAATATAAAATGGAATGCTGTGGGACAGAGGGAGAAAGAATGAAAGTTATGAAAACTCTGTACGAAGTAATGTTTTCAGAAAGCATACAGGACATTTATTAAACAAACTTGCTTTCCAGAAAGCTTTTATGCTACAGCACAGGCTCACCAATTCTTGTAACAATAAAGATATGACACATGACATGATACAACCAAATAACGTATTTTAGTGTAAAGCCTAAAATACTCTCCTGCAAGCTTGAAAAAAAGTTCCTGTCTTCTAGTACTAGGGGAAAAAAAAAAAAAAGCTTTTGCTAGTTCTTAAATTAGAGATTTCATTTAAATGAGACTGTAATACCTTCTATGATCTAAAGCTCACTTCTCTGACATGGTGTAATACACATATAAAATAAATAAAATATATACATGGTATTTATTACCTACACAAGGAAATCAGTTGTTTTCAAAATAATATTAGCATCATCTCTTTGGTGCTTTTCCAAGGGTTAGACTGATTTAATTTGAAGAAGAATGTAATGATGATGCATGTGTTAGGTTAGCAGTTGGACTTGATCTTAAGGGTCTCTTCCAACCTAAATAATTCCGTGAGTCTATAATATTTTCCCATATAAAATTAGTCACCTCATTAAGTTATATTACTTAAGAATATTATCATTCACACGCCATAAGGAGCAGTACTACTACCTGTGAAGTATCATTATAAGTGAGTACATCAGTTTAGAGACATGAACACTTGACACCAGGTGATAAACCAGGTGTTAAGCCTTGCAATTTTCTAGAAAAGCTACATATTTACTACAGATTGGAAAAGAGGGAGACTAGGACCAGAGGGAGTGCCTGTGTGAAAATAAGGAACACCTCTGCTTTTCAGGGCATTTCAAAGAAACACGAAATATTCTGAGTTGGGAGAGATTCACAAGGATCATTGAGTCCAGCTCTTAATTTATCCCATACAGGGATCAAACCCACAGCCTTACTCGGCAAATTCAGGTTGATTTAACAGAAACTCCTTTACCCTATGGAAAGTTTTAGAGAATACAGATTCACCAAGTGTGCCTGCCATGGACAGCAGTTTGCCATGTTCAGGTATTTGCTCTGTGTCTGCAGGATATCAGCCCCCATCAAGCGTTACAAGCCCATCTGCCAGCAGAAAGACTGCTGTGAGATCCAGTCCTCACATCAGGGTATGTACAAAGGGTGATTTGGCAGGGAAGGACTGCTGCAAGGTTGTATAGCATACAGGGCTCTGGGTCCTGAGAGAGCTGCTAGTGCAGTGAAACACATACAGAAATGGTGACTTTGAAGTTTCTTATAATGCAGGGCTGTTTATGAAAAGGTATTCTGTTACTTAAATAAAGCAATAGATTGGTAAAATCAACAAAGTCCTGAAACGCTCCTTTCTTTCTAGTGAATACATCACAGAGTAGAAAATTCAAAACCAAGCACATTTGTTTTGAGTACAATATGTTGGTCTAATGCCAAAAAGAAAAAACCTTTTCAAATTCTGGCATTGCTTTACTTTCCTAACTCCAGGATTCTGCCCTGGATGTTTAATCTGATAATAGCTCAGTAAATTATTTCTTCCATTCACCTGGTGGCAGCTTCAGAAAGCTAGTGCCTGTGTCCTGAAGGGATCCCAAATTATGCTTTGAGAACACAGAAAATGACTAATCTCTGTATTTAGGTTCAGGCAGTTTTTGAGAGCTGCAAAGGCAAGCAGACCAGCAAGCACCTTTACGTGTTCCACAATATGTCATAGAATACATGCTATGAGAGATATCTAGTCATATGTGGCATGGTTAGTATGTCTCCCTCCTAATGAACTTTTTTTTTCTTCTCTAGATTCTGGAACACAGATGAGGTTGATGCATTAAAGCAAATTAATTTGATTCTTAAGGATCCATTCAGAGCCCTGAGGAATAGAGCATGCATAGGTTATGTCATCAGTAGGAAATAACTTGAAAATTTGGATTCATATATTCTAGACACTTGATCATTCATTGACTACATTGTCACAGTCACAGGATCATGAGAGATGGAAGATAATCTAGATCATCTAGTCCAGACAAGATTTTCCATTTATCATTCATATTCTTCACAGACGTTCAACTCACACAAAGGTGAGACACCTGGCCATTAGACAATTGCTGAAACAAATATCATGCTGGCCTCCACTATCCCATGAGTCCAAAACCTGCAGCCTTTCACTGGTTATGACAAAACAAGTGTTTGCTGGACCATAAGGCATAGCTCTCTCTTGCTTCCATTATGAAATGATCATAGATGTAATTATTTGGGAATTGAAATAAAAATTGCTCTAAATTTATTCTGCCCAGCTAAAATACTTTTAAAAAGGTCTCTCATTGCCCTGTTTCATAGTAACTCAGTTATCTCCTAAGGATGAAGAATCCATGCTGGATCTGTGCAGATATGGAGGGAGACAGAGAGCTCTGGAGAGACCAAATATGGGTGTTCAAAACTATCACAAATAGTGAGGTGTAAAAATCTCAGTTTTGAAAGAAAAAAATGGGCTGACCCAGACTGTAGTCTCTCTCTCTCTTCCTCCTAAACATGTCACTGATTGGACATACAGAAAGGCATTTATTAGGTCAAGAGAGATGTTGTAGGTTTGGGCTCCTATCCTATGCATTGAATGCAGATTATTTCTGCAGCTGAAGCTGAGTCCTTCTGTTCACCATGTCCTTCTGCTCACATCACCCCTTACATGACATCAGCCAATACCAAAAAGCCAGCAGGGCTCTGCCATATGCCCTTAAGGTCACAAGAGAATCTGCTGTGTGACACACGACCCATTTCAAGCTACAGAGCAGGGACACCAGCTAATACTCTTTGTCACACATCCTCCTCCAGCTTTCCAGTTTGTGAGGAACCAACCTCACAGTCCCCTCATCACAACCTCCTTTCACTGCCACACAACATTCTCTAGGAATTGAGTGCATGTGTCAATCATCCTTTCACAGATGTTTCTCAGTCAGGTGGGGCTAAATGGTTGAGATACTTTAAACATCAAAGCCAGGCTATAAATAAACCAAAGTATTAGCACAGACTTCTCTAATTAATTTCCAGCAGTATAATAAACATATGTATAACCTCTGAAGTCTTGTATAGATGCCTCAGGAATGCAGCAAGTATTATTTCTGATTTAAATCAGGCATGTTAGAAACACAGGTTTTGGAGGGAAGAAAATGTGCCAAATTTGAGGAAAAGGGAGTGATTGGGATTGTTGCCACAAGAACTCCCTACTTAATTTTAAAACAAAGGCTGCCGTTAAATGTGAATACATGCTAATCCTTAGCTTAGGGAGAAAGGAAATAACCTTCATTATCTGTGATGATACAAGATACATTCTATTGATTTGTTCATATATTTATAAGCTATTTCTTAGCTATTCAATATTCATTCCTGCAATGTTCCCACCAGAATAAATAGAGACATGAAGTTCAATGTTCCAGTGATAATTTTTCAGGAAGAAGAACTTTCTATGCATGGAAAAAAAGAAGAAAATTGGATAAATTAAATAAAATGGCTATGAGACTGCAGATCACTGGAATAGGTCATTATCTTCTTTTTTCCATATTAGGAGAAAAAAAGAACCCACACACACAAAAAGGGAAATACGAAGGAAAAGAAATAATAAATCAAGCAACACATAGTATAACACCATCTTATTAACTGGAAAAACTAAGGCTGAAGAAACTCAGTAGAATCTGTGGTTGCACTGCCTAAGAATTACTTGGTTACAGTTGATAACTGTAATAAAATAAGAAACTATAGAATCATAAAATAATAGAATAATTTCTGTTGGGAATGACTCTTTTAAGATCATGAAGTCCAACTGGTAATCTAGCACCAGTGTCAAGTAATGAGGGAGACCTCTAAATTTTTGTTTGCTTACGTTTGGCTCTTTTCTGGCAGCAGATGGGATTAAGATCACTTTGCCCCTGTGACTTTGATTTGCTTGTAAGAAGCAGTTTCTGTATCCTTAAATTTACCCTTCTGGATACTGAAACTCATGCTACACTGCCCACATGACATAATTAATCTCAAATACACACAGCTCCTAATCAGTGTTCACTTAGTCTTTCACTAGACAAATCATTATTGGATATTACATACAATTTTGGGAAAAATACTACTTCTGAAGAGGGCCAGATGTTCTTTTCTACAGCTACTGCTTCAGTTTCACGGCATACAAATACCATACACTCCCAAGGAAACATTTTAAAACCTACGGAATAAAAAAATACATATGATATATATGTTAGAGGTAAATGGGAGAGATAAAAACTCCCTTGTGACTTGCTCTGGACCTCTGCAATAAATTTACTTCTGCTTAACTTAAGACCAAGAAAAGGTAGAAGTATACATCCTGACACACACACATCCCTTTTCTTGTGCTCAGAACACAAGGCAAAATTCCCAGGAATCAGCACTTTTCCTCATGTTTTCCATTTGTATGAGCACTACCCAGTATGGCAGAACAGCCATATGTGTTACTGCATGCAAACAGAAAGGAAAAAAAGGAAAGGTCATAGTTTCTGCTGGATTTTCCAGGTTCTACCAATAAAACAACAAAAAAATATAATTGTGTATATCAAATCAATAAATCTATGTATAGACATAGAAATACATATTTATACTTACATATACATGCAACAGCACCTACACATATAATTTCTTTAACCACAATAGGGAACACAAATTAAGGATAACATTAAATATGCTTGTATATAATTTTTGAATCACAATAGCATGAGGACAACTTGCCTTTGTAGCTAAGCAAATGTAAACTTAGAGAAGCACTTCTTGAACTATTAGCTTTCACAAATAATTACCCCAAGTGGTTTCCACAATAGGAGGCCATCTCAGTTTTTTTTGAGCCTTATGTGGCTTTGTCAGAGATGAAATTGCCCCCACATTCAGAAGTTACTAAGGTCTGAGATTTTCCTATTTAATTTTAAACAAGAAAGTGATAAAGCCCTGAATGTCACTTTCCCACACCTGTGTAAATCTGTTTGAGTTTGGCCTTCATTCCACAGTACATAGCATAACAGGGGAGCTGGGAACAAAGAAATTAGTTGGGTTTCTATCACAGAACCGAGATACTTGCAAACCAAGTGTTTATATTCTGAAAATGTGATGCTTTCTGGTTTCCTGTTTATTTTACATAATTTGCTGTAAAATGTATTATCTCACGTTAAATGTTATTTCAGCGCATTTACCAGATGTATTCAGCTAAAATGCATTAGAATGTTACACTATTCAGTGCTTTTATCTTTTCATATTTTGGCTCAAAATTTGCAGACAGATGTGTAATCTATAGTGGATCCACTCATAATCTTTACCAATAAAGTGTTTTTCAGCAGTTCTGAATTTAATATTTTGCAGTGGTTCTGCTATTCCTATGATTTTTATTCTAAAGACCCTGCACTTTGTCATTTAATGCTGACAATATTCAGCCATTGCCTTCAGCTGATCCCACCCAAAATTTAATTTTCCCTCTCCCCTACAAACTCTCCCTGTTGATTCTAAACAGTATTCCCATAGTAGCTCTAATTCAAACACATAACCTGGCCACTGCCATCAACACAGACCTAAATCTTGAACTTGAATAAAGAACCAACATGGCAAAAAATCAAATATTTCTCAGGCTTAACTTTTATTAGGATTGAGGGATCTTTCTCATCTTGTAGACACATAAATAGTTTGACAGTACAATTCAAAAAATGGATATGGGATAGGAATGAGCAAGAGGGAACAAATTACTTAAATCACGGTAAATAACTCTGTCATCGAATACAAACCCCTTCCTTTGCTTAGCAGTTCAGTATTTAAAAGAGGATATTTAAAAGAACTGAACCTGATTATGCCAGGTTTCCTTCAGAGACTTGTTTTCTCTGTGGAGAAAACAATATATTTCTAGGTTACCATTTTTAATCACTGGAAAAAGTCACTAACATAGAGGATTTAACAAACAGATCTTTAAAAGTACCTACTTCTTTCTACTTATGTCATGATTCACCTGAAAAAAAGTGGTTTTGCAGTAGGCAGGTTCATGGGAGTTAACAAAGGCATTTTGTGATTCTACCAATAATCTTAAACAAACATGATCTTCACATGCATATAGTTCTAGAACTTTCCTAAGTTTACTTTTTTTTTCGCATAGTTTTGGTGATTTTAACTTTTGTCTGAAGTTCTATATTACTAAAACTGTCTTTGTTTTTTCAGTCACTGGCTAAATTTTTTCAAAACCTCACTAATTTATTCCATTGTTCAGTTATTAATAGTGCTTTAACTGAAAAATTTACCCCTTATATAATCAAATATGTGCCAAACTACTGCATATAAACATAAGGCATTTAAGATAAATCAATTCTAAGTATTCAGTGTGGTTCAATTCACTAGACTCAGCAGATATACAACTAATAGATTTCAGTGAATATGAATTAAAAGAAATCATAGCTAAATCAGGGAACAGAGCACTGATTTTCAAATCTGAAATTATACCAAAAGCCTTGCTCTAGCTACAGAAATATTTCAGTTTTTCAGGATTATACCCAAGCCCACTGACAGAATAAAATATTATGGCCTTTCTCCCACCATTAAAAAGGTATTATTTGTGTTTTTATCAATAAGAAAATCCTGCAGTTGCTATTCTTGGAAGTCTTAGAAAATAGAAATGTAGCAACAAGCAGAGCTAGTAAAAAAATTAAATTAGTTAATTACTGTCCTTTAAAAATCTAAATTTACTGCAAGGAAATTTTAAACTACACTGCTTTAATTAAAAAAAAAACCAAACATCCCAAGTTAACTTATTTCTGTCCACTTAAGTATATTTCATTTCATATTACTTTTTCAGACAGAGCCTGCCTGACTTAGCAAGAGTTTCCCATGAAAATTTCAGTTTCATTATATAAGTGACACAACATGATTTTTTCATCTTCACGCAACATAATTAAAAAAAAAATTATTCTGTTATGTCTATAGCTTTATTTTTAGTTTAACTTGTTTCCAAGTTGTCACACTTGATCTAATGTAGTCTCTTGGATGAATTCTAATTAGTTCAGATGCCTCCTTCATACCCTCGATGAGCTGGTCCCATGGGATGACCTTCCTCCAAAATGCCAGTGCTTACCACAGCCTCTCCTGAAAATCCCACTCCATGTACCTTACAGGAAATACATTCCAAGGGGAGATCACGATATAGAGCGAATTTGCAAACTCTTAGGAACTTCTTTGACAAGGCTGGAAGAAAGCTGAGTATAAAAGGAAAGCACTAATAATCTGAATACCAAAATGAGAGCCCAAAGGATTTGGGGACCAAGTCATCTTTGTCTCCAGTTTCTCTACTTCATACCAATGATTGTATGAGCTTCAAGTTTTACCATACATTTACTCTTTGATACAAACAGCACCCATATTAACTTCCCTTATCCATCCCAGCATACCTCACTATGAAAAGTACTCAGGAAATCTGAGATCCTCCTCTCTTTCCTTTAAGAATTCCAACACAGTAGAATAACTGCGGCATCACACAAAATTGATTAATCAGTTTTCAGTGTTATTCTTGCACTACATACTTAAATTACATTTCCATGTAGTGCACATACTTTTCTATGTTCAGTATTTTATGTAGCATTTTGTCACATATAAGGCATAGCACAGCATATTGTTATGAGCAAAATGTATAGCAGAGAGGAGAATAATTAATGCTGCATAGAAATCAAGGCTGTTTTTATTCTTTTTTTATAACTACCAACTGGAGTGGTGTACATTTCATGTCCAAAAGAACACTCACTCCCAAAAGAATCAAGTTTTTTTTCTGGTTATTCTTAATGAATCTAATGAAAGAAGAGGAATTTTCCAAATTCTAATAAATATAAATAAATTATGTTCTTTTTCACTAATTCATCATGTTTTCATATGGGGAGTGAAAGGGTGAACTTTATGAATCTGAGCCTTAGACTCCGAGTTTCCAGGCTTTGGAAAAATATATGTAAGTTACCGAAGTTTCATTAATATATTGTATCTATCCTAATCTCGCTGAAACACATCCATTCAATGCCATAAATACTTTCAAAAACAGAAGCTGGAATAAATTTTATTTCCCCTTGGAACAGGTAGTAGAAAAATATATGAAAGCAGCATGTATTAAAGCTGAGGGTTTGAGTTATATTGCACAAATATGTTATTGCCAGAAAAGGATTAAGGAAAACAAACAGGAACAAGAAACACATTTACATTTTGTGTTTATGTGCCTATGAATACTGCAGGAACTCACAGGTAGCAACTAATTGGAAAGCAACATGATGTTTTCATAAACTGCAATCAGAATAAATAGAATTTATAAAGCAGCAACTTCCCTGTGTCATTCCTCATTCACAAGACTTTTATTAAGGATAATTTCCTCTTGGATGATAAAGCCTGGACAAAAGACTGATAGATCAATGGTCCCTTTTCAGTGAAGAAACTTGCTGAATTTTTCTAAAGCTTCATCCGTGTCATGATTTTTCAAAAGTTTATGAATGGAACAGATTTGTAAAATGTGCTTAATTCCCCATAATGAAATAGACACCAGATTTGTTGCTTACTCTAACCACTTCCAGACCTCTGTGAAGGAAAGGCAAAAACAAGAGTATCTATGAACAAGATCATGAGTAAATACAGATAAACAGGGTCCAATTGAAGAGAAAACAAAACCTTAATATTCTAATATGGATTTTAGGAAAGCTTGTGCATTTGCATTCATAACAACTACAGCAGAGAAACAAAAACATATTTCTTAAATAAATGAAAATATATTAAATAATATACACATTTTGGAATACAAGTTTAAAGTGATATAAATAAAAGCTGCTGGTCTGTGAATAACAGAATCTTTATTTCACAATAACAATAAAGGAACATGAGAAAGTAAGAAAATAGGAATCCATCTGTCTAACAGCTTTTGTATTTTGGACAAACTGAAATTATCAATGTTCTGATTTTACTCCTCGTGTGCAGTTGGCAAATCATTTTGGCTGATGTATAGAAAAAGCTGAAGCAGATTTTAGAACATTTATTTTTTCAGCAGTGGGAATGAACAACACTGTATTGTGTGTACCAATGTCTCTCAGATTTTTTATACTAATACTTTAATCACTAAACATGTTCTGTCAATCACCTTATGTCTCCCTGTTGAATTTAAACACAGTGCAAAGAAGGGAAAAGACAGAGCACCAAAGACCTCTCTGCCAGCAACGTCTCTAGGTGCAGACTGGAAGCTTTGGTTCAGAGACCTGGAGCTGTGCATGGCTTCATCCTCTATGGACCAGACCAGCTGGGGGAGGCAATCACTACCTGCCACTGCTCTGCACAAAAGTGCACAACCTACAGCACAGCTCCTGCCTCAGACTGCAACATCTGACCAACGTGGTTTGTTTATATCTGTTTGCTCATAGTTTGGCTTGCTGTCATTTTCTGAGAAGGATGGTGCTAAGATCATATTGTTCCATATTATGAATCATAGATAAGCATATGAAAATTTATTTTCTTGCTGTTTATATCTGTTTTGTTTCATGAGTGGGCAGAATAAGGACATTTACAGGCATACTTCTGTGAAGACTGGAGGACACATCAGAGAAAAAAGCCACATGTTCACACACTAAAACTTATCACCAGCTTATTGGGCAGCTGTCCAAGAAGTGCACAATAGCACTCAGATTTGCATCCTTTTTAATGTTCTGTATGGAGCAATAAATCAGCAAGACATTTGTTCTAGCAAAATTACCATTATATTCAGAAAATGTTTATGTCCTCTAGGATGCAGAAAAAGAGAAATTAATTGTCTCCAACATTTGGAAAACTTAAAAATTTCTAATATATTGTGATGAAGCTTTGAAAGGTACCTGTACTATCTTACAGATAAAATATTTGCTGCCATTTCACTTGTTTTCTTTTATGTTCTTTGCCACATGGAGGTTATGTGAGACTAAATGAGACTCAATCTCCATGGAATGCTGGTAAACACTTCTGATAACCCTTAGACAGCTGACAGTAAGGTGTACTGTGCATGTGTCAGTTGTACACAAGTCTCATGACCACTCATGTCTACCTGGCATTGCTAGAAGAGGCACCAACTCTGTGGGAGATAAAGGGAAATAAACAGCTCTGGGTTATTTAAGCAAATGAGCTCAGGGTAAAATCATATGTACAGACTGCTGTGTTAGTACACTTTTTCATATGCTGCATCCTTTCTCTTTAAATAATTTATATATTTGGAAAGGCTGACTTGTGTCAGTGTGTTTACAGGTCACAGTTCCCAACAGTGAGACTTGTAGGACAGTCAAACCAATTCAGGTGTACAGGATTATCATATGACCGAAGTCTTTCCCTCATATGGCACAGCCTAAGAAATGGAAATACTGGAGAGTTAGAGAAGGAATAAGTTGCTAAGGAGCTCTGCCTGTCCTGACTGCCACTGCTGACTCAGTGGGCTGAAGGTATTCTGCAATACTGAGTCACATCTGCCAGACCAATTATTTTCAAATAATTTGTATCTCCAAAGAACTTCAAAAATCACACAATGCTTTTGTTGGGAGACCCTCATCAATAGAATCCAGACAGAAAATCAGTTTTTATAGGATGGTAGGTATCCATCCTAAAACGGGCTAAAGAGTTTCCCAGAGTTTTCTGATCTGTGTTAACTAGATCTTGGGCTATACCGTGAACTTAGAGATCTTTCCCACGTGTGTGTGTGAAACAAATCAATTTTTGATGAACATTCTAAACTGGCATCTAACATTGCACACCTGATTCTGGACATTGAACTGGATCTCATCCTGTGCACTGTTCTGGTAATATCTCAACATGGAAATGATGCATCCAATAAGTACTTTGGGTCTGCACAAATTGGCTTGCTTTCTGCTGTTAAAAAAATTTTAAAAACCCCAAACAAACAAACAAACAAACAAAACTCAAAACAAAACAACAACAAAAACCCACAACAAAAAATCCAAGCAAACAAATAAACAAAAATAAATCAGCAGATCATTGCATTTTAATGCCTAATGAGAATCAGCAAATTTGAGCAATAAAAGCAAAAAAACCACATTTTCAAAATAAAAAGCTCTATGAAACAAATTTTCCAGGGTTGCCATTTCACTGTAATTTTCCAGGGTAGCCAGCTGGAAGAATGCTCTCAGTTTATTTCTTCCTTATTAATATCACTAGTCACAAGGTGGATAAAAAAGAATAAATGGTATGTAACCATGAATCCATGAACATAATAAATTGCAAAGTTTTATAGAACATCTGTCTTCGATCAGCATTTCATGATGAAGAACAGCATCAGTGATTACTGCTCAGATTACAAATAGGATGGGCACTGACCTGAGCTAACTGACCTAGCTAGGAACATCACATAAATTACTGGCAAAAAATGGAATAAAAACATTCCATTTTTGGTTCAGCACTCCAATGAACAGAGTTACTATCCAGGATCCTCTGACTAAGTTCAATACTGACCCTTCCTGGAGCAAGACCTCCGCTGAGAGAAATAACTGAAAAAAGGAGAAAATGCTAAATGCATGAAGGTCAATGGAAAGCTGAACAGAAACTTTCATTTCTGCCTGGGAAATGTCTTACACAGAACCAAAGTCAAAAACATAATAAAATTTTCTTATACTGAATACTTACCTAATAATGAAGAATTTAGTCCATTTCATTTTCAAGTTGCTTTGCAAGCATTGACTAACTAGTAAAACATGGATATCAGCATTTTAACAACCATGGGATGAAAATAAAACAAAACCAAAAACACAAAAAATCCCAAAGAAAAAGAAAATAGAGGTGTATTGTAAGTACAAAACTGCCTAAGGATTACAAATTACCACATATCAGTGATCAAACAAACACATTTCTCTACTGGATCACAGCACTTACTGGGAAAATATGGAGAGAAGACTTTTCACATACAGTCCACATGTATTCTAAAAGATGTTCCCTACTTTCTTAGTAACATTTAGTCACATTAATTTTTCATGTAATTGTTTTAGTACAGATTGTCAGCTACTTAAAGGAAACAGGAATTTTATAGGCAATTGGTACACTATTAAAAATTATATAAAATAATTAAGGCCCAGAAGACTGTCAAAGCAATTACATGAACATAATCTATTGAAATTTATATTTTAATGTATATTCACAAAGCCCAAAGACAGAACACACCCACAAGGAAACAAGGAGTTGCAGCTATATTTTACATATAGCAAAGCAAATTTTCATACAAATAAAGATTTAATCAAACATTGTAGCAAAAGAAATACTAAAATATATTTTAAATTGATTTTTCTAAACTAAATATTTTAGTCAAAAGGCTACAGAAACAAATTTTATATTTTTTTCAGTGAAAAAGAATGACTTATTAAATGTCAGTGTCTTCCAATCTGAATGGCATCCTTCTTTACTAATAAAAATTTCAAATAAAACACAGCTTACAACAACTGCAGACCAGAATTGTTACTACCATCCTGTTTTCATCACATAACACAAGAATTTAAAAGTAGTTTCAAAATAATTATTCACCTGTTGTTATTTCTGGTATGATCTTGGTGCTCCAATACAAGATATAATAGACATTATGTTCACACAATAGGTGAGTAATTTTTGTATTATCATCTGTGCCACTTCACTAAATTCTGAAAGCTTATCAGTTTTTCTGACATGGTTAATTTGATTGTTTTCCCATTTTTAGCAGCTGATTGGAACACTGTGGATACAGAACTGTGGATCAGAACTTATTGTGCCAAAACTATATTGAAAATGCTCATTAAGAAATAGACTGCTTTTCTGAGTGGCCTCTAAAATTATTTCACCTCCACATTACTTTTAGTAATCATTTTTGAGCCCACTTTAAGCACATGAAGCCTGAATTTCTTGGGTTTACATCGAATACACATTGCAATTTGGCACTGTGTCACTTGGCTGACCTGTTAGATTCTTATGACCACCCAGGTCTATCTTCTGAAAATGGTTTGTAGGAAAATGCAAATAAATTTAAATACAGCTACTTCAAAATACTGCCATACCAAGATGAAGCTTTAAAGTGTTGTAATTCTGGGAGTTTAAGAAAGAGGCAAAGAAAGACTCCAGTGCTGAGAAATAAATAATCAGACCTTAGTGGCACTTCTTTTTTGGTCAGTAAAATCAGTCCTAGCTCCATAAATACCATGTCCTTCAGTTGCAGATATTACACAGCCAAAGCGTGGGTGGTGACTAATAAAGCACAAAAACATTTGAGATATTGCCTGTAAAATCCTGCATTTATGATTTAATAGAATTCTACAAAGCAAATGGATGCCTGTTGCTATTCCAGGATGAATCCAAAGAGCAGAATGGCCAAGAGGCAATGGCCACAAGTATAAGAGGAGGAATTTCCATTTAATTATAAGCAAAAATCTTTTCACTGTGAATGTTTTTGAACACAGGCACAAGTTGTCCAGAGAAGTTGTGGAGTCTGACTCCTGGGAGCTATTCAAAACCTTAATGGACATGGCCAGAGCAACCTGCTCTAGTGATTCTGCTTCAGCAGAAGGGGTGGACAATGTGAGCTCCAGAAAACCAGCCCTTCCAGCCCCAACAACTCTGAGAGTCTGTGTGAGAAGGTGTTTAACCCAAAAAAAAAAAAAAAAGACTGAGTCTAGCAGTCTCTTCTGCAATAAATGTTAGGATTTTTTCAAACATAGGTGAATTAGGGGAATTCAAGGGAAGCACTCACAATAAATTAATTACTTACAGGCATTAATATTTGGCAGGATTAAGATAGGTTTGGGACTTCTAGAAGGATAATGAAAATGGGATATTGACTTATAAAATAACTTCTCTCAAGACAACCTGCAATGCCAAAAATGGAACAAATTAATAAGAAAAGCATTCTGCAAAAAGAAATTGGTCCCTTGTAACAGTGTAAATCAAAAATAAGACAGTCAGATCTTCACAAGAGTCATGTAAGGTACACAAATGTGAAACTAGGTTTGTGTCAAGCTTTCTGCAGTGCACAAAGCTTCTCATTGCCACCCAATTCAGTGACCAATGTACCATGTGGATGCTTCAAAACTCTGGAAGAGTGACTTATCTCTAAGAAAATGATACCCAGGCAGTGGGATCAGCTCAGGTAGTTGGTTTCCATCTGGTGGATTGAAGTGCATGTGAAGTCCAGATAAAAGGGAGAAAGCCAAATTCATGCCCCTAAAGACAGAACATGCCCAGAAGAACCAGCCTTTCAGCTGTAGAGGGTGAAGGGACCACTGATGCTGAGTGAGAGGAAGATAAAGTTCCTCTGCTGTTGTAGTTTATGCTCAGAGGGGCCTGTCTCTTTTGCTAGATAGGAAATGAGAATTGACTGGAGATTCCAGATTACATGACTGACTCAGTCCACCATGTCAGTAATTTGAGCAGGATTAAAGAAAGAATATCTGAATTTATAAAGCACTGGGAGAAAAGAAGAGAGTTCAGCTGTGCACTCTACAAAATATGCTTCATGCTTCTATGCAGATTTCAGTTTAGCTCTCAGATATTTAGCACATGTAAGACTTAAAAAAAAACCCAAACCATGATGTAAATAACAGCTGTGGTAACACTGAAAAGCTGAGGGCTACATTACAAAAAAAGTTGGCTGTTACATGAAACAGCAGGTCCCTATGCCACTCAAGTAATTTTAATGACTTATATCTTGAGATTTTTAGACACCTGGACTCCTTCTCTGCTTGTTATAAGTGACCCAAAGCATAGAGGCATGTGAGGCTCTCTTGACAAGGACTAAAACTTCCAAATGTGAAACATTCATAGGAAAATGTCAGGTTATCCATGTGCCAAGAGGAAGATAATGTATGGTTAGTTTTTCTGGTGTTTCCCATACCACCTCCCCATCCTCCCCAATCCTTGAAAGAAATATTTGTCATGAATAAGCAGCAAATTAATTTTCTTAGATTACAGGATTAACCAAAAAACACTGTATCACCTAGCCTCACCAAATACAACACTTTGGACTAAACTAAAATTTAATTTTAAAAGGTCTTGTTAATATTAAATGGATTGAGGTTTACACCTAACACATGCAGCCACTGGTGAGCTACTTTTCATTGTTTCTCACACACAATTTGCAGGTGAGATGTGGGAGCACGACAAGCAACTCTGAAGTGCTAAAAATACATCTTGGCAGAACTGACAGGTTCCATGCTGGAATCCACAATTTAATAAAAGAGCTGGCACTTCCTTGTATTAACGTTCCAAGGGGAATAGAGTGCTATAATACAAATCCATTTCTCATATAGTCAACATCACTCCCTACCAAGAACATTTCTTCTTTCAAGCTGACATCTTCTGTATTTGGGAACATCAAAAGTGACAGCAGAAAGCATTTGCAAGACTGCATTTCCTCAATAAGCCTTCTACAGACTTTATTCTGAAGCACAAGTCTGCATAAATCTCCTGTTTGATTCAACTCAACAACCTATTTTGCAGTTCTGCTGGTTTAAATGTGTGACTCATTCAGCAGCAACAGAACAGTTCAGTTCCTACTAAAAGGAGAATCACCAGAGTCAAGATTTATATCTTTGTTTCTTTTTTGTTCTTTTTTTTAATTTTACTTTTACCACTGCAAAACTAAAAGGCACCCTTACTGTCAAATCTATCTTTACATTCCACATCTCCCCACCCTGCCAAAAAGTAACACTTCCTTGAGGCTGGGATCAACTTTAGATGTGACAGTTAATCAAGACAGCAATAAAGAGGATTAATGTAATTTCTGTCACAAAGGAGAAGTTATCTTGGACCGTGGATATCTGGGTAAACTTCAACTTCTGCACAAACTTTCTAAACAAGTTAGAAGGTTTACCAAAGCTCCAGAGGCTTTGACTATACCAAATTAAGGAGAGCAAGAAGTGCCTTCAGGCACAAAAAATCAACACTTGATGTCATTTAAATGTTAGCGAGACCACTAGCTTTGCATCTCACTACAGCATCTGCTCTTAAGACCTTACTGAGTTCTGTAAAAGAGAGACAAGAATTTTTCTTTCTTTCTTCTCTTTTTTTTTGGGGGGGAGAGTATAGAGTGAGCTGCTTAATGAAGTGCAGATTATCACTGTTTTACTGAACATAACTGTAACACAATATTTACATATAATTAATTTATCTCTTACTTTCCCAGCCATAAAGAAGCTCAAAATGCAAGTGAAAAGGATGAGGGACAAAGAAAAACAGAAAGAAAATTTGGATTTCTTTGCTATAATTTATGGCAAAATGGAGGGAATCCTTTGGAAAAATACCCAAAGTTGTTTACTGGTTGCACAGTGATCACAGTGTTGATAAATATGGCTCTGAACAGCAGGCAGAGAAGTTAAAACTGTGCAACAAATCTGTACAACAGTGCACAGGGGGAACCCAGCTGACAAGAAGCAATGTAGCCAGGCCTGGATCAGGCCAGCACGTTCAGCTGGGCAATTCTTTTGTCATTCCAGTCACTCATCCCTATTTAGAAACTTGGTAATAGAAAAATGCAGCTGGTTTTTGTTATTTCAATATCTCATATGTTGTCCAATCCACATAATAATCAGAATCAAAAAATTACCTCATGAGCATCCCCAATTCCAATTATCAATGAAGAAAAGAGAAGTTGAATTAAAACTTCTGAATATCAAGAATGAATACTAAAACAACCTAATACTTCTCTTATTTACATTCTTGATTTCCCATTATTAAACTGGGATTAGAAATCACATTAATAATACAAATAAGAAGGTCACATTCAGTCTCTCAGAAGCCAGATTTTCCTGATGCTTCTCAGAACCTGTAAGATATTTTTAGCATCCCCAAAAATGTTGCTTTCCCAAATATGTTTAATGACTTATTTCTTGATTCTTTATTGAAAACTAGTAGTAACTTAAAGTTTTCTTTCCCCCTTTACACTATAAATACAGAGAGCAAATCAAAATCTGTGTGTTTAAAGAGCTTCATACTAAGGTGTAAACCCCATCCCATCCGACCTCATAAGAACCTCATGTTTCTTTCACAGCAAGCCTTTCAAATTATAATGAATTTATTAAAATATGTGTTAAGTGTTGAATTTTCTTTTCATAAAGAGGTTGTCTAAATTCTCATTAAAAACTAAATTTTCTACTTAGTGAGTTAAAAACATATCTCATGATTCAGCGACACATTTATGATCTACAGGACACAATTATAGGAAGGGTGGATATTTCATTGGATTGTCAGGGACTAAATAGAAAAAAAAGAAAAACATATTTGCTATTACATAAGCATCACTTCTCAGGGTGGAGGCAACATCAATGTGAGATTCATTGATCTCTGAGTACCACCTGACACTGTGAGAGCTTTTGCAGCAGAATGAAACAGAAGAAATGTTACATGAAGCTAAACTTGAGAACAGTCAGTTGTCAGATATGTTTGAGCGTGTCTCTATATACACCAGTTATCCTATTAGCTTTATATTTTCAACAGAACATATTGTTGTATTTGCCATAAGTAATAGTGATGTCAGTGCTGTTGGAAAACAGTAGTCCATTCCTCAATCAATCAACTGTTATCAGGGGAACTGGTCCACTCATCAGGGTCTTCACAACCCAACCATAAGAATAAAGGTCTCCAAAATTCTGCAATAGATTCCTCCATTCATCTGCAATGTGCAGTTTAAAGTCAAAATCTGTGATTTTGATCTGCCTGTGATGGCAGGAAGGCCATCTGTGCAGATGAGGAAAATGCCTTCACAGCAACTACTGCTGTGCTTCATCTTCCTGTCAAATCTCTCCTCCAGGATGCTCCATTACCTTTCCTTGCCTTCTTTTTTTGCTCCTCTTGGCTAATTTGTCCTTCCTGTAGCTTATGAGAAGGGTAACACCCAACAGCAGCAACGCTGCTCTCCAGGTGAGCAGAAAAGGGCAGTTCCTGCACTCCTTGGTCTATCTCCAACTATGCATCATGGAGAAGAGAGAAGGAATCAGGGAGAAAACTATCTCAAAGTCACAGGGGAAAGGAGAAGTGAGTGGTGCTGCCACTGAGCGATTTTACATCTTCTCCCCCTGGCCTAGTGTTGGGAAAGGTGCAGGCTCACAGCAAAAAGGGAAAACAACACCAACTACTTCACCTCCCAAAGCAACACTAATCCATTGCTGCAGGCAAAAGATCACCCAGGAAAGAAAAATTTAAGGTTTGTACTTGCCTGAATTGTAATTGCTTTTATCCAAATAAACAAAGAAATGTAAACAAGAGAAATATCCAGCACAACAAGACTTTCTGACAAAAGATGGAAATTAACTCTCCATCTGTTGATAATCTTTAGATTAACAGGAATATGAAGGGTTTTTGTGGTGCTAGTTTGGTTTTTGTCCACATGTACACAGAGATTTATTTCTAGCCCTACACAACTGAAGGTAGAACATCCTCTACATGAATTCCCAAGATAGTTCCAGAAACACAGAATAGAAGGTCATCACACTATCACTGCACAGAATACTTCATAGAGGACAAATTAAAACATGGTTGGAAAAAAGAAACTACAGAAACTTTATTTAGAAAGGTTCTCCCATCTAAAGGCATGAAGATAGAACAGCAGGTTATGAACTTGTTATTTCTAGTTTCCATTTAATTCTTGAATTTTGCAGACATAAGCAGTATAATAAAGGAGAGGAGACAATAATGCAAGCTTCTAAAAACCAATTTTTTTTTTCCTTGCCTTAAATTATCCAGAAATATAAATATAATAGTATATGGATTCCCTTAATTGTAATTAACAGGGCAAAGGTTGTAATTCATAAGGGTATAATTTCTGCATTTTACCAGAAGAACACAAATGAGAACAACTTGAAAAGAACAGAAGAAAAGAACTATCACAAACAAAGCTGATTAAAAAGAATGTAGAGTACTATTGCAGTTCAACAAAAAATGAGAATGCTAATTATAAATCATTTAATTGCACGGGAAAGTCCAGTTCACACTCACTCTAATTAAATGATGTCCTAGTGAAAAATCTAAAAAGTCAGCTGAAATTAAATTATCTTAAAAGATTAAAGTTTCAAAAGCAATGACAGTACTTAGACCAGAACTGCAAACTGCCAAAGGCACATAATGTTCCAAAGCAATGCAGAAAAGAGAAACATGTCAGAAGCATTTATTTTTTAATTCTGTGTAAACAAGCCAAATTGGAAGGCAAGATAGCTTCAGTTTACCCTAGCACACGGTGTCCATAACCCTCTATTTTCACTCAAATACTATAAACTATTACTAATAAGTGAATTAGACCGTTTCAGATAAATTAGCAAAGGAGTCAGGTATTAAAATTAGACTCACTTTTCAGCTGGAAGACTGCAACTAGACACCATAATGTGTTCTGTAAGCACTATTCCACTTTTCAATAATTAAATATTAATTGGGCTACAGATATAGACAGACTAACTTGGAAAAGCCTAAGGGTTCAGAGACAGGAGATCAAAGCTCATACCTTTGCTTCAAATAAAGCTTAAAAGATACTTGAAGGTGGGATTCCCTCTGTCCTGGGGAATGCCTAAGTGCTTGCTATTGGGTACTATAAAGGGAGTCAACACCGTTATTTCAGCTACTGAGAGCAAATCAGCTCTTTCTCCTGAGGAATTAATCTTTTAACAGTTAGATTTCCCACATATTAATCATTTACTGACTAATATTATTGACACTGCTTCTAGTCCAGTAAAAGTAACAGGGTCATAGAACAGACTCAAGCCCACGCCTACCCACCCTTTTTTGCTGTGAGCATGCATCCTGGTTTGATATTACCTGTGTAAAAAATTGGTCAGTTTGGGGGACAGTGTTAGACAGACCCCCATCACTACAAGGCTTCTTCCTGCACAAGTGTGAACAATTTTAGCTGTAGATTTTGTGCTATGCAAGGCTAGCCAACAGGCTTCAGCAGAGATACTTCAGAGGCCACAGCATCAGGCAGATTTTCTGGAAGCAGCAAAATCAGCTACCCCACAGCTAGCATACTCACAAGGAAAGTGTCAAAGAACACTGGAAGGATTTTGCTGCTAGATGTTTGCCCCAGCACTAAAAGCTAGGGAATTTGGAAGACAACAGTAACACAGATGTGACCAAAACAGTCTCTTTAGTTGCATTGGCACAGCCAGCACAGGTTCATGAGAGGGAAGTTCTGCTTGTTAAACGGGATTTCCTTTTATGACAAGGTAACATGCCTAATTATCAAGGGGAGATAGTTGATGTAGTCTTTTAGGATTGCAGAAAAGCTTTCAGTGCTGTCTCTCACAGTATCCTTCTGGAAAAAATTTCCAGCACAGAGCTGAATAAACCCATCATGAGATGAGTGAGCAACTGGCTCACGGGTCAGGCACAAAGAATTATAGTGAATGGGGGGACATCAGACTGGGGACCTGACTGGGCTCTGCCCTGTGCTATTGAACATTTTCATTAAAAATTTGGATGCAAGATTG
Organism: Chloebia gouldiae; assembly: GCA_003676055.1. NCBI lineage: Eukaryota > Metazoa > Chordata > Aves > Passeriformes > Passeridae > Chloebia > Chloebia gouldiae. The sequence goes on from QUSF01000020.1 coordinate 5,360,573, forward strand.
TAAGGCATACTAAGACATAAGCTTGCAGAGGATAGAAAGAAAGGAGGAGCTGTTGACACCCTCCAAAGCAGAGAAGCCCTGCAGAGACACTTTGACAAATAAGAGACGGACAATCACCAGCCATATGAGGTTTAATAAGAGCAAGTGTCTGATTCTGCACCTGGCACGGGGCAATCCTGGTTGTCATATAGGCTGGGGAACAAAAGGCTGGAGAGCAGAAGTGAAGTAGTCCTGGGGGACTTGGTCAATGGCAAGTTGAACATGAACCAGCCGTGCCCTGGCAGCCAGGAGGACCAACCCTGTCCAGGGGAGCATCAGGCCCAGCACCGGGGCAGCCTCACCTCGAGTCCTGGGGGCAGTTTTGGGCACCACAATATAAAAAAGACATTCAGCTATTACAGAATGTCCAAAGGAGGGGAATAAGGATGGTCAAGGATCTGAAGGGGAATCCTTATGAGGAGTGCCTGAGGGGACTTGATCTGTACAGCCTGGAGAAAAGGAGTCTGAGAGGACCTCAGTGTGGTCTTCAGCTTCCTCACAAGGGGAAGCAGAGGGGCAGGCACTGATCTCTTCTGTGCAAGTGACAGGAGCCAAGGAAATGGCCTGAAACTGTCAGGAGAAATTTAGGTTGGATTTTAGGCAAAGGTTATTTACCCAAAAAATTTTTGGACAGTGGTCACAGCATCACACCTGTCTGAATTGAAGAAGCACTGGAAAAATGCTCTCAGGCACATGATGTGACATGTGGGGCTGTCCTGTGCAGGGCCAGCAGTTGGACTTCCATGGTCCTAGTGTGTCCCTTCCAGCTCAGGATATTTTGTGATTCTGTGAAGCAGCCATCCTCAGCAAAAAGAGAGGACATCAGGAGCATCAGGAGAGCCTGCTGGTTCTGAGAAACAAAGAAGGCCAAAGAAGAATTTGGAACTGATGTGGCATATACCAAACATGGAATCTCATCTGAGTTAAAAAAATACAATCGAAACAAAAAGACAATTGCAGTCTTGCAATTTGCAAAGGCTAGATAAATTCCCAATAAAAAGGAGGTTATGATTTGGATCAGTAAGAATAAAAAGAGTAGTTAGAATACTTCAACTCTTGAAAAAGTAAACTAAAATTTTCCAAGCAAAAGAAATTGTCCAATAAAATGAGGCTTATAACAAGTGACAAAAGAATTGCATGTGACAGTATCCAAAATACTAAAGGAATACAAACCAAAAAACCTGCGGCAGTAAGGCAGAGAGAGTTCAAAGCAGTAGCACAGCAAAAACAAAAAACACAGTTTCATACAGTGTCAAAATGAAAATAAGCCAAGAAAATGCCCAGGAGATACAAAACTTTTGCAAATGCAGCCAGCATATACATAGCAGAGATGGGAAAAAACAGTCTTTTTTTGATCAGCATTTTTGGAAGATTAATACAGGATGTTGTGAAGAAAGTGAAAATAGACATAAAATAGGATCTCAATTGATATCTCAGGCATTTATATCTGCCATATTTTCAGAAATATTTGATAGTGGATGTTCGTAATTTGGGAAGGTGCAGCAAGATCAGTTGTTGACAAATTGGACAAAATGGCAACACTCCTCTTATAACCCCAGAGGAAGTGGTATGAGGTTCCTACACCTTTCATTTGGGACATCTCACTAACCACAGCAAAGAAAATGGAGGCACCAGGATAAGAGGATTTGCGAGCTCTTAATATTTAATCTTCTAGAAAAGCCAGCACACAAGCAAGACTGCTTTAAAAATTTATCAAGTAACATTTGTGAGCTGAAGGCAGGGAGCTACTTGTATACTCTTGAACTTGGATGTTGCATTTATTTGATATTTTCATTTAATTTTGTACTTTTATGGGTTGACCTCACCGGACACAGGCTATGAGAGGTATTTTGAGGATCCTGTGAGCATATGCAGGCACTGAAATGAGAAATAAATATGTGGTTTTCTTAAAGGCATAGCCCAAGGTGTATCCTTTGAAGGCCTTTTTAATAAATACCTACTTTATTCCTTTCACACTGTCTAGCCATTGTTCAAGGTAGCCTCTCAAGGCATCGAAAGAAACCTGACCAGCACTCAGGTAAAAACAGCTTCAGGAATTGTAGTAGTTCATACTCTGACTACACAGGGAGTGGGCCTTTCCTGGAGGCTGAGAAATGGTAATGGCAAGAGCCACCTACTACCTCATTCCCTGCACTAGCAGTGAATTAACTAACTGCAAAAATGTTCTAAGGAAGCTCCCTTTATTGAAAATAATTCCTAAAAAATTAATAACAATACTAAAAAAAACCTTTGCAAGTACTTTGCACCTACTTTAAGGTAGTTTAGCAATTACTGAGAAGTAATTGCTAAAAGCAAGGTAAATATCACTTGTGGAACAAAAAGGTTTTGAGTTTCCCTGGAAATGTATATGACTAACTTATTTGGTTTTCAGCCCCCTTCAACTCAGGAACCTAGGCTAAATTCATAGCAGCCATGTCCTATGGAGTAATGAATGTCTGGTCTGAGACATTCAGATCTACAGTCATACAGAAATTGGCTTCTGTTTACTTCATTGGCATCTACCACTTTTTTTTCAATTACCATTAGTAAAAGATGAGCAGAAGAACTATCTGATGCATGAAATCCAGACACCTACATTCTAAAAAGTTCCAGTAAGAGGAAGAGTCTTGGCTTTTCTGACTTTAGAAACATAAGCATTGGAATGAAGAGGTGTGGTTCCTATTCATAGACAAGAACAGGTATTGAACCAGAATTCACTTATGTATGGTTAATAATAAAGGTAAACCCAGAAATGTTCAGTATTTGTGAGTATTGCTTTAGTTTCTTTATTTACATGAGAAAGCATTCTGTAATTTTAAAATCTCATTGCTCTTTCCGGATTATGGAAGTAATTCCTGAATCACGTTACAATGGATTAATTTTACTTTATTTTTATAGCATATGACAGGTTGCAATGGATTAATTTCACTTTATTTTTATAGCATATGAATGCTTTATATAATCTTACACAATATGACACTGAGTATTTGCTTCTTCATCTTCTGCCCTGGAGTGCAGTGGTGCCTTGTATGGCTCAGACCACATATAAAAGTGTGGTTGTATATATATGCTAGGAAAGGTGGTACAACAGGAGGAAAGAATTTAATTACTGTGGACAATACTTCCCTGGTTTCCACTCATGGCTTTAAAAAAGTGCAAGATCATGTTCAGGCAGTATATAACTAATTATATAAATAATTACTATATCACAGGAAAGAAAAAATGAGAAGACGTTTCTATCAATCACTTCTGTCCTTTCCTGATGACCAAAATATCCTTAAGCACAGCACATACAAGCATTTTATAATGGAAGCATTTCATCTTGCATGGTTTTATTGGTTCTTCAAGTATACTCATACAGGGTTTGTGAGTAAAGCATACATGGCACTGACTTTTTAATTTTTGTAGAATTTTAACATAATACAGTCTGACTTCTACTAGCACTGATGTGAAGAAATTATTTCCAAAATAATGACATCCTACTTGTATGCAAGTGAATTTCAAAACAAATTTTCCTTTGTCACAAGAGATATTTATACTAATATAAAATATATTATTAAACAATCATATCTTTCAGTTCAGGATATTATTAAAACAAAACCCCTGAATCATAATTTGCATTTTGAGCCCACTTAGTTTTTTTCATTTTGACTTAATTTTTATTTAAGGTAAATTTCAATTCCTTATTAATAATAAGAACAGTGAATTGTCTGTTGCTCTGTACATGTTGATGTCAGTATAGATCAAATTCTGGCTTCATTAACTTTCCTATATCCCCCAAATTTCATCCCACTATAATGTATTAAATTCCCTATTATTAATTGGGAGCAGAAAATACAGACATCAATCTGGCGCCATGCCACCATGGTCACACTCCACTCTTCTTGGACATAAGTCTTCATTTTGGGACTGTCCTTGTGCCCTGCAGGAAAAATTCCTAAAAAACAAAAAATCCGGCAATGGCTTTATCTGCCCAAATGTGTAGCATCAGAGCTACATTTGATGCCCCTACAGTCCCAGGAAAGGTGTGATTAATTCAACTGATTTTAGCTGGCTGCCTCGGGGTGAGTGAATATTACACTTCCTCAATGAAATAATAGGCAAGACTTCCAAAAGTTCTGATTTATTTTAGCATGTGAAAGTTGATTAAAGGTATCAAAGCTGATAATGATTTTACAGCAGTCCACCTGTAAAATAGGAGCATTTAACATGAGAGTTCACATTGGAAATGAGAATCCCAGCCAAACAGGGATAGTCTGTGCTATGGAAGGTGGAGAGTTCAACACTTTTATTTTCACGCACTCTAGTAAGAGCAGAGAAACAAGTTTTGACATAAGAATTTAGTCTGTACAAGACTTTTTATAGACCACAGCAACATTTAATAACATTTTGTGAAAAATAAATCTCATGCCATTTAAAAAAAAATGTTTTGGTGGTGAAATGAAAGAATGGCTTTCCTATTATCCATAATTATTAACTGTTCATATTCCTACACAAGTCATTTTCAATGACAAAGAAAGAAGAAGGTTTGATTTCTAGAAAACAGCACAGAGGCTTTATAATGATTTGTGTTTGATGGATAGACTCCTAGTGTAGTCAATGACAATTCCATACACAGGGCTCTGACATCATTAAAGGAATTTTTAAAAAATAAGGCTTCTGTTCTTTCTGCTTTTCTATTTGCAAATACAGTTTTCTAAACCTTTGACTGGAAAAATACACTACTTGCACTGATTTACGTATTTTGCTTAGCACCATTAAAAGCAATCAGATTCTTAAAGTGCATAATTAAAAGATGTGTACATCTTTGCAAAGTAGGGCCATACATTTAATTCATAATGAAAGAATGGACAGCCTTCATTCCAGAGAAAATCAGCCTCACTAATTTTGCTTCTGGATGAAAGAACTATTCAAATCATGGGGGAGACACTAAAGAAACAACTATTCAGAATGAGAAAGCACTGCCAAACTTTTGCAGAAGGGCATAAGACTTAACAAAATTTGGGCTCAAAAGTACATTACTTCTAACAGTAGAGCAGAAATGGCTCAGTACCTGGGAAGTTGGACTAGAGTGTTTGCATCATAAGGAAAGAATAAAAAGATGCCTACTTGGTGGTCTGGGAAGTGAAAGATATTCTAAGGATAAAAATAATATTTCAGGAATAATATATATGTATATATTTGGGGGAAAAAAAGGAGAAAAGAGACACTGAAATTTTTGCATCAAAACAATATGCATCCTTTTTTTGGAAGGACCAAGAATACAACTTCATAAGCATTTTATGACTTTTCTCCTAAAATAATGATGGAAGTCAGAGAACTGAAGCTTTGAAAATAGTTTATATTTCCTTATCTATTCTTGTATCACAGACTCTTGCTGCAGCACAATAAAAAAGTAACATCTTTGTTTACATAAACTGGCTTATTAAACCAGCAGGCCTCACAATTTTCACACAGCAACATATTCTTATGTGTTAAATGTGAACCGCATGCTATTCTAATTTCCATAAATCCAAATAGATTTCTTCAATCCTCAAGTCAAAAAAAAAACCTTTCCAACATGCTGTGAAAAATTACAAAGTGATTTCAAAGCAGAATTCAATAATGAAGTTCATTTTGAACCCTCTTCATTAAGCTTGAAAAAGTGATGATTGCAGAATCCACCTGAAAATATTTATTTCAGTGATATAATACTAAAAACTAAAAGATAAAAACCATCATTAGTGTTTTTGTACCCTCTAGCTAGACATCTTTGAGGAGAGGCATCATAGGCAATCTGTAGAATACACCATGAGAGTAAGGATAATTACCAAGAAGAAGAGAACCACTGGAATAATTGAGTGTTCTTTGAGACATTAATATAGCAACAGATAATTAAAGTATTCCTCTGTCTGGTTTCACACTGAAAGCACAGTTTTGCACATTAGCTGTGTGGGTAACCCTATTGGATTTGGTGGAATAGAGCTATCTGACTGAAGACATCATATATATTCATGACACTGTATCTCATTTTCTTAATTTTTATGAAAATTTCTCATCTTCATTTGCAAAGTTAAAACACTGCAACATAAAGTATGAGATAATATTTTCAGTTGGCTTTGAAATATCTCTAAATTAGCAAAAATACTTTCAAGTCTTCAGTGGAGAGTAAATTAAAACTATAGCATGCTGGTCCAGTGAGATTGTGTGACTTTCTCTAATTCCCCTTTGGAAAAAAAAGAAAATTATAATATTTGTTTAGGAAGTTGTCATTATAGGTGCAACAAAATGCCTATGGATCTCTATATCTGATATAAAATAAGCAACAAATTCAATAAATTTCCTTTGACAACTTTGTATTTGCCCATAAAACTTCTCTTTCCCCAAGGGATAAGCACTTGCTGAACTAAAATGTCTTGAAAGCTAAAGTGAGAGTTTATTCACAAAATGGCAATTCAGGCTTTCACACAGTTGTTCTGAATGGTTCATCACCTTGATTGCTTAGGAAGAGTATGGTATCCTGCATAGTTTGGTGACAGATTCTCCATTTTATCACAGGAATAAAAGCACCAAACAGTTAAAATTTAGGCCTTGAAGGAACTCCTTTGGATACACATGTGCACCTTACTAATAAAAACTGCTAGTGATCACAACCTGATGCTGTGCAATGCCAGGAAATCATACCTAAGATGATGGAAGTGCAGAGGAAAAAGAAAGAAAAAAGAAACTCTTTGGATAGATATTTTCTCTTTTCTTTTTTTTTTTTTTTTTTTTTTTTTTACTTTTCTTTGATCTTTCCACTGCTGGCCTTTCCATTGGTCTTTGTGTTTTCCACAATATTTTGTGCTTTCCACTATATTTTTCTTGTTTAGTATGAACATGTATGACACTTTCCTTAGCAATTTTTTGTTATTTTTAAATTATTTTAAAATTTCTTAAGAACGTTTAGCCTCCATGGCTTCTCCTCACTTAAAAGAAAGTTATACAATTGTTTATTGTTTTTGCATATGTTTAAGGGATTGTAATTTTCTTTCCCTGGAGACTTTTGTTTTCTGTATGCCTCTCTAAACACCATCTGCTCAACTAATTTGATTGAACACACAGTCCTGGGGCCTGGGCCTCCTCTTGTACCTTTACCACTTCTCTACATCTCTCAGATTCAATGGAGATACTTTAATTTGCAGTGGAATTATTGACAGCACAACCCTGACAGATGAAACACTGATTTATTAATGTGTCCTGTTTGAAGATCTTCCACTTAGGAATTCACGGAACTAGAGAATGACTGTCTAGCCTAGAAAGACTCATAATATGTCACGGCATAAGAGACAGAATATATACCTTCAATTTTCTGCCAGAGAACCACCAACACAGTCCTCACACTATGTCAGGTACTTGGATATGAACAGGAAGATGAGGATCTTAGTTTTGAAACAAGACTTTGAATGAGGTAAAATGGTAGAAATTATTGAACCAAAGTCTTTAGGTGTACAACCTAACACAGCAGAGAAAAAGATTTTCTGAAAAAAAAACTTTAATTTCTCTTTCACCAAAAGGCGTCAAGGTAATAGTAAAAGACACTAAATAGTAATGCAGCTTTATTCTATTTTCTGAAAGTAAAAAACATCAATGATATCTCGCCAAAATAATAGTTGAGCTTTTTTAAAATTCTGAGTACTCCTTTTAGATTTTTAATTTTTTTTTTAATATTTAAAATTAAAACAGATTAAATTTCACCAAATACCCAGAAATCAAATAATCAAGTTTTGTAAAACTTATTCAATATTTCTCATTTTAAAATAGTTTGATTTTCACTTTATAAAGAAGACTGTATGGAGCATTTTATTGTGTAAAAGTTAAAGATTTTGCTTCAGCAAACCACATGAATATGATAAAACTGAGAACTGTACGTATATTCAATAATTTCCTTCCATTATGTCATAAAATGGGAAGTTATGGAGTAGAAAAATATTTCCCTTAAGGAAATCACTTAGTGTTTTGACATTTCTAAAATAGGACAAAACAGAGAGTAATAGCATAGAAAATATTCTCACACAATAATAATCAAATCAGAGGGAAAATGAGGTGAAGTGTGAAGGTCTCAATTCCTGATTTAATTACATTTTTTATGGTCTCCTTTTTGCTGCTCTGCCAAGCTGTATAACTTCTTCATTGGATTTTACACATCAAATTGAGTTTACATGTTAGATTGGTCCCAACAGCTTTCTTCCAAGAATGCTTGGGTTTGGCCCTCTTTCTGACAATTCTGAAGTATCTAATGAGCAAAGAATAATAGAAGGAAACTGAGGAGTGGAAAGAAAGATGAATTAAAGTTGGGAAGAGAAGAAAAAAATTAGGGACATTCTCTGGAAAAAGGAGACAAAAAGCCCAGACAGATGGATGTAGAGAGACCATTTGAAGGGGGTGCCAGGTAAATTGCATAATGGTTCAAACTAATGAGCATTTATTGTTGTGTTTCACCTTTAAACTTGGAAGCTTACAAATGTAGGGGAATAGTATGAATTTGCCACCAGCAGGTTTTAATTACAGTTCATTCCATCCCAGTCTACATTTGCTAGATCTTTCTGTCTGAGCAATTTGATGGATATACACTCATGATCAGTACTTCTGGGGAAATCAGTTGTTTGTGAAGCAACATGTGCAATATTACAGCAACAATAGTGATTCCTAATGCTTCTTCATCTTCATTGAAGATTTAATGACAATGGGAAAAGGGTGTGATTAGTCACAAAGTGAGTAGATAGGTCCAGAAATTATATTTCACATATTGTACTGTTGAAAGTAGGATATGAAATACCATTAGAAAACAATATATAAAGGTATGAAATGCAAAGAAACACAAAGGAGCAAGAACAAACACAAATCATGAAGCTGAGATCAAATACCCTTCCAATAGCTGATTGAATTTCACTGATGAAAACTTTCACATATGTATAATATGAACATGAGGCAGCATTTGCAAATTTGCAGGGTATTTTGTAACTATTTAACACTCTTTTATCAAGGCACTTATGAATAATGTACTATCTCTAACTAAATCCCTTATAAGACCTTCAAATAATTACATGAAAATAGAAAGGCTCCAAGAACTTAGTTTGCCAAGATTTAAACTCCCTTGAAAACCAACGTAGGAATTTTAATCAATAAGAAATGCCACAGCAAAGACCCTAGAAAAAGTTAAAGAAGGCCATATCCAGTTTCAGCTGCAGAGCCTTATTCAAGAAGAACTGGATAGATTAAAGTCATTATTTTCTCCAATTTCACAGGCATAGCAACAATTCTAATACAGTTTTCATCATGGCTTATTTTTCATGTTCATAGTTCTATTTTACACAATCTGAACATCTTTTACATTTGTTTCATCCCTAACTTCTTTGTTTTAGTTTAATTTCTCTGATGTGGTTTCTGGAAAACTGGCATATTATGGGCAGGTATTAGTTCTAACCAGATTATTTCATAAAGGCTAAGTAGAATGGCAATGCCATGGCTTTTGCTTCCTCGGAGATTCAGTTCTTACTAGCTTTTCCATAATCTTGGACATACTTCCCATTTTCCAAGCACTGGACTTGGAGTTCATAAATAGCAAGTGCTCATATAATATATCTTTCTGAAGGAAAAAAAATACAGCCAATGAAGGTAAAGGAGAGTTAAAAACATTGCCTAAAGCAGGATTAGTTCTGCTTGTTTATTCAAACCAGCTATGATGATTAAGAAGAGCCAATTAAGTGCAGAATAGGTTACTCAATTTACCTTAACTCCTTGACTAGATTCAAGAAATGAATTAAAAAAAAATTAAAAAGGAAATTGAGCAAGACACACATTGACAAGGATACCAATTAATGAAAATAGCATAATAGTATTTAAATACAACTACAATACTGTGTATGGAGAGCTTGGGGACACACATGACAATAATGAATGCAAAGAGAATGGAGAACATGATTTTTATATAAACATGTGAAGAAAACCTTGACATTAGCTATATCAAGGTTTCCATAATTGTTTCCTATTGTTTCCATACAAACATATATCTGTTATATTTAAATATATAAAAAAGGATTTATATGTTTTGCGAAGTTTATACAGATACATCTAATAAAGGAACATAATTGTGAAGAACATAACTGAAACAAGAGGTGATAGCTGCCTAGAGATCTGCAGTTATGTTTCACTCTCTAAAGACAATCAAGGTTTTTGTATCAATTAGACTTTGATTGTGATGATAAATATTCAAATATTTCCTGCAAACACCTTTATGTAAGTATTACAGAAAAAACTCCATAATTCTATAAAGTAAGTCTAAGACAAACTATCAACTATTCAACACCTAAACAAAAGCTTTTGCTTTTCAGAAGAGTTAAAAAAATCCTCTCAATCTGAAGATTAAAGAAGGTCAAAACAATTTTTTGAAATTGACTAAAGATGGACAATCTAGAAATGGACTTGTCTGAAATTCTACCAGCAGGTACTTTGAGAAAATTACTTGCTTCATCTGTCCCTCCAGAATTAAATAATTTTGGTTTATTTTGGTTTTGCTTTTACTCACCTTCACTGTACCCTTTTATTGCTGACACTCCAAATGAAGCATTATTACTTTACCTTATCATAGTCTATCACACCTCTTTTCTGCAAGAAAATGTAATGATTTCTCTTGACTTTCTTGCCTGTCTGAAAATTCATTTAAATTGTGATTTTAAGTTTGATGGAAGTATGGAAAACAGATATGTTTTCCTATGGAAAACAGGTATTTTTCTCCAAAACAGTTCTAAGGAAAACACAGAGAAAAATACTCTATGACCAATTATGGGAGAGCATCTCCACATGGGTTCTTCAACGTGAAGCAAAACCAGTAACATAAAATTCATGTCTGAAAACTTCTAATACATGCTATACCATGAGTTTTAAATATGGGTATTTGGGTATTGATATCAACATATAAATCCTGTAATCTAGTTTGATCCCATACCTATCATTAAGTATTCCAGATATAATTTCCATGTTTCTTTCTCTTAACATATTTTTGAAAACTAAGAAAGAATAATCTCTAAATACGGAAGAAGCTATTAGATAATAATTTTCAAAAGCATAAGTTAGAGGACCCACAATTTAAAGTAGAAAAAAATCTTAGCAGGTTATCTTCTTTAATCTTAATTTTAGTTTTAGTGAACACGCTGGTGAAAGAACAATTGAATACATAAAAAAATCCATTGGCTTTGGTTGTTGGAAGCATGTAAAAGCTTGTGTGGCTTTCATACAAATGTCATGCCACTACAACAGAGCTCTGGGCATTAAATACTTTCACCTTGGAACACAGGTGACAACTTTTCCTTGATCAGAGTGTCTAGGTGATAATACCGTTATTAAGGAACAGCACATTGGAATCAGTGCTATATGACAGATTTTAAATCCAATCCCATTATGAAATCCCATTTCATAATGAAGCTGTGAGGTTACTGTTGTGCAGCTTCCTAAACTTCCCTGGTCGGTGACTGAGGCGTCTCACCAGCAGATTCTCACCCTCTCTTGCACTAGAATCACTGCCTGAAAATTCGTCAGTGAATTTGATAACATAAAACAACTTCTCCTTTCTGTTTAACCAATGGAAAATATACAAATATTGCCTGTATTAGTATTCTGGGTATTTCCAAGCAAATTCCTACATAGGGAATAACAAAACAAAACCATATTCAATTAATCATTTGGCTATAAAATCATACTCATATTTTTTATTATTTTTTAGGAAGAACTAATCACAGTAGAAATTAGGTACTTTTTTCCTTAAATTATGCATTTATAATGTGAATATGTGAATATCTAGATTGGCATCCTGACAGAAATTAATGCTACATTTTTTGTGTTGCTCCTTAAATTTATATCTAAAGTAATTAGAAGCAAGATTTGTTTTCTATAGTATCAGGAATCTGGGGAACTGCAGTTGTACCAAGCTTTTGTTGCATAAGATAAAAAATATGAACAGCCAGGTGAGGTGGCTCAGAGAAAGATAAACAGATAAATTTGATAAACAAATTCCTTGTTTCGCTTTCCTTGCATGTGTGGCTTTTGCTTTATCTATTTAACTCTTTTCATCTCAACCCATGATTTTTCACTTGTACTCTTCAGACTCTCTCTCACCAGTTCTGTTGGTGGGAGAGTGAGCAAGCAGTTATGGGGGACTGAGTTGCCAGTTGGGGTTAAACCTCAACAACTACCCTAATGTGCAACCTGTCATGAGAAAATACTATAAACTTTAATTCTTATCCTTTAAATCTTTCAGTCCAGCAGAAATCAAATTTTCATGCTAGAATCAGTCTGATAAGTATTTTGCAAACCAGGCATTCAAATTAGAGCAAACAATCTTTTCCAGACAACTTTTCAAAGAAAACTATTAACATGCTACAAGACATTGTCTTCTAGATTATCTTTCATTTTCTCTTAGCAATGGTTTTTATCTTGAATATTTTTCACTAGATTAATCTTCTGAGTTATGCTCTTTAACATGCTCCCAAAATCATCAATCTCACTCTCAAGCTGCTATAAATGAGTAATTCACATTGGCACTACAACATCTGCCAATCCTGTATTCCTCCCTATTGTTAATATATCAGTTTTAAGGTCAGTAGCACAACCTGAACAAAAGACTCGCTGGCCTAAAAAGAAGTGCATATCTTACAGAATAAGCATGGAAATATCCAGTCTCCATATTCTACTAGAAACAGGAATCTTCCTTAGCTGTTTTTTAATAAAAGTTGGTCAATTTTGTATTGAGTTGATGAACTTCAACTATTTCTGTCAGAGGAAGATCAAATTTCCTCTAATTTCCTATCTTCCATCAGGCCCTACCTCTGCTTTGTGTGTAAATCTAAGAAGAAAGAGGCCCACTACTTTAAATATAGCATTCCATGCATAAGTTATCATGACAGCCTATTTTACCCAGAAGTGTAATTACAGAATCTCAGAAATGCTAGCTAAGAGGAAAAAAGCTGCATAGCTAAACAGATGCTTGTGCACCTTGCTAAAAAATTTCCTCACGTTTGCAGAATCAAACAGGAGGGAGAGAAAGACAAATTAAAGGAAAACAGGTCATGTGCATGCATGTATGTGCATCCTTTGTATCCCAGAACTTTATTGTGCCGCTAAGGCAGTGCCCTGAGCCCAACAAAAACCTGCTGAGTATCACAGAGCCTTTTGCCTCCAGTAAGCAATGACCTAAAATCTTCCCAATGCTCTGTCTTGAAAGGCTCCAGCATCTGCCGGTGCACCAACCTCATCAGTCCGTGCTTTAGAATGTCCATGCAGTTAATGCTACACTGTATTTCCTCTAAGAGCAAGATGGTTATACAGCATCCATCAGGACAGGATAAAGTGTCACACTTACTATCATCTAACCAAACCTGCCTCCTGACCAAGCCAAAATGCCAGTGTAAACCTAAAATTAAAACACAAATAGACATAGAGAGATAGCATGTCAGACAATTACTAATTTACACCATTTGTGTATGGGTGTACACATACCATACAGTTCTGAAGAATACAAGTAAAAATCGTGATCTAAACCCTCACAGAGAGTTTGTGATCTAGATTATATGAAAATCTTCATTAAAAGCCTTACTCACCTGGTATTGTTACCATGGCATCCACCTCACCCACAGGTCTGAGCCGCTGTGTTATTAGTGATGTTGTCTGGTGTGGAAAAAAGTTTGAAAAATGTCTCTGGAAAGGGCTGAGAGGCAGTCCTCAATTTGCATAAAGTAGTTTATCTTCTTGCTCTCCTCATTCTTAATCTTAAATTGAAGGACTATCCACTTATCTCAAATCATTTTTTTTTCCCAGAGGTGATACATATTATTAGCCTTATTTGACAGCAAGGTAGTTACTATTCACACTTTCCTGAGAAGGAAAAGGAAAGGTATTAGCAACTCTACAGGGTGACACAAAGGAAGAGCTTACTTTTGATTCTCTGAATAGTCCTGTGTTCTAGAGTCAATAATATCCTGAAAATTGGTGCTCTAGGTACTATATTCAAGCTCTGATTTTATGAGATAATGCAGGGGTATGTGAGAAAGCAGGAATCTACAGTATAACACCCTGTGATGCTCAGGGTACAATGCCAACAGGACATGTCACTGTGGTACCGAACTGATCAATGCTCTGCACTGCAAACCTACAGGCACTGAATATATGCCTCATCTTTGGAGAAAAATGTATTTGGAAACTGTATCTCTTTTTCCTCACAGTTTTCATCATATTTATTTTGGACAAGGCTCAACCACAAAATATGGGCAAATTTTCAGTTTCAGGAAGATTTTTCTTCATTACTTAGTTTAAAATAAAGACATGTAACAATAGTTAGAGAAAAAATACTGACAGTATCTCTGATAGGAGTCTTCAAAACTGTTAATAATCTTTGGTAAGCCTTAAAATAGGGAGAAAAGGGCTACAGCATGTAGCTCCTCTCTGTGGGAGGAGGATCTGAGTGCGTAAACACCACATTATAAAACTCTGCAATACAAAATTGACAGCTCATGTAAATAGTGTTGCCATCTATGGTTTCTTCTCAGTAAAAATTTGTCTGCATGCAAACATCATTGCAATATCCTTAACATATAAATGCTTAAGAAAGAACTGAGAAATGTTAGATAAATCTAATACATCTAAGAAGTTTTGCTATATTATACTTCATGGTTTCCCTTTCAGTAACGAGGAGAAAAAAAAAAAAAAGATATCTGAAGCTGAACAATCACATCTTAAAAATAACTGCTTTCATCAGCAGTGCCAGTATTTATTTGTGTCTCTGTGGCTTCATTTTTCTCAGTGAATGTGAACCCATTTCATAGTTAGCAGATCTAAGTTTGCAAGACCATTGTGAATCAAGAGGTTTGCACTTTATACAGACTCTATCAGGCAGCAGTTCTGCTGACAGCAAAATACTTAAATGTGGACTAATAGCATCTATGAAGCAACTGAAAAATTCCTATACAACCTGGATTTCTCTAAAGGCTTTGACATGGTCCCCTATTCCATCTTTTCTGAATGGAAGAGAGATGAATTTCCTGGGTGGATTCTTCAGTGGACAAGGAATTTGCTGGATGGTTGCATCCAGATTGTCATGGCTCCATGTCCCAGTGACAAATGGTGTCCCTCAGGGGTCTGTACTGGGACCAGTGTTCTTTAATGTCTTTGTCAATGACAAAAGGGATCAAGTCACCCTCAATCAATTTCCCAAAGCCACCAATCTGAGTGATGCAGTTGACATACCATAAGGATGGGATGCCATCCAGTGGGACCTGGACAAGCTCAAGGAGTGGGTCCATGTGAATCTCATGATGTTCAACGTCAAGTGTAAGCTCTTGTACATGGGTCAGAGCAAATCTCTGATATCAATACAGGCTGGGGGATGAAGGGATTGAGAGCAGCCCTGCTGAGACGGGACTTGGAGGTGCAGGATGAAAGGTTGGATATGAGCCAGTAAGCCATGATTACATCCAACTGTATCCTAGGCTGCATCACAGGAAGCTTGGCCAGTCAGTCAAGAGAGGTGATTCTGCCCCTCTGCCCTTGTGATACCTGTAAGACAACTCTGAAATCCTCAGCACAGGAAATACCCACTGCAGTCAGTCCAGTGTAGGACTGCAAAAAGGATCAGAGGGCTGGAGCAGTTCTTCTGTGAAGAAAGGCTGAGAGTTGGTGTTGCTCAGCCTGAAGAAGAAAAGCTCCAAGAAAGCCGGATGACCTTTAAGTGTCCTTTCCTGCCAACACTATCCTAGGATTCTATGATTGCAAACACTTCCACCTGTTGTCAGATGGCACAACTTTCCACACAGCTACAACAGCAGGGTTTGTGGTTAAGGTCATATCTATGTCATAAAAACAGCTGACTCCTTATAAACACCCTGCAAATTGGTATCTGAGCCAGTGACCTATCTCAGAGTTAGGATTAGTTATGCCAGGTATTATCCAATACTGTTGTTTACCACTGCACCTTGTGATAGATGATCATTCAGGGGCATCCAGTGCACTGCCCTTTACTGTGATGTAGTCATGTCCTGAAGTGTCCCTTCATGCTAGACACACTACAGGGTTACATTTCTTATTTCAGTTTTCAAGGTGAAAATTTGGTCTGGTAAATCAGCTTACTCATAGGCTTGTGACAATTAGTAAATGTATTTTCATTCAGGAGGCCTTTTCTGTCTTAAAAGATTTTGTTTAGCCAGGGCAATTAAACTTAAGCTGCTCTGAAGATTTTACTATTTAAGAGTTAGTGGTATTCTAATATTGTTATGGGAATTTCATAAGCATTTCACAGATCTTGAAAATTCTTGACTCTGTTTTGAATATTTTCCCATATTTCAATGGAATTGAATATTTATGCTACCTTTTGAAAGTGTTTCTGGTTCCACTGTTCCACACTACAGATGCTGCAACAATATGAGTAAGAACATTTTCTTGTCTTTAACATCATCACGGTTTTAAGATTTTAGTTAACTTTTCTGATGTGCATCAACAAGCTTCCCACAGTGATCTAGCAGTCACAGCTTCTCTTCATTCCAGAGAGGTATGTAAAGAGAAGGTCTATGAGCTCCATGAACACAAACCCCAGTAATTCAATCAAATGGACCAGTTCCACTGGCTTCACAGCACAATTCCTAGCCCACAGCACTGACTGAGGATAATCCATCCAACAAAATGAGAGTGACAGAGCACTGTGGAAAGCAATTCAACTCACATCTCACCCAGTGGCCATCTCTGGCAGGGATTAGACTTTCTTCAGATTATAACTGCTTGCGTAGAAGTTCCCTCCATGGTTATCCTTTGTTATGTTGAATTTTCAGAAGCTTGTCCTTGGGCAGCCAATCTTCTCTTCACTACCTGAAGCACCAAAGTGCCTGTGGCTGGTGGATAACCATTCACCTCCCAGAGGAGGAAGCAGTGGTAGATGCAGTGGTATTTTGCACATCAAAGGGATTAAAGCACTTAGTAGAGGATTAGAAACCTGATTCTAGACTCTCCTGAACGTATTGCCTCCAAGTCCAGCAGAATGTATTGGCTACAGCCATAAAAGAGGAGGAAACTCTCTGATTTCTCCAGGCATTTCAGTCTGCCTTTTTTAGTGGTTTACTGGACTTCTCCCAGATGATTTCTATGTGACTATTTACCACATTACTGTACCCTGTCCTTTGCTTAAAGTTGTAAAAATGGAACGCAGCATTTTACTTAAAATCTTATTAAGGACAAATGGAAAGACTATGTACAAAGATATAAGAATTTACTGCTAGTTCAAGCAGTTACTTCATCCAAATTATCTGATTAACACAACAAAACCCATTAATCATAGCTATACCAAACTCTTGTAGGATCTACTAATTTCATTTGATGTATTTGGCTATTCAATATTCCTCTTTATCTTAGGGTCAAGACCTACAGTCTTCCTCAAACAGAAGGAGGGGTAAGTTTAACATGTTGTGAACAACCTGAGATCCTTGCTGGGAGTATGATGTTCACAGTTGTGGGAGTTTCTTCCTTTTCTATCCTGTGATATACTTGGAGCTCTATTTATATGTCTTCTCATCAAACTCTGCCTCCTTCTCACTGGTTCCCTGCTGAAGTCTGATCGTTTCCTTCCCTGGCCTCAGTTGACACCGAGAGCTGTTACTTGCACAGCAGTGCTGCCCCAGATCAGACACACCTTTACCTTATTTATGGTGTTCACAGAGCTTCTGCTCACACAAAGGGGAGGCAAAAGTCACTTGGACTCACTTAAAGCAACCTGAAGCAATGCCAAGACAAACCCACACGTGCTGACAGCTTGCACTGCCAGCTCAGTCCAGCACCTTCAGCTTTTTATCAGTAATGGGAAATTTATGTTTTCGGAGCTATAGCAGCAAACATTCTGACCTTCCTCCTCTTTCTATTTAAAATATAACCTCCATTTATTAAGTGCACTTGTCTCCATATGCACATCCAATTCTGGAAACAAGATGCATTTATGCTATGCTGCTCTTCCTCACAATTTGTACGTTATAAATTTGGAGAAAACAGCCAGGATTCTATCAGACAAGCTTTGTCTACGTCATGGAAATAAATCATATTTAAAAAAAAAACCAAAAAAACCAAACCAATACTCTATCAGATCTTCCTGGACAGATGAGGTGGAAAAGTGTGGAGATCATTTTAATTAAGTGGTACTTAAACTTTATTTCTCTCATTGCTATTTTGAGCTTGACAAAAAAAAAAAATTACGAGAGGAAACTGGTTATCTATACTATGTTGGAGATTAGTTCTGTGTTTTATTACAATCCTCTCTGACTTAAATCTTTAAATTTGGAAATATATCTAATGCAACATTGTCGTTCTTTTCTCCTATTCAGATTATTGATGAAAGAGAGTGTAGAACAATCTCTTTGATAACATATGTTTTTGACAATACATTACCAGATTTCTCTCTTTATGGAGAGTAGACAAGAATGATACCTTCAAGTAAGTTACAATTGTCTTACTAAGACTTTTCTACAATGTGATAAGTACTCGGTAATGCAAATAGAATTGTTCTTGGATACAAAATAAATCACAATTCTTAGACTGCTATTCCTCTTTCCTCTCCATTCCTTTCAAAAACTGCAATTTGTGCAATATTTTGATGCAAAATAGTCTACAATTTTATTTTTTTTCTAATTCTGTAAGTAAAGAAATGCATCTCTCTCTGGAGATATCTACAACTAGCATATATTCTCATAATAAATGGTTTTATTAAGAGAAAAATAATAATAAAGTATGATAAAGAGAAAAATTTCACAAAATGTGTTTTATTACTCTTAAAGAAACAGGCTGAAGGAAATAAAAATTTAAAGGCAGAATAAAAAAGTAATTATTTGTAATCTAAATGACCGGTTTAGGGTTTTCTTCATTTTTTGAAAACCAACTGGAGTTTATAAAATGAGTGTGCTTCAGAGGTCCTGGATATTTCATCATTAAGAATAACAGAAGAGCTCAGGTAAATGTAAATATTTTAAATGATACACAAGTATCTTATAAAATTGAAGGGTTTTAGAACAATTAACTAGCAATTAGCTTGCTATTACCAGAAAAAAAAGTCCTGTAGATATTTTCACTAAATACGACAGGAAGCTATATAATTGACCACACTTGAATCTTAAAAATATTAACTGCTCTTTGAAGAAAGGGAAACAAACTGAAAATCAACACTAAAAGAACAACACAACTCCAGTCTTCCTAAAAGAGACATTTGTCAGCTGTCGCCACTTTTCTTTGCTTAATTTAGCATGAATTGTTATTTCAGGATGTCATGATTGCTGTAGAGTGGTTTATTATTTAAATCACTATGGTATTTGAATGAAACACTCAAAATCAGAGGACCATATATTCACTGAGAGCATACATGGTGTCAGATGTTCTGAATCACAAGTAAGCATCAGAGACTGACACCAACTTTTGAACAGACCCTGAATCCCTAAATGAACTGCTGAATATCTTCAAAACCCCAATTAAACTCTTACTCATCAAATTTCTTTAATATTCTGTGTAATCACCCGGTAAAATATCTCATCAAGGGTAAACTAAAATTGTGCTTCCAGGAGAAGGGTGGGGGAAAGGACTCTGACACTCCCTTGAAATACGTCTGTAGGAGCTGAAACCTGCAGCCAACATGTCCTATTGCAGTTGATTTATATGTATAAAATTTAATGCTAAAAAGCTTTGCATTTAAATTAACAATTAACAATACTCAAGAAAAGCTTGGAAATTATCTTGGCTTTAGACAGTGCAAGATTAAACACAGGTACCTGTGCTATTTCAAAATAGTAATATATGTAATGGTTGGGGTTTTTTCCTTGTATTATATTGCCAAGACAACCTCATATTCCATTTGTCTTCCCTGCAGTTGCATTATAGAAGTGTAATTGGCTCCTCATCCTTCCCCCAAGAAATAAACAACTTTTAATGACTATTTAAAGAATACAGCCAATACTCCATATCTTAATATTATATATATATATACATATATAATATCATTATTTTTACTCCAAAAGAGTTCTAGTTGACTTTTCAGGTGCATATTGTGTGTTTAGAGCAACTCTTGAAAGGAAAAGACTTCCCTGGATCCCAGGAGCAAGGGTAACTCTTGTTACAGTGACATTGTCACAGCAGAGCTGTTTCCCTGTCTGTCATCTTCCCCTATAAGTTTTTGGGTGCCAAGACTGAACACCCCACTCTGCATTTTATTCATAGTTTTCTCTTCAAAACTCTGGGGGCAAAACAGGGCTGGACACCCCAGCAGCGAGACCCTTTTACCTGTGACTGAGCCAAGGGAATTGCCCAGTCCAGCTGCTGAATGGATTTGTAAGGGATGTGATGTGGCTGCCTCTGGGCCAGGCTTAGCACTTCAGAAACTTCTCTTGGAGTAGAAATCTTCTCTCTTGCATAACACCAACTTTTTTTTTATACTTTAAGGTACTGTCTACTTTTGTCATGCCTAAAACATCCCTTCCCTTCATGCTATCTTCATAACAAGGTATCTTTAATGGGTAGGACTACTTCTGTCTCATATTTATTCTAAATTCCGAACTGGGAGCACTGAAATTCTGCATTTTGTAATTAGACTTGAACATTTACAAGTTCATGGAACAACACCCTATGCTTTTCAAAATTATATATTTATCCAGATTTTGAAGGACACTTGGGTAACACCATCACAAGATGTGAGAAATTGCTAATATACTCAGATATTGGCTACTACTAGACATAACTGATATGCCAGTGATTTTATATGAGAATTAAAAATAAGCAACCTGATGTAACTTGTCAGACATATATGTACACATTTTTCAAAGACATTTTACATGAGATGTGTTATTTATGCTGAATCTACAGTTATGACAACTGAAATGAGCCTCATCCTCTAAACATTATATTATTAACATCCAGTTTCATATAAAAAATACTTTATCATAAACACCAATCAATTTCTCACCACTGGGGTTGACTTAAGCATGGGTTCTTTAACTAATCATGAGATCTCTTGGACTTTACCTCCAAGTCATCTCTTTCAAACAGGAAAAGTATTTACTGATTTCACATTTTCCAAAAAAAAAAAACCAACCAAACAGTTAAATACCTAAATAAATTAAATGTGAAAATTAAACGTGAGATTTAAATATCAAAAATATTTTTGTCTTTTTAGAACCTCTGAGAGTCTTTATTGCATAATAAATTATTAATTATTATCAAATATTACACAGATTTGAAAAGATATGCATTCATTCAGAAAATGTTACTTTGTTAGTACTCTGACTGGGATTTTTTAAGACCTATCACCACATTTTGAAATGTCTAGAATGGTTGGCTTAACTCTGTTTTTTTGACTTCTAAAATAGAATGAGGTACAAGAAAAAAAAGCTAACTTCAATCTAAAAATATATTGCATCCATAAATAGTAAATATTAATATATAATAAATATGTATTTACAATAAGTAAATGTACCTATTTGTCCAATAGTTCTATATATAAAAAGGAATTAACTAAATATATCAATATTAACACTGAATTAGTAACAGTAATACTGAATTCACAGTACTAAGATTATCACTAAAATGGAAATATCACTCTGCAGATGCAAAATTCTGCTCATTATGCATGTGAACTAAAATTGTTGCATTCCTATTCTAGAAATCCCTCTCTAATCCTCAATGGCATCTGCACAGCAGGGCCAGCATGGTGAGCCACAGTGCAGCCTCAGGATCTGCAATCTGTCCACCAGTGGTTTTGGCTCTCCAAGACACCAAGGACAGAGAAGTTGTCTCTGTAATTGCATGTGTTCAGTGACCACCTCTTCTCAAACAATGGATATTGCAAATTTGGCTTTCTAATCTATGAAAGAAGTATTTTCTGCCTTCAGCATTCCACAAATCCTAAATGATGAAATGCTGAGGTGTGACTGATATGGTGCACCTTTAGTGTAATATGGATGGCAATTCCTATATAACATGTGAGTTAAATGTCAAAGTAAGGCTAACTGTATTCCTATTTGTAAATAAAAAAATATGTATTCTAATAGTTCAAGTTTTATTTAAACTTACATAAAATATAGATTATCTCTGGTGGGCTACACTTAAGTTCTCCCTTTGCAGGACCTGAGCTAACTGAAATAAACAAAACCACTATTTTGTGAGCATCCTGCTTTGCTGCTGAACAAACCCAGCTTGATACATGCAAAGATTTACAAAAACTGCTTTTATCTCACCTAACTGCGGATGGAACACAGCGGGTGACTGTATCTCAGATTAATATTTAGATTTCTATTACAGTGAATGAAGACCTACATCTTAATGTCCCAAAATAGGTATCAGTAGAGGACCATCAGTGTTAAACCAGTGCCAACAGACATGCCCCAAGACACCTGCATGGACAGTCAGCCAGAAGGTAGGCATTTTTAGTTTAAAAAACTTCATAGTGAGGAATCAAAATTTTGCCTCTTCCCATCATCATCTGTTATAAATTCCAGCCTGTGAGTAAATTTGAAAGTGATTTTCAGCAAGCGAGTGCAGTAACCACTTTACCGTTGTTGTTCATGTTAGAATTGACACAGAAATACACTGGCTTGAACTATTTACAGCACGGACCAAGTCCAACTTCTGATTTTCTCCATTCCCCATGACAGAAATTTAATTTCAGCTATTTTCAGTTTTATGTAATTTCCAAAATGAAAGAGTTGTATTGAAGAAATTCTCTGAACAAATGGAATGGCTGTGGTTGACTGTACTCTGCCTCAAAAAAGGTTATTTTTGAGAAAAGAAAAAAACGAAACACAAACCTATCTGGTTGTTACCTAATGCCTACTTATTCAATTTCTTATGGAAAAGTAAAGTTCATGTTCAAAAAAATAAATAAAATGAGGACCTGACAAGATGTATTAAAACTGTCCTCTATTACACCAGAACAAAGAAGTTCCATGAATGATGAGCACTTTAGTTTGCAAAGGATAAATCCATTGATCACCTGGACCATGATTTAGTAAGTTTTCAGAGCTTGATAATAATACATTGCAGAAATGCCACATCGAGTTACTGTTATGCAGTAAAAAGAAACTGAGCACTTTGCTTAGAGTATTATCTTTCAGTAAAAAACTACTCTGGGGCAGTAGAAGCCAGAAAATTTTAAAGACAGATATAATTAGTTCTGAAGAGCATCTTCTGGAGGATCTCGGAGCAGAAGATTTGCTATTTTTGTTAAAAAATTATTATGAAGGAATCTAAAGCAAAAACCAAACAAAATCAGAAAAAGTAATTAAAGACTACAGAAGACTCTGCAACAGCTATTCTGAAAATATATTCAAAACAGTAGTACAAAAATTAATAAACTAGAGTTGACAGCTCTTTTATCAAAATGAACAGGCAAAAATACAACTTAAATTTTTAAGTGAAATTTCATAGAACTATTAACTTTCCTTCAAAATACTCCAATACTATAAACATATATTTTATCATTAATATCATAATAGGTTTTTAAAGACTAGAGATCTGTGCTTTGATGGGGATATTTTATGGAAAACTTTGCAAATTTCTACTGAAGTTTATGAACCAAACTTCCTCTACAGGTAGTACAACAACCAGAAAAGAGGTTGTAGCAAGGAGGGAGTTGATCCTACCTCCCCTGTTAGAAGTTAGTTTAACTATATCTACCCTTACATACTCTTCCCACACAAATAAAAAACTCCTATAATAACATCATATGTACTTGCTTCTCTTGAATTGTTTAATCATACATAAGGATAAATTTACAATTCTCAACTTATCAAGTCCTAATTTTAATTCCATTTCATTTAAGTATTTGAAGAGTTAGGTGTGATTTGGAAAAAAAGTGTCTACACAAAGCTTGAATAATACCTAAATCTGCTTTTGTGACTAGAATTATGGAAGGTAATAAATGTGTTATATACAAAAGCATACATGCTGAAAAGGGTCATATAGAAAGGCATTTACAAAAGCCACTCTCTGTAGGCTTTTTTTCCTGCTATCTGGTTGCCTAGACTTAAATTTCTCATAGACAAGGATGCTTCTGCTGCTCCTAAATACTGTGGCTGTGGCTTTATCTGAGACTGATCCTAATCAGGAACAGTAAAGCAGACTCTGCTTCTCTCTCACTACTGACAGTGACATGGAAAAATGGAACTGCTCATATGAAGAGAGGCTGACCAGCCAGTATTGCAAATCCCTTATTTAAACTAAGCACATTCACATGGCACCTGCTCCAGGAGTTGATTTTGCTTTCTTTACTCCTGCTACCAAAAAAATTGTCATAAATTCCCAGCTAGAATTTTTATCTAAAATTAATACAGTGAAGATGCTTTAGGGCCATATTTTGCATGCTTGAATGTAAAAATGAATAAAAATACAAGAGAAAAAAAATAAAGAGAAATTTGCTGTTATTGTCAGGTCCTCCCCATGCAGTCATACCTCTGAGGACAATTGAACTGGTTGTTTGCAATACTCTAAACAAGAAACTTAACTAAAACTTCATTTTGAACTGAAAATCAAAGGATTTAATCAATCTTATATGCTTCAGCATAGCACAAAGTCTCAACACGAGTTTAAATCTGATGCCATCTGGTAAACTGCAAAAAGAAATTACAAGATCAAGAAGCACATCTGACTTGAAAGATATAAAATGCTCCCCTTTCTATATACCCTTAAAATATCTATACCATAAATATCAGAGATGCACAAAAAGTAAATGCCAAGAATAGCAGATTAATGTCAGAATTAATTAATTAATTAATAAAGCAAGCACTATACTGTTAAATCACTGTTTTTCCAGACCAGTCCCAGCAATAGATGACCCTTGAAAATGGACAATTTTTCCTGGGGTCATATAAGGAAGAGATCCTAGGAAGATGATCCTGTAGTTACCAAGGAAGGAAGGAAGGAAGGAATGAATGTATAGATCATCTATTAGCTACCAAATTTAATGGAGTTAGCTGAGCATCATTTTCATTATGATCTCTCTGTTTAATTTACACACAGTAATACAGTCTTTCATACTAAGGTAAGCAAATAAACTGCAGAGATATTTGTCCTTGATCATGTCTCAAACAAGCATCTCTGTTGCTCCAAAATAAATTAAAACAAGCTTTCTGACATTTTAGCTTTTAGGGTAGGCAATTTATATTTGCAATTATGATCAAAGACTCCATTTCCTTTCCCGTGAAGAGCAGACAATTGCTCTCTTAGACTCAAGCTCATTAAAACTTCCTCAGAACTCAGAGCCAGACTGTGGAACTGATGCATACATAATAGTGCAGCTCAACAGGAAAGTGCTCCTCTGAAGGGTGTATACAGCTTATTGGTATGACTTCCAAGCATCTCACACTCTATTCTGAATAAGAGAAGTGTCAATGTTCACATTTTCTTTGGACAGAATTTGAGCAGACAGAGGTTATGTAAGAATGCATTGATAAAGACTGGTGTAAGAGAAAAGCTGAGATGAGACCAAGTCTAACCAAACTGCACAAAATAACATTGGCAGGTGGTTACACTCCACTTCACCCTCACATCAGGCAAGCACACAATGGAAGTTTTCACTGATTTTCAGATTCTCAAGGCCAGAAAACAGGCAATTAATTTAATCCAATGCAGTTTTTCCTTCAATGCTTCCTAACATCTCCTTAGAATATAAGCTGTGCCAATTAGCGTACTCGTAACACTGGATGAGAAGTAAACACTCAAATAGTCAAGAACTTAAGTGATCATAAAGAAATGCATAAAAAGACATCTGATTTACAACAACAAAACTCTCCTTTTTAGAATTTATTTTCATTACTTTTTTTCAATCTCTGATATTTCTCTTTTTAAGAGGCAATCAGCTGCAGCCAAAGGTTGTGCAGGCCTTGGCAGTTTTCCACACAAGGCTGGATAAAGCCATTAATAACCTGGTCTGACCTGAGAACTGATCCTGCTCTAAGCAGGAGGGTTGACAGCAAAATTTCTTTAAGTGCCTTCCAACCTGATGCATTCACATACAGAGCTTAATACGAGGTATTGTTTCAGCCTTTACTGAGAAAAACTCTTGAAATCAAGTATTCATTACTGTTGTTTGGGTCAGACAGCTATTCATTGAATCAAGTTTATCATATAAAGTAAAGTGTGATTATGAAGAAGGCAGTGCTTTAATCACACTTTCAAAGAAATCATTATTCACTTACAGCACAAATGAAAGTGTTTATCACTAGAGGAAAAGTGATAGCAGTGTTCAAAACAAGTTATCTATTTACTGAATGGAAGATATTAATAACAAAGAAGTGTTAATCACTGAAAATGTCTTTTTTATAAATGGAGCTTCATGGTGCAGAATCAAGGCTACTGCCACACAGGACTGCATGCAAATGACAGCAAGATATTAGGAGTAAGATTTACAGCAGCCCACAGGAAAAAATAAAGCCCCTTAAAGAAAGCATCAGATCAAGCTAGGTTTTCCGAAAATCCTACAGTCAAATTCTAGACTTTCAAAAGCAGCAACAGTTTGCCATAAGCAGCCAAAAACCAAGAGTAATATAATTAGGTCTAAATACACCTAGCACTATTTGAGATAGCATGACAAGGGCTAACAGATTTATGCTTGTACTGCCTGTGTGATGAGCATGAGATGGCTTTAGCTCAGATGTACAGAGCCATGCCATTATCCCAGTATGTCCCAGCAGGGAAAGAGGTCAAACTTTCTCAGGCTTGGAGCAGCACTTGAGATGAATACTTGGCTTCAAGTCTGGAGGTGTCTGATCTCTGGACAGCTCAGGAAATGAGACAGCACAGCTGGTATCTATTTGTACATGTTCCTGCAGCTGTGCCCTTTGTTGTCTAGTAATTAGGAATATATTGTTCCTACAACAATGGGAAATTCCAGGGGTTTGGTTATCATGCAGGAATTGTCGGCAAGTTATTGGTAAATCTTAGGTACCTTTTTTAAAGTGGCTGGCAATATCTATGACCAAGGAGTTCCATCTCTACATACTAGAAAAACATTGAGTAAAACTCTTTTATGTGTTCTTCTTACAGTCCTTGATGTGGCTGTAAGCAAACAGTCAAAGTCCCTTGCAACCTGTATCCCCCTGTGGTACTGTGAAGAGAGGTGAAGTATGCAGCTCTCCCCACACAAGGCAAGATAATCTCCTTGATTGTCTTGAGATCTGTGCCCATCCACAAATACACAGACTGACACACCAGATGTTTTCTCTTCACCAAAGTCACATTTTGTCATGAGGTATAAGGTCTCTGCTGTGTCACAGAACAGCACAACCTAAATACTTTCCTTTCTTTATAGAGAAACTAATTTTTCATGTATACTGTCAAAACTACCTAAAACTTTACTACTAAACATTTCAAAAAGGATTCCTGAGATCTGGATGTAAAGTAGAAAAAAATAGCAGATGAAAAGAAACTGACTCCAGAATACTAGGTGGGATCATCCTCTGGGAACATGTTCTGTTTAATGAATATGACATAGTGAATTTCTATGCTCCTATTGTCAAGTCAAAAATAGGCAGGGTGCTGATGTATTTCAGAATGTACTGACATGACAGCCAAAACACAACATACTATAACTAACAGCCATTAAATCCCTCTGGAACATAATTACCAGGCATAATTTATAGCAAAACCCATAATCTGAGCCTGAACTTCAGTGTCAGAAGATGTAATGAGACAACCAGGACCCTTCAAGTCCTCTTAATATGCAGAACTCGAAACAAATTGAATACTGAGGTGATGGCTCTCCATTCCTACCAGAAAAACAAACCCTCTCCTCTGTAGTTCTCTCCAGCCTCTGCAGTTCTATGCCTCCTTCTCATTAGCCCCATTCCTGCACAACTCCCTTTACGTTCTTCATCAGCTCTCCTTGGCAGCAGTGACACCTTCTCACCACACCCAATCACCATTTCATACCTGCATTCTGTAACTTATTCTGGACACGTAACCAAAGCATTTAATTACTTGAACTGCTGTAAGACCAATTTCTTTATGCATTCTGTTAGAAATCAGAGCTATGGGTCTGCTTTACCACTACTAAAATTACATTCAACTGGCTTAATCTTCTTTCCCAGAGGAAAACAAGCATTTGCTCTATTCTAATTCTTTTTTAGTCAGCTACATATACTTTGCTTTTAGAGCTTTCACAACACTGACTAATTGTTAAAGAAAATAAACAGAGTGTAAAGAACATAAAGTGTAGAAGCAGCTAATTATAGCATTATATTTGACAAAATAGGATGTGTTCATTTGTGAGGTGACCTGCACAGATTTCCTCTGTGAGCCGCCCACAATGCCTCTAGCGCACAACCACGTAACAGGTGAGCAGAGACAAAGAATGAAGATACCCTCAAAAAATCAGTGAAGCTGAGTCAGTACTAAGTATTTACTAATTAGCAGAAAGCAGACAGCTTGTTTTGCACCTTTGTTTACACGTTTTAGAAAGCAAAGAGAAAACTGCAGCAGAGGTGATATAGCCTAAGACAGCAAATGTAGCGTGGGTAGCACAAAGTTGCTGGACACATTCATGATGTGCATGAATTCAGAACAACTAAAAGCTGGTAACTTTATATAGAACCACAGAATGGCTTGGGTTGGAAGGGACCTTTAAATGTCATCCCATCCAACATTCATTGAGCAGGGACACCCTGAATGTTTCTCCATACCAATCCAACCTGACCCTAAATAGATCCAGAGCTAGGGTCCTTCTTGGGGTAATCTGTCCTAGTGTTCACTGCCCCCATTGTAAAAACTTTCTTCCTTATACCTAGTCTAAAGCCATGTTCTTTTGGTTTAAAAGAAGGTATATTTAGTTTAAATCCATTACTTGTTAGTTTAAAACCCTTTTTTAGCTTAAAACCATTACCATGTCCTATCACAACAGACCCTATTAAAAAGTTTGTGCCCATATTCCTTATGGCCCCTCTCCATTTTAAGTACTGAAAATCCACCTTTTAAGAATCACAAATAGGAGCTTTCTCTTCTCGAGGCTGAACAGCCCCAGCTCTCTCAGCCTGTCTTCACTGGAGAGCTGTTCTATCCGTCTGACCATTTTTGTGGCCCTCCTCTGGACTTGCTCCAACAGGTCCATGTCCTTTCTGTGCTGCAGACCCCAGAGCTGGATGCAGTACCCAAGGTGGGCTCTCACCAGAGCAGAGCAGAGGGGCAGCATCTCCTTCCTCACCTGCTGGCCACACTGCTGGTGATGTGGCTCAGGATGGGGCTGGCTTTCTGGGCTGTGAGTGTACGTGCCCAGCCAGGCAGGGAGTCACTGACCACAGTAACACTCTCTGGCTGCAACCACCCCCACAACCACTTATTCCAAACAACTCACGGTGATGCAAGTCTGAACAGAATGGGTTCCTAAATCCATGCCCCTGATTTACTGCCTATTTTTATTCATATGATGTTTTGTTTATTTTATTTGCTTTGCTTTGTTGTATTTTTGGGGGTTTTTTTTAAGATCTGTTTTTGTTCCCTTGTTTGACATCCTTCACTGTAAGTAAGGAGCATCCACTTTTCACCTACAGCAGGGCTCCAGGGCTCTTCAGTTCAAACAATCTGTCACAGGTTGTTGTATTAAAGTCATGAGATGCCTGGCAAGAAAATAAAGGTCACACTTCACCATGAAAAATTTATATGAACCATACCTTGCAGCATAATCCTTGCACTGAATATGCACCCTAGAACTGGGACACGGCTTCCCCTCATAGGGTGCAGGTGTAATCATTATAGGCCACCCCTCTCAGGATACTTGTTTATAACTAGCACAAAACCACCTCAGGAAGGTTATATACAGGGACTCCTCACAGACACCTCCAGAGATGGTGACCATTGCCTAAATTAAACCTGGTCCAGAGCAAAGCCCCTGGCCTGTGCTTGTGCACATTGTGTGGTTGTTTGAACAGTTTTTGGTGTAGGCTTGACCTGGGTCACCCTCAAACCATTCTAAGGCGAATCAAGGGATCAGTCTCTGTACACATTGCAAACTTCACTATTGAATTTTAAAGGGCAAAAGATTTTTAATGGCAAGGACAGAAGCTCCTCTGTGGATGAGCTCTGATGCACAACATAGGTACAGGCACAGTTAATTACAGCATAGCATAAGAGATAACTGTCCTAGACCTTTATTTTCCTCACATAAAGTATTTTAAACTTATCTTGTCAACTGAAAGAATCCCAGTTCACAGACCATTGAAGGCTGCTGAAGGATGGGGTCTAAAACTCTGAGACAAGAACATGACTTATAGCCCTTTTCCCATTTGGGAGCTCTGAAGTGTCATGTTATAGTAAATACACTGAACACTGAAAGTTTCTTTAATCAGTGTAGCAGAGGTTTTTGCTTTAATCTTTATGTCATACAGCAAGAAAAATTTGAAGACTTTGTGTTCACTCCATTATTTTTTTTCTATATATAGTAAATAATGAACTAAGTCAAATATCCAAAATTAAAAAGAAAAATATTATAACTAGTCCTATGGGGTGGAAAAAAACCACCAAACACAAAAGTTGTTACATAATTAAATATCCTTTACTTGGGAAGGAAGGAGAGTGTAAATGAAGATCATACTTGTCACCTAAAATCCTACAAATCCAGTTTTAAGTGTTTGACTTTGCAACTTGCATTATTCTTTCAATATACTCTTTCCTTCTTTAATTTCAAAAATAAACAAAAATCCTATTGACATGACAAATTCTGTTAAAAAAAAGCATTTCATAACAGTAATTTCTTACTGATAGCACTCCTTCAGATGGAAAAAATCAGAAAAATTTTGATTTTAGGAAAATTCTGACTCTAAAAATGAACAGTTTAGCTGAAAGGACTGAAAACAGATCTTTAAAAAATACCAAACAAAAGAAGCCACATGGTAAAAATAAATGGAATAGATGAAGAGAAAAAACAGACCATGAAGACTAGCAACATGGGCAGGAAGCAGGTACAAAAGCAAAAGCCAGAGAAAACTCAAGGGAATTTGAGATAGAGAACTTCAGTCTGGACTCAAGGGAAGCTGGCAGAGCCTACAAATGTATTATTAAGGGACCACTGCCTACAGAAGTAGAAGCTATGAGAGTATCAGGGGAAAGTATAAAATATTTGTTCCATGTTCTCACTCTTCCTCTGGTATCTGTTGCTGATGGAAACAGAACTTTTTGCTCTGTGTACCTTGGTATGCCTCAACACCGTCACCCCTACATTCATATAATCCCACTGTACACAGGCTAGAAACCAAAAACGGAGTATTTTATATAGAATGGATGACTATATCCTATTCTGAAATCATTTACAAAGCAGTCAGACATTACCTTAGCCAATTCTTCAGGGAATTAATTACTAATATCTTGAGAACTATGAAAAACACTACACAGAATTTCCACTCCGACAAGGATGCATAAGATAGATAAGTAAACAAGTTTCCTACCTTTAAAATGAAGACTCCTGCTTGAAAAATAATTTTCATGCTTCCAACCTCCATGATTTTTTTAATTACTCCACTTTACTTTTCCTCATCCTTGTGTGTGTGTGTGTGCAGATACACATAGATAAAATCAAATATTTTAAATGTTTGTTTAAAATCATTCTCAAAAGTCAGATAAAAGCCAATGAACACATTTGGGATTTCTAGCAAGGTCACCTGATGGAGTAGGTGACTCAACAGCAAAGAAGCAGGTGTTACACTTTTCCAGCTGACTGCTAGGAGACTCTTAGGGTCTTTTAGTTTGTGTCAGAAAATGCTAGGCACTGTTCTGACAAGCAAATTCTGTCACCCATTTTCTTAACAGACAGAAAAATTTGCTATTCTCATCAATAAATAGAAAGTCACAATACTACCTTTTTGCCACTCAGAAAGGTTTTCTGTTATTATTTAATTTTCAATCAATTTTTATTTATTTTTTTATTAGAGGATCATTCAGTGACTGAGAGACAATGTGCTCAAAATACTCATCAAAGGGCTCTGCTCAGTTTTTGGCTGAATTCTTGGCTGGAACAGCTGTTCCAAGCTTATGATACCTTCTACCCTCCTCCCACTAAACACATGAGCATTTTTTGCTTTATAGCACATCAGTTATCATGCCTGTTACTGGAGTCAACAGGGGAATTGACTTCCATGGGCAAGAACTGCCATTCTTTGCAGATATAATAACTTCCTGCAAAAATGACATCTCTCCATTAAATTCACACAGAGAGCCCAAATGAATAATTTCAGCACCATGCTTAACTTTTTAATGACTAGAGGCAGAAAGGATTAACCTGACCATCAGACAGTAAGAGTGACCAGAGTTTCATGTGGAATTCAGTCAGTTGCCAAAAAGCTGCTGTCCCCAAGGGTAAAGGTTCCTCTTGTAATGCCTTCTATGACAGGCTTCCTTTGCAGGCTCTTTTTCATGTAAAATACTTAATTTTGGCCTGTTTAATAAATTATAAAGCTTTATTACAATAATTTAAAATTCTAGTAAGTAATTCTATCTATCACCTGGACAGATGGCCACGCACATTTCTTTGAGTATGCATAAAGCTAAATATAGGAAACACACAGATTCCTTCCCTGATCTGAAATGGACATTTTAGTTCTAATAGGACAGTTCAAGTAGGATGACCAGATTAAAATTTATTTCAAGGAACCTGTTGCTAGTGGTGTGAACATGGTCATCTCTAACATTATCTATCTAGTTTATAATATCCTGCATTAGCCTGTTACTCATAGCTGTTACATTAAATGTCATTGTCTCACTGCTGTGGCAGAATAAAAAAGGCTGTTACCTTCCAGAATAGCCACTGTACACAATTTTGACACTGGGTTTGCTTGAGCTAAACAACCAAGAGGAAGGACACCTGCAGGTGGGAGTGACTGCCAGGATGTCACGCAGAGAAATGACACGCAAAAGGCAACTTGTCAACAGCTCTCGATGGAGACAAGCACGATACTTTGGAGCATCAACAGCACTGCTTATCTCCTATGAAGGCATCACTGCCAGAACATTACATAATTTTAAAACAAGGAAAATCACCTCAGATGCAGGACAAACTATAAAATCTCTAAATCTAATCCACAGTTTCCATGATTACCCAAATCTATATAAAATTCAGAATTCTTTAGGGAGATAAAAATAAAATGTGAATATTCGCACAATTCAATAATTACTGTTCTCATTTCATTTTTCAGTATTTAGAAACCAAAAAGTCACCTAGTTTATGAAAGTAGAAGAAAAGCTCTGCCTAGTTCCCAAATGTATGCCTTTATCCCCAGTGTGTGTTTGTATATCAGTAGAACAGTAAATTAGACTAATAATTTGTTGTTGCACCAAGAATCTACTAAGTGGCAATATCACACTGATGTCAAGATGATCAACACAGTGGGTAAGGTACCTCAGCAGACCTGACTGTTGTATGTATCATACTGGTATTGAAATTACAGAGAGGCTTAAGAAGACCACATAATAAAAGAAAAACATAAAATGCATATGTTCAGCTGGAGAAAAAAATTGATTATATAGTACAAGGTTTTGGGGTTTTTTTGGGTTTTTTTTTTTTTAAGGATATTGCTTATGAGAAAACAAACCTTCTTTCCCTTTCAAGAGGGAAAGATTTTTCAATTGACCCATCCCTCATAATGTGAACATTTACAATGAAATCATCAAACCCTGTGTGTCTGGGAAATGTCCACTTTCACCTCACAAATGTAACACTTATGTAATACATATTTATTAATTTTCTTTTTTTTTTCCTGATATCATTTTCTGTTTTCGGGGAGCTAGTAGGGACAACTAGGATAAAGCAACAGTGCCTCACTCCTGCTTGGTGTTTCCTATGCTCTTATGAAACTATTATCTGTGATTATCAGTCTGTTTATAATCTACTGAGGGTAGGATGTGATTTGCAATATTAAATGGGATCAGTGCAATCATGTAGCTCAATTCCCATGTGCCCCTTTGAAAATCTGCTCATTTTTGTACTTAAACTCCTCTTCCCCTACAGAACAGAGCATTGATTCCTCTTCTTCAGCGAGATGAATCCCTTCCCATGTGATTTCACATGTCAGTCCATTCTAATCACTTCCAGCTGTCTCTGCTCATCCAAGCACAGCGCTGGCATGAGAGAGGGTATGAGATGCCTTCCTTAGGAATTCCACTGGATAAGAAACAGATTATTTTGGTGACTTTGAGATACAGATAAGGGCAAGATATTTCCAATATATTAACCTCCTGTTGACAGAAGTAATACCAAAACCATAAATGCTGGTGGTATTGTATGACCTTCTATATGCTGGTGCTTTCCAAATGCTCTTTTCTTTGAGTGATTTACTGCTGTCAAGAGGAAAGCCAGTGTTGTTTCCCAATGTTGAACAAGGTCAGGATTCAAATAAAAACATGGGGAAAAAATAATCCCTTGGTTTATATGGGAGCATGCAGAAGCTGGTGCTGTGCCTGTGTGTGCACATGAAGACGTGGTCTGTTTCTGTGCACACAATTTCCTCATATGCAATAATTAATTTGATTTTTCTGAAGGTTTTTGCAATACATATACATGTAGAGTACACATAAATACATAAACACTTTTTTGGCAGTAAACACATATGCATGTTGCATATATTGCACATAAACACATAGAGAACACTTCTCTGACCTCAGTCAAGTGACATTTGTGAATGTTACTTATTTTCATATTTACTACTTGCAAGTTACATTCACATGCTCTATTGCAACATTATTGGGAAGACCATAAATTAATATCTAAAATTAAATTTCACCCATAATTCCCATTTCTGATAATTAACTATAAAGCACCTGTTTTCAGGACTGCATCCTACCAGGTATGAAGAATATTGCTGATTCTGCTTTCTTCTATGATTTAACATCTATGCTTTTCTTTTTCTTCCTTCTCCCAAAGGGAAAAATAACAGTATATTATGGAAAATGGGTTTCCTGCCTCCATGAAGATTGTATGTATGTTTATTCTTAGTTCTTTTTCACTAGCACACAAAACACACTATGAATGTGTACATACTATGTACACATTGCCACGTGTTATATAAAATGATACATTAGATAATATGTTGTATATATTGCATGCATGTAAATGAGTTTGTATAAATATATATATGCATACATGTACACACAATAGAAGTCCACTGCAGTTAATTTTTTGTCATCATGGATTTTCCTCAGACAAGAAGAGAACCTCACTACAGTGTTTCCCTAGGTGTTTTTTAAATGCACAAGCAGTTTGGGCACAGGCAGAGGAGGAATGAGAACACAGCAGGGAAACTTGATCTTGGATGAGCACAGGTTTTGAATGTGAAGGGGAAAAGAGATCCTCCTTTGATGTAATGGATTCAGCTCCAAGAAAATTGTGGATTGATGCCAACTGATGACCTAAGACATTAACATTGATAGAAGGGAAAATGCTTTAGCTCTGATATTCTTTAACTGAAATTACCAATTAAATAGAGATGAAATTTAACTACTACCAAAAATTAGGCCAAAAGGTCTAATTCAGTTTACGACAGTTTTTCTACATTTATCTGTTTATATGGTAGCTTTTACCCCAACTTTAAATCTTTTGTGTCCCAACTTCTTATTTCCCAAAAGCAAAAGAACAGTAAAATCTGCCTGCACAGCTATCATTAGAGAATTACAAAAACTTAGATATTCAGTTTAGAAACTCCCAGCCGGGAAAGCAGTGACTTTATATCAAGCTATCTAAATATGTCTCAGTCCATAACAGATATTGCAAACATTACTACTGAGGCCCATCCCCATTTTAAGGAGCAATACCCAGGCACCGTGGGTCTTGGTTATAACAGTATTGGCATATGAATCTGCACAGCTAATCTGTACTGAAGCCCAGTAAGAAATCAGAAAGTAGTCAATCCTCTATCTAAACCCATGAAGGCCTTGAGCCAGTATGCCTTTCAGAGGAAAGTTGGAAAACTCAGTGCAAATCGCAGTAGCACTTTGTGCCTTCTTATATAAGACCGTA
Source organism: Chloebia gouldiae (assembly GCA_003676055.1). NCBI lineage: Eukaryota > Metazoa > Chordata > Aves > Passeriformes > Passeridae > Chloebia > Chloebia gouldiae. Next base: position 5,396,616 of record QUSF01000020.1, read on the forward strand.
AGAGAAAAAAAAATATGTAGTCTCCAGTTTTATGTAATAACTGTTGGTTAAAACACTTGCACACTTGATATAGGTGACCCAGATTCAGCTCTGTTGTCTGTACAAGCAGATTCAAACCCACACTAACAGAAATTCTCAAACCACAAAGCTGAGTGACTGTATGGGGTTACATAGCCTAGAGTTTATTGCTGACAAAAACAATTTCAGGAGTCAGAGTCTAGTCACAACATGGCTTCACTGACACTCAGCTAAGAAGTGCATGAGTCTGTAAAATTCATATTTTTATTTCATATAAAAGTCATGTAAAATTCATATTTAAATCTTAAAGGACCTGCCCAAGACCACACCTCCAGGCTACGTATTTATTTTACTTAAGTGCTACTGCAGCAAGCTGTGGTACAGTAAACGTGTTACAAACTTTCTTCAGCCTCTCATATTGATTGTCACATTGGAATTATATTAATGAGGGAAATACTTATAACTTATATGTGTAAACACATGTAACAACACAGACAATACACATCTGACCTGTTCTGTTCATCCTAAATATACATAGTATACTATCACTCTTATAATTATCTATATTATACAGCAACAATGTGATAAATAAATTCTAAATAATTCAACACTGACAGAAAATAACTAGGGGATCCAAAGAACCAATGATTTTCCCTTGCCCTGATAAGAATGCAGCAATTTCTTTGAGAAAATACCAATTTTCAAAATAAAAATACTAGCAGGCCAGTCATGTAAAAGCTTTACTAGGCATCTGATCTAGATACAGAAGTTCACCTAAGTGTTTAAATCCTACTCATCCCAAAGTACAGTGCCCAAATCCAAATTCACACTCATGAAAACTCAGCAGCCATAGAATTCCAGAAGAATCAGATTGTTTATGTAGTCTCTGGAGAGAGAAGCTTTTAAATCCCCCAAGATAGACAAAGGTATAAGCTGGACTCTGGTGTTCTCCAAACCTGAGCATGTGTTGTAAAGGGGATGCCAGCATGATTTAGTATACCAGGAAGAAAGAAGATTGAGGGGAGAGGGAGAAATACTGGGGGTAGGCAAGGGGGAGGGGAAGAATAAAAAAAAAAGTGAAGATTTCCTGCCAGCTGCAGATTTCCTTACTCTGTGCCTTTAGACAATACACACACACATACAAATTAACCGTCCTACTGTAATGGTTGAAAGCCAAGGTACACATTTTCTTGAAGCTTCTCTTCATTTCACAAGACACTTGTGCTGGTTAGCCAGGATCCAAACTCTGTTCTGTCAATTAGGTTGTGGTCTTATCTTTTTTTTTTTTTAATTTAAAAAGAAGTAGCCAATTTTCTAACTCAGTTATTTGTTTTCCTTCAGCAGGAGTTCTTTGTTTGCAGCAACACTTGGTAAATTATTATTAAGCACATTCACTAATGTATTGGAATGGTGGCACAAATGCAAAAGCAGAAGTGATTTCTAAGTGGGTGTAATTACGGTTAAGCAATTCCAAATTGGTTTCATCTTCATTGCATCCATGTGTAATGGAAAAGAGTTATACCTTGTGCAAGCTAACATAAAACCTCAGAATGAGTTGGTAACCCTGAAGCTATTTGCTTTTCTCCCTTTTCCAACTGACATGAAGGTTTTGCACTTTGATCTCTTTTCTGATGATGGACAATTAGGATGAGTAATTCCCTGCTAGCAACAACTACTCTCAAGGATGGATTTACTGAAAGGGCAGCACAGCAGAGTCAAGCTATCCATTAGGTGTTATATTATGGTGTGGTCTCTCTGTTATGCATTCTTCTGGAACAAGACTAAGTCCCAGATATTTTCCTTTGATCCTAAAATACTAACTGTGGCTCCCCAGTTTTGAAATCCAAGCGTATCACTAAATCAAAAGCTTTGTTTTATCCAGTGCCTCTTCTTGTTCATCAAAAGAAAGGAGAGAAAGTGACTGCTTGGGATAATCTTTCACTTGCAATAAATCTAACTTGCAAGAAAAAAAAACCTTTAAATTGAACTCTGGAACATCATTTTTTGTTAAAACACAGCTTTTTCTTCTGTATGTCACATTAGATGTACTGTTACATTCACCCTAAGAGATTTTACCACTCCTTATGTAACTACCTGCCAGTTCACTAGATATTTCATCAACCATACTGACAAATAAAAAATTTTTTTAGGAACGCCTTAACAAAAGCTTCAAAGATTTGTGTTATGATCTGATGTACACTATAAAGGCTACAACACATGATTATAAATGTTGTGGGGAATCAAAAAACAATATATGCAGTCAGATTGAATTTAATGTGATAACAGTCTTTCAAAAATGTCAATATTCTCTGGGTAAGAACTTAAATTATTTAAAATTCTTTTTAATCCCAAACTCTCAAATGACATGAAACAAAAGTTAATTGTGAATTTTACATTAATAACTCCAATCAGTAAAGCAGTGTTTCAGTAGTCAGGCGGAATAAAGGTTAGGAATTTTCAGACTTTACTTGCATTGCAATTCTTTTTAAAATAAATCCATCTGGTTAAAAGTAGCTTTTGAAACACAAAGACAAAATAATGGCTTGTTCTGAAAAAAAAATAACAACAACAACAAAAAAAATGAGGAAAAAAGGACCAAAATTTCTTTTTCATTTTCACCACAATGGCACTTATAAATCCTCTTCAAAAAGAACAGATTAGACTATTCAGAGAATCTAAAGCCACCTGTATACCAGTGAAAATCTGGCCATTTACTATTACACCTGAAATTCAAGATAACTCTTCTACTACAAAACATCTGCTTCTGTGTTTATTTGCTGTTAAGAGGGAGGTTTGAATATGCTAATTTGTACTAAAGAAGGGCTTATCAGCTATTTATATCAGATTTGTAGTGAAATTTCATTACATTATGTGATAAAAGATGACACCTCTATGTTAGTTGTTATCTTGTTTAACACGATTGTTACATTTTAACTAAAATTAAGCAATCCATTTTATCCTTAATTCATAAATTTCACATAGATTTTTCCTTCCCTCTTTCCTCTTTTCCTTCATACATGCCTATCACATCTTCCTCAATAAGCACAAATATCGATTAAAGTATACTTACAGTAACATAATGTATCACTATAAACTCATTGCTACAAGTATTTCAGACTATTTTACTTGACAACTCTAATTTTTTCTACATTTTTTCCATCTTCTGTATAAAACAGATTATTGGTTGAAGAGAGAAAAAACCCCACCGAAAAAAACCCCAATACTAAATAAATAGAATCCAAAAGTCTGTGTTAACACAATAGAACCTTAGTCTATATTCAGTACCCTATATTTATGAGTAGCATGTATTTGTTTATAAAGTAATTTCAACTTCAAACATTTTAATTTCAGAATATTTTCTTTCTTGACTTTAAAACAAATTCACCTCAGAATTATGAGGTCAAAATGAATAGCTGTGCCTGCTGGCCACTAATAATAAAATTAACTAATCCTTTCAGAAATGTATCTGGAATACATACTGGATGCCAGGCAATGCAGCAGTTCTGCAGGTTGGTATTACCATAGCTCTTCCTGCCTGGGGTGACACTCCCTCTAAACTGTGTTCATACATAATTGTGCTGAAGATATTGATTTGATCTTCCTTTTTAAATTGCTGAGGAATCTTCTCTTAGAATGGGGTCCTAATCTGCTTTCAGTGTTATCATACTCATTGTCAGATGCAGAATTAAATCACCTCATTAGTACTTCATACACTGAATAGTGCAAAAGATACTGATCAGCTTCTGTCTAGTATTTTCCCCTTTCCTCAGTCTTGAAGAGCCAAACTCCCAGCCTTGGAAGTTACTGTTCTGAGAGACAAAACAAGCTTTTCTGAGCCAGAACTAATATTGCTAGAGCTGGGAGTGGTAAGGCAAAGAAAGGAAGAGGAAATTACGTAAGTGCAGCTATAGACATCATGAAGTTCAGTGGATACTTTACCTGACACAAGAAAACACGCAGCCTCCTCTACCACAATCTTAAGTCTTCTTAAAGAGCTGGTAATTTTATTTAATTTCACCTATTTATAACAGTTTTCTGCTAATGATAACAGTTTAAGAGTTTGATATTTGTCTGATGCAATTTCAAGTTTCTTTTTCTCTTTCAATCAAGACTGATTTATTTATCAAACTAACTGATAACTTAAAATCAATGTTTCAACAGTTGTCATCTACAAAGTCATTCTGTAAATAATGTAGCTCTTAAAACATCCAAGGAAACTATTAATAGAGCCAGTTTTTGCAAGTGGAAGTTACTTCTCTGCAAGAGGTAGGTGTCTACAGAAATATTCAGTCAAGTTCTTTTCTCCGTTTCTGACTTTTATTCCTTCAAAAAAACCAGAATATTAAAAACAAGTTAACATTATTTCACATTATTCTTCCACTTAATCTTCTGATTGGGGTGCATTCTTTGTGTTTGGTTTTTTTAAAAGCAATTGTAAAAACTATGGAGCCATAGCCAAAAAGATAGATTGATTAACATGCTTTTAGTGGAACAAGTTTACCAAATGTTCACTAATTAAATAAACTAATCAAAAAGTAGGACACCTTTCTCCTTCCCTATTTCTTTTAATGAATTGTTGCATGTTTGCCCAAGTGATTTTTAGTGAAACTAATGACACCTATTTCACCATCTTTCCCTTTTTGATCATGTTCAAAGGAAGAAGTAGCCAAGCCTAGCTCCAGCCAGCTAAAACCCACCAGATCTGAGTTGTGCAGGTTCGTGACTGCCCACAGGAAACATCTCCCTCCCACCGTGCACTAACAGGTTTGTGTCTCCAGGTTAAAGGCATTACCTATCACACAGCTGACACCAAGCCACTGCACTCAAACCAAAACTCCTGCTAATACTTTAAAGGAACATTTACTGGCTTGGTTGAGGGCATTTTTTTGGGGGGGGCGGGGCATAGGGATTTTTTTTCTTTTTGTTGCTTAATAAAAAACATCACTGATAAAGAAATACTCTTTTTTCAAATTTTCAAAAGCTGCCAGAAATGTATTCAACAAGCAATGCATAATTCTGAGAAAGCCTCTAAACTACCCCAGTAGCCTATCAGGCTCAGTTTAAAAACTGAGCAAAAGGCACATAATAATTTCCTTAACTCAACTTGTATTACCATTATTGCAATTCCAGTTAAGTACCACATTCTGTTTTTTGCCATTAACTTTTACAGCAATGTATAGATATTTATAGAAAATGACAATTTATCTTCGTTCCAGTAACATCGGAATAAAGATATTTATTACAGAAAACAGCAACTTTGCTGGAATTGCTCACAATTGCTTCATCCCAAAGAACTTTCCAACAACTGTTAAAATATTCCCTCTTTGTATCTAGGATACTGGACTGGTCCATATCATACATTTTCTTCAATAATTTATTAGGCTTAGACTAAATCTGATGACCAGCACAGATAATCACGGAATCATAGAATATTATCTAACATATCCATGATCTCATTTGCCACAAGTTTATGAAGAAAAGTAATGTCATTAACATTCTGAGATGTTTTACTTCTCTTTGGGATTAGGTAAGAAGTAGTACCTCTTCAACATAAAACATCTCAACAAATACAAATGCTGTCAAATACATAACTTTTTCTGGAACTAGACTGTGCACAAAGTATTAATTGCAACAAAAAAAATGGCATAGGCATGATCTTAATAAAAAAGTAGGTTATGGCACAAAATAGCTTGGATAAAGAGAAATATTTAAGTAAAAATTAAATATAATGTATTACTGGGATTTCAAGTAATTAAATATTCATTATTTCAGTACCTTGAGAACTGTTGTTTCCCAAGCATAAAAAAACTTTAGTCTGCCAGCTACAATTCTACTTTGATGTCAAGCATCTCACTTTCCTGATCTATTATGCAAGTGCTAATAATTATTTACTTGATAAATGCTTCAAATTTAAAATCATAACATAAATGGTATTAATTTAATACAAAAACTTCTATCTCCAGTTGTATGGTCCAGATTGAGAGAAATCAAGGAAAGGAAAATATAGCATCATGGCATCTTGGCTATTTTCTTGCCAAGAAAAATATCTCTGCAGTATAAATCAATTTACTCAGTTATTATAGCCACTAGCAGATAATATTACTCAATAATAAATCACTCCATTGTTGCTCATTTAAATCCACCTATTTATACATGTCCATATCATGTTATTAAATGTCAAGTCAGAAATATTACACTTAAATGTAGTCAAAATTTAACTCCAGGAAATCATTATAATCCAGTAAGAAATAAGTAAGTAATCTAATTAACTCCATGTAATAAAAGGAAAAAAAAAAAAAGGGGGAACATATAGTAGTTTTTAAGGAATATAAAATTGTACATTTTTATGCTCACTTATACTGTATTTTCCACATTTGCATATACAAAATATATAGTCAAATGAAATTTGAGATTGCAAGATATCCTAATCAAACACTCCTTTATTTCCCTTCTACTCACATCTTGGAAAGGTTGCCAGGCATTGAGAAGGACTTAGTAAAATACAGAATGCAAAGTAAAAGGAAATTCACAGAACATGCAAGGACAAATCTGTTCTTTTCATATTAAACGAAAACTGCATCACCCAAAATTGGGAGCTTAAATACCAAAACTATTCAAAGGGAGAAGGGCAGTGCTTGCAAGGTGCAAGTCAAGATAAGCAAATCACCAATTTCTAAATCTGTTCCACAATATCCCTGAACATGGTGCAGAATAAAATAACTGAACATTACCAGGCTCCAAATTAATTTTAAAACATCCAGAAAATAAATCTGAAAATTAGTAAGGGTATCTGAATGATTAACCTCTCCCCACCAGCATGTAGCTTAAAGGAGCAAAACCAAAACCTTGATGCCAAAGCAGCTGCAGATAACAGTTTGAGATATTAAAGGCCTGACAGCATTCTGGGTTCCAAACCAAGGAGCTATCAGACAATAGCTCAGAAACAGGTGATCAAAAATAAATAAGTTTCAGTGGTTGTAAAGACTCCAAAAGACAGAGCGTTTGATAGGGTGGGGATTGGTTAAAAGGAGCTGAGTAACCCCACGTACACAAGCATCATCACAAAATGATCCACAGAACAGTCAGACCTCCCTCCACAGGCAAAACACACGGCTGTCCTTGGCAAGAGGCTGCCAGGAGCTGCAACGAGGATGTGGAGCCCCTACCAGTGACCTTGGGGCACAACCTGGGGAAATTGGGGCTACTGCTGGTGCCCCTCTCCCCCTCCACATTCCCCTTCTCCAACACAGGCAGGAGCTCCCCTGGGAAGCAGCACAAGGTGCTCTCATTCTTCCCTCCTTCTCTTCCTCTGGCCTCAGTCTCTTAGCTTAGCAAAAATTATTTACACCCACACTACAGAGATGCCTGCAGCTTATTCTGGATTAAAAAAAAAAAAAAAAAAAAGAGAGAGAAGTGCTATGCAAACTAATTTACACTTTATCAGAATAGCAGAAATAAAGGGTCACCACATGAAATGCAGAACACAGCCTCACCCTGGTACTCAGTAAATTTCAAAAAGATAATCTAGCTAATGCACTAGCAGAAGACAGTATCAAGCTTTAAAGAAGATTTTTTACATGCACAAAATATTAATTTTTTTTCCTGTTCATTACAAAAACAATGTCCAAAGTGAGATGCAAACTCTGCCAGCACAGCCAAAAGCTCTTCACTAGCACATGCAATCAAGAAAATTCATCTGTCCCTGATGCACAGGGAATTCTGCAACCATCCTCTCAGTTTACCAGACCCCATTCTGAAATACCTGATAGTAGCCAAGATGAGAGGTTAGTCACAAGCAGGGCTGTTTTGTTTGATTTTTTTACTCCCTGATGTACACACAGAAATCACATCACCTTTTTCCTTTCTGCTGCTTCTTATTCCAGATTGTCTCCCACTTTACTGCTTCTGTTAACCACGATTTGCATTGCCTCTCTCCCATCTCAGCACGCTCCAGGCTCTTTCACACTCTTCATCTATTAGAAAAGACTTGGTTGCATGCTGAAGGAGTTAGAAACCAAAGCCCTGGGGTGCACAAATTAATCTTCAGCCCAAGTTATATATGGCATATCCATCTGCATATCATCCCTACCAAAGCTGACAAATATCTCTAGGAGATCATGATGTTGCTTAAGCTCTAGTTAGAGTCAGGAATTGTTAAGATATTAACTGAAATAAAGGAGGTTCTCAGCAGCACTATCAGGATGTATTGGGTTTGCAAGGTAAGGTCTGGGTGGAAGGTAGGGGGGCTGTAGGAGTGGCCTCTGTAAGAAGCTACCAGAAGCTTCCCCCACGTCTGACAGAACCAATGCCTGCCAGTTCCAGGATGGCCAAGGCTGAGCCCATCAGTGGGTGATAGAGCCTCTGGGATACCATATTTAATAACAGAAAAAACTACTGTGCCAGAGCTTCTGCAGCCAGAGAAAGAAGTGAGAATACATGGGACCCATGTGGCAGCAGTTTGGGGAGGACTTCTCCTGTGGGAGGGCCCCCATGCTGGAGCAGAAGGGTGAGAGGAGTTCTTCCCGTGAGGAGAACACAGTGAATGAGACCACAGGTGATGAACCAAGCACAACTCCTATTCTGCATCCTTCTGTGTCACTAGGCAGAAGAGGTAGAGAATTCTGGAGGGAAGTTGAGCCTAGGAAGAAGGGAGGTGTGGGATAAAGGGAATTTTTAAGATTTGGGGTTCATTCTCATTACCCCACAATGATTGGTTGCTAAAAATAAGACACAGTTGGTTCAAACTACACTGCTTTTGCTGGGAACTGAGGTTCCTCTGCTGGATCTCCCCAAGAATTGTCTCAGATACAGACTTTATATGCACAAGTTCAAAACAAAATCTCTGTCATCAAAATAGGTTTTGTCACTTTTAATATCAAAGAATTGAGTTCTATTGTTCATTTGGCTTCGAGTGTCCTCTCATTTTTTAAATTGAAACACTGTACATTTGTACAGTTTGTATACAACAGAAGACTAAGCATATCAGTGTTACTTTCACGGGGGTTTGAGTCATTATAAATACATACAAATTAAAAATATTTTGGGAAGAATACTGTGCCCTTTATTATGCGTGTGTATACATAATCATACAATAACCAATCTGCATCTGCACAGTTTTTTTCTATGTCAATCCCAAAAATCAATCCCAGGTGGCATTAGTTATTAGTTATTGACAGCTCCATGAGAAATTCACAGTTGTGCTCACAGTGAAGGGAGGCTCAATGTGAGTCAGATAATGTCTGAATTTTGGACAGTTGGTAAAAAGGTATTAGACATACCTTTTTAATCAGGGATTACTATGTCAGATAGGGAGCTTCTCCTGCAACACTTTGCCCCCAGGAAAATAAAGCAGATTATTTTCTACTATGAAACGACAACTCTGATGAGGAAATTTGTAACCTGACCTTAGAGAAACAAACAGAAGTAAAATAACACTGAAGTTTTCTTCAACCACACAAGATTCCTATCTACAATTTCATAATGCAAAGAACTTTCACACCTATATCCTTCAAGAGTGCAGAAAAGCACGCATTACTTATTTCACAATTATATTAAATTTATGTATTAAGGTTATGTATAACAACTCAGGAATTAGCCTAGAATTACTGAATGCATCTGGATGGATTTTATGGACATTAGCAATTACACTTCCAGGTAAAACAATAAATTGAAACTCCAGTTGCAAGCCTATGTTTTTCACACATCTTCCAAAGAAATACACAATATTTCAACTATTTGGTCTTTCTAAACTCAGTAGAAGAATGTATTTGATCCAGCAATGATGAGATACTGTTGTTAGCTGTAAGCAAGAAAAAAGACACACAGTACTTACTGTGTTCTGAGTTGGAGACAAAGGATAATAGGCAGGAGAATAGGCACTATCCCAGAGCCCTAGGCAGGCTCATAAAAGTTTTATTTCCACACATAAGACCCATACATTTGAATAGTACAAAGATAAATTCTCCTGAGTGATCTCTTTGATGCTTCCAATATCAAAACTCAAGATTAGTGTGAAATATAGATGAAGAAAATAGAGATGGGATATGGATATGAACCAGGTATCAAATCATCATTTCTACAAGCTGCAAGAAGGCAATAATACAGGAACTGGGAAATAGAGGGAAGAAGCACTTCCCTCTTTGTTTAGGCACACAAAGCTCTCAGCAATGCTGTCTTAGCTCAGCTGCCTACTGTCACAATAGAAACCTGCAGAAAGTGGTAATAGAAGCAAATCCCTGTCTTGATTTCAATATCACAGATCATATGAAGAGATACTGCAAGTGGAAAAGGCCTTGATGTGGACCTTCAGGGCATCTTTGATTTTCTTTACTCTTCCCTTAATCCAAACCAAAGTGGCTTTTATACTTTTGTTTGTATGTGACTTACACCCATATTGATAAATTATAATTATCACTGAAACACCTGGATACAGCAGTAAGAACAGGTGGGGAATTTACCCATCTGTTACAGATTAGTAACCATAAATAGGATCGTGAAAAACCAATTACATTTAAGTTCATACTACTTCTTAGGTAAAAGTGTGCAAAAGGCTGTGTAAAAGCTGGCAGCAGCATCAATAATCAGTCCTCCATATATGAAACCCAGAAGAGCAATGTGATTTGATTCACAGAAACAGAGCACAGAAAAATTCAGGTAGAGTAAGAATTGAGATGTTATTAGATTAAAAACAAGACCAGTCAAAGGATAAAGACCATGAAAATGTTCATGAAGAGACAAAAACAGATTTAAAAAACTGGGACAAATTTTAGAACACTATTTTAAGGTGTTATTAACACTTGCCACATTTGAAGTGCAAAAGAAGCAAAAAATGAAACATCCCAAAATAAGCTTACATTGAAAAACTCATGTGAAGGCTACTTTTTTTGAGAGATAGGCTATCTTCATATTTTTCTAGATGTTTCATGTACACAGAAGATAGGCTGTGGTCAACGTATTTCAGATGATTAAAGCAAGGGGAAGGAAGACAGGGAAGCAAACACAGACAAGACCCCCAGGACCTCTGAGGTTGCCATGAACCACACTGCTCCCCTGAGGACAATGACATCTAATAGTCCACTTTTCAGAACTTCAGCTGCATGGAAAATATACAAAATGCATTTAGGTGGTTTCAGTTCTCTCTAAATGTAAGTATTGCTTCATGTTCACAATTATATAATCATTAGTGGAGCTGTATTGGCATAAGGCTAAGTTTAAATGAAGATTAGTCACTCTGACTATGCTGAAGCATCTGTCAAGGATATAATTTCATAGTGTTTTTCTTGGACCAAAGCCACACTTGCCACATCCACTAACAAGATGGCTGAATTTAAAGATCATATTCAGATGCAATAAAAGAAATTATTTCAATAACTACACTGGTAAAACAAGGTGTGAATTGTTATGGTCTTATCCCACCACATATCAGAAGTATCACAAAAGAAGAGAGGTTTTGCAAAAGTTGTTTGGTAATCCAAGGTACAGCTCCAGTCCTAGAGCCAGGAACGTGGTAAAGGCACAGGCAGTTGATATGGTTTAGAAATCTCCTCAGCAAACAAAAGAAATGAGAAAAGTATCCCCTCCAACACTGAACTTTCCTAGAATTAAGTCACCTTGGCAGAGGAGCAAGCAGGGAATAAACTACAACTACACCTGACCAGCCCCTGAGATACTTGGTTTAGCTCCATTCACATATGCAAGAAAAATCAAGCTCCTGTATGAAAGAATATTCCTGAGAAGAGCCAGTGATTGTAATTAAAAGAAGCAAAAAATTAATACATCCACAAAAACTTGGAAATTTGCTAGCATGAAACCAAGATCTGACAGTATGTAACAGTAGCTACAAGAAATGTGATAAAACAGACTGAATATATCCTGTGCTGGAATACAGTGCAGTGACAGACATAGCACAGACAGAGCAGAGGAACAGTTATTTCGAGAACTTTCTTCTGAGACTTGGGTTTGCTGCTGATCTACAAGTTAAAGATCCTTACCTAGACACAAAATTTGGCAACCAAAATCAGCAGTACAACACACAGAAGTAAGTTTTAAAGTGGGTAAGTGATTATCAAAAGCTCAGTTTATACATTAACAGAAATGAAACTAGACAAATGAGAACAGATGTTGTCTTGGGGCAATTATTTACCATTGCTAATGCATAAAAGTGCAATAAATGTAGCTATTAGCATAGGAATGATTTCATCCAGCTGTAATGTCAACATCAGCTAAATTAAAGGAGAAAGTAATAAACCTGAAGCTACCCTTTTCCTTCTCCATATTAGACAAACAACATACAAAGTGAAAGCAGAAGACTAGAGAAAGAAACCTTTGTAATGTCTCCACAACCACATAAAGAGAAGAAGCAGTGCCGAGTTCAAAGCTTACATCTTGCTCTAGAGGTGAACATTAAAAAAAGAAAAAAAAAAGACAAAGGGTTCTAGTGGTCTGACTAAAGACCCATTCTGCAAGTGGTTAATTTTATTTGACTTTAACACCTGGAGTGCAAATTTCCTTCTTCTACAGCCTAGACTTGTCATATTTTGTGGGAAAAAAAGGCAATGACAAGACTTTGCAACCTATTGAAGAGGTAATATTAAGAAATGGATTTTTTTCCAGGTAATTCTTGATTTGCTCAGTCAATGAAAACTCCTTCTGCTTTCCAAGTTGTTTTAGTTAATATGGTACAAGGATGAGTGCTATACATGGTGTTGAAAATGGTCAGTGGTCAGCTGCAGAAACCTTGAGTTCTGTTTTTCAGCTTGAAGCTAGACTAAAACAAAGATTTAAATAAGAATCTCTTTATTTGACTCTGTGATGATTAGTAGGTATAAAAATAATAAATGAAGGCTTTGCCTACTGTTAATGAGGGAAAAAAACAACACACCCAAACAACAGTGTCACCAATCAATTGGTGGCACATGAATCTTCAGAATAGTAAGGGAGAAGTTGATTTGCTCTTGAATCTGACAGTCTTTACTCTACAGGTGGTGGCACTTTTCTGCTCAGCCATGTGCCAGAGAAGATTTAAACTGAAGATCATATTCAATTATACTGTTCACAGGAAGGAGAAATCACTTTTTTTCAATTAGTTTAAGGCAGCATTTAACACAAACCATAGTCTTACCCAACATAAGACAGCCTCTATTACATAAACTGCATCTACTTTTTCCTTGATTTCCTTGGCATTTCTGACAGTAGTTCCTCATGTTATACAACTGATAAATAGCATATTATCACCAATTCTCAGTACTTTGTTGCAATAACCTGCTGTGTTCAATCCTGCACCTCTTCTGATTGCCTAAAATTTACTATGCTCAGTTTGCAATGAGAATTGTTTACCTCGAGAAATCTGTGCTATTTATGTTCAATGGATACTCCCAGAATCTTATAAAAGCTGATCTTAACATGAAAACAGAGAGAAAATATATTTTTCTCTGTTTCTAGAGGTCTTCCCTTTATTTACATATAAAGTAATTGGGAGCCCTTCCAACCTATCAGCCTATTTTTGAAGCATAGTCACAAAAACATATGTTTTGTGTAAAGCAAGAATAAATTGCCAAAGACTTCTTGGCCTTTCAGTCCATCACTATGGCATTACAGAACACCAGAATTCTGGCTAACCTAGAATTCATATGCTCACTACTTCCTATCCCAGACAGTGTGCTAGAATTCATGTTTACAGCACAATAATTTTTAACTAATCTAAATTCCTCCATTTGACCATAAGATCGTGCTTTTCCTTTGCCAGCAAGCTATTTATTGTGCTGCACCTCTTTATGCAAAAGCATTACAACATCCAACAACGGGAATAAACAAACAAAACTGATCTGCATATTCATTTTAAATAAACACACGTGATGAAATTATAAAATAAACTTTTCAGAAAACATACAGATGTCTTGGCTCTACAAAATAGAGGTAGTAATCTCCCAAATACCAATGCCTAATAATTTTTGATGATTTATATTCCTAGTTGGGTCACAGCAGGATGTATGGAAACAATCAAAAATGTTCTCTCTACTGATCACTGGGCAGCAAATATTCTGTATGCTGATATACAAGAAGATGGAGACTTTCTGGAGTTTAATAATTCCTATTTTAAAAGCTGTTGTCATCATTTATATTTTAGTATCATTTAAACACTATACCTAGAATTGTGCTGAGCAAAATGGCAAGCAAACAGAGCAGGCAGACCAGTCAATGACTGTAAAGAGAGAATGAAAAACATTGCCCAAGCATGGTCAGTTTTAGAATCAAGAGTTCCAAAAATCCAGTTGAAGCCCACTTACAGCTAATGTTATGAGTTACTAAGGCTCCAGACATCCACACAGATGAAAAAGATGTCTTGCCTTAATTCAGTGATTTAAAGTTGAATTCCATTCCCAGGTACACTGGTACATATGAGGAAAATTCTACTGTGTCAGTGCAGCTACTTCAGCTTCCTATTGATTAAATGAGAGCAAATGATGGGCTGTAATCTGCTGCCTGACTTTAACAGCTCAGAGGTTCACACGGAAATGTTACATAGCTTTTCTAGAATAATTCTAATAACCCTCTTCTTGCATAAGGAAAAAATATCTGATGACATAACAGAGAAACTAACTGGGTGGGCACAGATTTGGGGTACCTTGTCATAGCTGCTGACTTAACTTCTCAGCATCTAGTACTCGTAAGTATTTAGGGTGGTCTTGCCTTTTATACATGAAGGATGGACAACAGGTTCCAAGGCAATTTACAAAGCTTATCCTAGGACCAGACCTGGTGGGAAATATGCCTTTAGCTCCTGCCCTTCCTCCAGCTGAGCTGTAGCAGAAGTGGCACTATGGTGCTTGGTTGTGCACTGGTGCAGGGGAAGACCCAACTTTTGAGCCTAACCAAACATTTCATTCCTACTCTGAGTCAGTCAAGTGGAGCTGGACTGGTCAGAGACTTTTACAGAAAAGACCATGGATGTCACTGCTTCAGGCTGTTACACACAATCCAACCGCCAAGACTGATTCTAATCTGGGATCTAAATCTCAAAAGAAAAATATACACTCAATCCACACAGAAACAGCAACTTCTCTTCAAACTATTCCTACAGACCAGTAATGCATAAATGCTTCCTTCTTCATTTTACACAACAATTAAATCTTCACTAAACATCAAGGTATTAGGGTTTAGAGAAGAATTGGGTTTTGTTTTTTTTTGTTTTTTTTTTTTTTTCCTTTTCTAAAAATGAGCTAGAGAGTCTCTTTGGCTTGTCAAGATAATTTTGTATTTACCACATTAAAACTGTCTCTTTCACAACATTGTTTCAACATAATTTTTTCCCCCACTATGCTATGTCATAATCTATTAGAGATAATGAAAGAACAAATGCAAATAAGCAGTCATTTAAAATAGTAACAGGCAGTAACACCTCTGTCAGGCAACCTTGGAATATTTGTCACAATTTTAATCATACATTATAATAGGAAAGTAAGTATTGACAAACTACTTTATAAGTAGTGACAAACAACTCACCTAACTATTTTTAATATTGAAGGACAAACTCTTTGCTATGGAAAACCAACACAATTTCACAGCAAAGATACAATGTGATGTGTTGATATGCTAAGTTTGGCAATTCCAATATGAAATAAAGTTGAAAATTAATATATCTTTATTAAATGTGACAGATACAATGGTGCCAAGTAGCTCAGCACAGAAGAACAAGACATTATCATAAAGTTTAGATGGACAACTGCATTAACTTTCAAGTAAATTTGACTCACAGTGGCAATAGATTTATTATCTCTGAGAAGCTGAGATGGTTTCTTATGGCTATCATAAATATAAACTGCCATAACAGGCACAGTTCTATGCCTGAACAAAGAGACTGTCAAAAATATTTGCATTAATATATGTAAACATTAAACTACAAACAGCACTGTAAAGGGCATATCTCTGTAGCTCTTTGCACTTGCTAGCTGTCTTCCAAAATATTCCTGCATACAGTGTTTACAATAAGATTAAGTCATTCAAGCAACCAGCTACACACATGGGACAGGATGCCTGGACCTCTGAACCTTGCCTCTACTCCAGAACTAGCATTCTAATTAGGCTACAAAGAAGGAATTTAGAAACACTGCACAACCATCTGTCTAGGAAAATCAGAGCTTTGCTAGGATTGAAACCGGCAAGGGACATCAAGGGCAACATGAATAGTTTCTATGCCAAATATGCAAGGAAAGGTCTGGACAACAAAAACATGGGCCCACTGCTAAGCATGGTGGGTATGGCACATTTGTTGTATAGAACATCTGAGCATCTTGGGCTGTTTTAAAAAGCCCATAGCTCATAGATGTAAGTGAGCCTCTTAGTTATTAGACTGCATCTAACACACTGTATCCTGTGTCATTCTCCCAGTACAAAAAAAAAAGCTGCAGAAAGCTCAGTGAAAGGCAATAAAGATGGTTAGAGGCTAGAAAAACTCCCTTGTAAGGAGAAGATGAGGGTAGGAGGCTTGTTCAGCATGCAGAAGTCTGCTTTTCAGGAAACTAACAGAAACCAAAGGAGGAGACCATTGAGAAGACAGAGCCAGGCACTTCAAAGTGATGCCCACTGAGAGGACAAGAAACTGCAGAATGAGGTTTAAACTGAGTATATGGAGTACTTTTTTCATGCTGAGGACTTTGAAGGGTTGGAACAAGTTGTCCATAGATTTTATGCAGCCTCTGTTCATAGAAGCTTTCAAAACTAGATGTCAAAGTCCTGAGCAACCTGGTGTGGTTTGTGAACCCTAGCTTGGACAGAAGGTTGGACTAGATAACCTACTGATGTACCTTCTAACCCCAGTCATTCTGTATCTGCAATTAAATGTTTGTCTTAGTTGTCTACCATCCCATGTCCCACCTGTTCTGATGCTGTTGCAGGGCACACCTCAGCAATGAGGTCTTGCTGTCGCCCTCAATGCTCTTATTTACAGAGCCTGGTCATGTTGGCCTGCTGACAGAATTGACAGGAAAGGATTCAGTAGCATCACCACGAATGCAAATGGAAGCACAAATGATCAATGTATATTAGCACTGACTCAGACTCTTGGTCATCTTGTTGATCTATTCAGGTTCAGCAACTATAGAGACACAGGTAGTCTTCAAAGTGCAACGTCAAAATTTATGCCTTCAGTATGCTCTTTAAATGTAGTATTGCTTCAAGATGCCATTCCTCCAAATTTCTCCTCCAAATTCTAGTCTTTTTCTCTTCCTTAAAATAATATGCATAGACTAAAAACACTTTTAATATATTTGCTTATATGAAACATGCACTGTTGTCTTAAAAAACAACTCCCTCTCTCCGCAAATAATTGCCCATTTAGAAAAGCCTAAGAGGAGACTTAAAAAGTACTGAGGAATCATCTAGAACTGACTAGGACACATTTTCTGAATTTCACCATAGCAATTATGGGGATGTGACTAAAGTTTCTAATCACAAACCAATTACATGTTTTCAAAACTTCTACATCTACGCACATAGAAACAGGTAAGTACCATGAAAAAACAGTATGTATCACTTTAAGTGATTATACCACATTAGTCACCTTAAAAAATTTCATACATCATCATGGTTTTACTCAGGAAGAACAAAATTTGTCACCTACTTTCTTAATAAGCTCTCTCTTTCTTTTTGAAAGTTCAATCCAATGAATGGAGCTCCTCATAGAATAAGTCACCCCTTCAAAAGAGTGAGACACAGCAGTACCCTACCCATAACCAGAAGGCTGAAGTAGATCAGATTACTCATGTGAAAACTCTTTACTTGCAAGACTAAGGCTTGAACTGCAAGTTTCTTATATTTCCTGAAAATCCTTCTAAGCCTGGTGAAGTAATGTTTAGGGTTCTAGTGCCATATCTTTGAACATATCTGGAAATAACTACTAATGAGATGAAGTTTCTCACTTAGCTAATCAGTTTAGAAGATGAAGTTCTAAAATCCTAAATGCCATTACGAAAACACAGCCCCACAGACAGAAAGCAAGTACTGAATCTGGTATTTAGTTCTGTTTATTAAGGCTGACTTATTTCAGTCACATCCTGTCAGACAACACTATTTGCTAAAACAAAGAAACATACTTTTATTGATTTGAACAATTACTACCTGATGCTGATTGAGAAATGCCAGGCTTTCTGAAATCAGAGTAATTTCCATCAGCTCTTGAGAAATAAATCAAGGAAAAAGACATTTATGTTACCTATTTGATTAATTTTGAGACTCCTTTCTTCTAAAAGACATCACTGTCGTAATTCCTTCCCTTATCTCACCTTCCACATTACTTCAGTCAGCTCAACAGGACTATGCTGACAGACAGCTTGTCACAAGAGTAGGTGCTGTGGAACTGCATCTCCTTCTCATGAAACAGCAAATGGAGAAGAAATTACTTGTGCTGTGCCTTCGCTTTCCATTCATACACACTCCATAACTAAACACTTCTGTCTAGTTTGCAAGCTGTTGATTCCATACATTTTCCACTTGTGATGGAGAATGAAAGCCACTGCAAAAGTTAAGGCAATTCTCCTGGTGAGCACCCTCCATACAGTACTTACAGACTCATCTTTCCCTTTTAGTAGCTTCCTGTGTGAAGACATTTTAAAAACTGGATAGTGTGAGGAAAGCCTATCATCAAGAATTGAATTTGGGAACTTCACAGTTTTAAACTCCACTGAGACCAGGGGAAAAAAAACTGATTAATTGAATTGATCAACTTGTAACTGATCATTGAAATCCATTCCTGTGACTGAACTTCTGTGATTTTCAGTGTTTATATTTGCAGGTTGTGCATAAGTCAAATATATACTGCTTTCAGTTTCCTCACTTAGAATTACACTGAAGTGCTCATATGGGGTCTGAGTGAAAATCCTTAGAAAAATGGACCTCCTGTATTCTTTTTCTATGCACTACAAGGTCTTACTTGATTTTATTCTGCTCATGTATAAACCCTTCAAGGTCAAGCACCCAAGCATTTAATAGATCAGACTACCAGCCTTTTTGACGGAACAAGGAAAAAAGTTTCATCAAAGTTAAAAAGAAGTAGTGATAAACTAAGATAATGATTCAGAGTCTTCATTGGAAACCAAACAGCTCACAAAAGATACATATAAGTCTTTGGATGAATCACTTGCAATGAATCTTTGCACTCCCCTACATTTACCACATCAAATGTATTCTAACTACTATAAAATCCAATATGCAAAAATATATGCACCATCTGCAGATAGATAAGGAAGTGAATTCCAGCATGAATCTATGCATCTGAATCCCTAAATACCTCCATTATGTTTTATGATGCTAATAATAGCATAGGGACTGAAGCCCAAAACTAAATCATGACAGAGATAATGCAAAGCCCTTCTTTTCAATACTTGCATAGAAATAATTCCATCTGCCATATTCTTCCATGCTGAAGAACTGGCTTCTGGAATGGTACATTTAGGAGATATAAGGAATATAAATGCAAGGAAATACACTTTCACTAACAGGGCTAGTTTTTATTGCACTAACTTGAAAATCATTGTCTTTCTGTCAGAACCTTCTTTCCACTTGCCTTGTTTCATTTCTCTTAATGTTTTAAAAAATTGATCTTACTTTTTGGTAGTTAAATATGACATTCACACGTTTAACTTCACAATCAAGTGAAAAACAGGCAATAAGAATGACTGCTTTAAATGTCTGAAAATAAAAGGTGGAGAGAAGAGAATGATACTATAGCAGTGTTAGTTTTACAAACACAAAATTCAAGATGTGTCTCTTCTCAGACAGATTTAGTACAGCAGCCTTGAAGTCAAGTGCAGAGAAATAAGTAATGCCAAGCAGACAGCAGACAAGACTTGTCAGAAGAAACAAATATTTTTATGCAAACAGAAACTGTACACATAAGGTACATTCAAAAATGTGAAAGGCCTTAGAACGTGTGCTAGGGGAATGACTAGCTTCTAACTAGCACCTGACCCTATGTTATCAGCAAGTACATATTTTGTACTTAAAAATTCAAAGTATAACCTTCTTAAAACAGTGTCAATCTACTGAGTTGAGTAAATAAGATTCCAATGCATAAAGAGAGGAACCTGTGCAGAGGAAACTGAACTGCCATTGTGAGGACACCTTGATTTCTCCTGTTTCTACTACAGATAAACAAACTTTAGTACTGAAAGGAATTAAATGCTTTTCAATGTATTTTTCAATGATTTATCGCAGACTATGAAGTTACTTTTTATACAGTCTACATAGGCAATAGAAAACTAATTTAAAGGGATACTAATACCCTGCAATGCACACAGAATTAATCCAAGTTATAAGGACAGAAGATGTAAACTGGAATAAAGCAAACTGAGGGGGAAAAGACATCCAAGAAATGCAATCACTATAATATCTTCAGTCTCAGAAACAAAATTAGTGTAAATTTTCCTTGACGTGCTCTGAAAATTATATCCTGCATGCTGATGAAGACCCAAACATTTCACCCTGATTCCTGCTATAATATATCAATAATTGTTTGCTACTAATTATGAATTTATATTATCTGATCTAGTATAATTTCATTCTAGTGATAACACATCATTTGTGATGTCATATCCCTGGACCTAAAAGAAAAATTACTACTTATTTTTGAACAGCAAGTTAAGACCAAGAAATATAGATTATGTGCTTGTAGAGAATTATTAATTCTATATGGACTACTCATCCAAACAAAATTTAGAGAGCATGAAACACCTAATAAATCTTATTGGCACATAGAGATTAACTGTTTTCACATACATAGAGGTTCAGAAAATAGATCATTACTGAACAAATTTTCATTCCAGCATGCTTCAAAGCTCTGTAAATTACAGGACATTTTTAAAGCATTACCCTTTACAAAATGCATATACCAATTCAAGATGCAGCAACAGAAGTTCTGCATCTGGAAAACCAGTTACTAAATATTGAAGTTAGACCATTAACCCTGCATTTTGTTTTTTCTCATCCACTGCTTGGAGCAAAAAGAGACACTTAAAAAATGAAAATCATTAATGAAAAAAGATTATAAGACAAAGAAGACCCATAGTTAATAGAAGAAAATAAAAATTTGAAACAAAAACAACTCTTTCAGCATGTATGGAAAGGAAGTTGGTTTTGGAAGAGGAGAAAGTAGAAAGTGACATTTATCTAAACTGATCCAAACATAAATATTCCAGTCCTACAGATGAGGTTCAAAGTTCAACTCTTGGAACATACTATGACATTGTAGCTTGGATTCTGTCCTAATCATTCATTTCCTCCAAAACTGTATCTATACCTTTTGCTGTTGAACTTGTTAATATAACTTGGAGAAATCAATATACACCTGCCATGGAGAAGATCTGATAGGACACATTTTGTAGATATATCACAGTAATCCAAAATTTTCACTTTATAGAAGCTCTCTCGTTGTGAAGTTCACTGATGTACAGTGACTAATAGCCAGTTTAAAGTTAATATTCCTTAGCATGGGCTGATCTGCACTGATTCCTTGCTCTGGACACCATAACTTTTGATAATATGTAAAGTTGTGTTTACAGCAAAGTGCTTCACTTTCACCCTGCTGCCATGCTGGCACACATGTATTCTGTGACCTTAAGCATGGTATGAAAATAAGGGGAGACACTGAGCAAAAGCCATGCTTAAATACGTGCAGCATCCTGTCTTAATTAGGAGCATAGTCAGCATGTCTAGGAGGTGATTAGTCCCCTGTACTCTGTACTGCTGGGAGAGTTCTTTGTCTAGTTCTTGGCTTCCCAGTAAAATAGAGACATGGAAATACTGGAGCAAGTCCAGTAAAGGGTCATGAGGATGATTAAGGGTCTGAAGCATCAATCATATAGAGGAGAAGCTGAGAGAGCTGGAAATGGGGGAAAAAAAGGAGCCTAAAGAGAAGGCTAAGGAAGGTTGCCTCAATGTGTGCAAATAGCCAAGGAGAGAGAGAAAAAAACATAAAGACAAGTCTCCTCAATGATACCTAACAAACAGAAAAAAATTCAAATTAACATAAATTGAAATACTAAGCATTTAATTTACTCATTTAAGTTCATTTGAATTCAATCAATTCAAATAAATATTATTTTAAGGAAATACTTAAAAAGAAAAAAAGAAGATGGCTAATGATTGTCTAAAGAGGTTGTGGAGTCTCCAAGTCAGGAACCAATCAAACCCTAACTGGCTCCAAGAAACCTGCTTCAACTGACCCTGCTTTGGGCAGGGATTTGGACAGGATGATCTACTGTGATTTGTAGGTAGAGAGAGTTTCACCTTGCCCTTTAAGGTACTAAAGAAATACCAATCCTTACAGCATCAAATATATCTACATTTTATCCTGGAAAGACAACAAGGACCAAACTCAAAAGAGCTTAAGGAACTCATCAGGGAAATGCATCACACCTTAGACCAACACCTGGAACAGGCCAGTTTAGCACATTAAAGCTGAACCTTTCTTGATTCCAGTTACCAATAGCATAGAGAAGAAAGCAAGGGGAGGGACAAGTATGAATTTCACTGACATCTCTAATTATGTCTGTAACTAATTACAAAACATTATGGATTTAAACAAAATCCTTTAACTAAAATGTGCATTCATTGCACCTCATGAAAAATACATTGACCAGATTTGTCATTTGAAGGGTGACAGAGCAGTAACACAATTCTTACAGGTCTGGAGAAGAAGCAGCACAGCTAAAATATTTAAAAGTATGCCAAATCAAATGAGAGATCATGTTTTGATCAGGAGATCCTTCTGCTGATAGGTTATACAGAAGAAAAACAGTAGTGCTCTTCCTCTTTAGAGGTCTGGCATAACAGTGTAACTGAGTCACAGATACACTGGGCACATGACTTTAAAAATTCACTGTACAGCACATTACAAGTGCCCTTGGTACAGCTGTCAGGCAAAACCAGAAGGGCATTGTGGGTCAGCACAAAGGTGCATGTAGAGAAGCCCATGAAAGAGGCAGTCCTGTTTAACTTGTTCTGTAATGAGCACAAAGCCTACACTTTCTCAGTCTTACAAATGCTACTCCATGACACCAACCTGGAGCCATACTTAGCAGAAAATACACTGTGCTTTAAAAAAAAAAATCTAAGCAGAGTTTGGTTTTTTATTCAGAGTTTTTCCCTTTCCATAGTTAAATGTAAACTTAACAAAAATCCAAATACTTTTAGAGATAGTGCTGAAACTTTAATCCAATGCCCACTTCTGACTTTAAAAGTAAAATAGAAAATTCTTCTATGCAACACCAAATAACAAGAACCAGAAAGTAAAATATGTTTAATCTTTACTGTTTTAGCCAATTTTCAGTGTCAGATTGACTTTTGAGAAAAAAAAATATTGTTTATTTCAAACAAAAATATTTAAGAAATAACAGGTATTTCAAACATTACAGTCTTTTTTCCTACTGTAATTCAAAAGCAAGAAGAGAGCATCTGAAGTTGGGTATGTGCCCAGGCTGGTTGTCTTGTACCATGTCAAAGTTCAATGTTTAAGTGAAAATTCCCATTGAATTCCCATTCTCATTGTGGGAGAATAATATTTATGTAGACATTTAAGAGTTGGTGTGTTGGTTTGGGGGAGGGTAAGGAACAAGCATATCTGACAGCTTACCTAGACAGTAAAGGACCTAATATCCTGCTCTAAATGTACAAAAATATAGTTACTAGTTAGTATCCCAAAGACAATAGCTAAGAGTTTGTCAGCAATCAAAAATAAATACATAATTTTCTTCTTAAATAAAAGGGAAGATACAAAACTTAAGATCAATTAACAAAGTGACCCTTCAAAAAAATCAGACATTTGTATTGACAAATAATGATGAGGATCAGAGTTATGTCAACATCTTCAGCTATTATGAGAATGCCATTGCAAAACCAAACAAAAAAAAAAATCATAACAGTATACTCCTTTTGGATGCCACGAAAGTGGTCAGAAATTCCTCTAAAAATTAAAATATTATAAATACATCTGCAGTCTTCAGCACAATTATTAAGGTAACTACAAAAAGTAACTGAAAAAGTAAATGCATGCATTAAAATAGTATGCACAAAGACAAGATTTCATGTGTTCAATTTCTAATCTCTGTACATGACAGCTGGACGCTTTCCAATGTGAAGGTTGTTTGCCAAGGGAAAGGAAAAAGAAGAAAAACAAAAATAAACCCCAACAACAATAAAGAAATTTACTAACCTAGAAATACTAAAAACAGAAGACCACCAGATGGTCTTTCAGTCTTGTCCTCAGAAGCCTAAGTTACCTCACTGTCTGAGTAATTTCATTAACCTCCAACACACAGATGGAAAACTGATACACCTCATCATTCTCAGTGAGTGTTCTGGTCAACCTACTGGCTCTTACATTTTTTTTTCTAGTGATCAAAAAAATATATTTTTACCTGTTTATCCTCAGTTCAACAGCATTTTGTGCAAAATTCAGCCAGAATAGTTCAGCAGCAGCTCATCCCCCTCTTCAACATCAGTCTGTGACCTCCTGTTTCAAATGCTGCTAGACAGCATCTCCAGCAGCTTACTGGCATGAATCTAATCACCTTTCCATTACTATAGAATGGCTTAGGTTCCCCTCAGCCTCCACCCTTACTCTTTGTAATACTGCAGAAATCAATTTACTAGATAAATAACATTCAATCTAAAGTCAAATTTCTTCTCATTCTGGTCCACTGAACTATCTGTATTTCAGCAAAATAATAAAAAATAATGACCACTGTCTCTTTAAATGACACAATCTTTTCATTACTCATGGAGAAGCATTAATGTGTAAAATACAAAAAGAAATCAGGTAAATGCCTCCTCTTGCTCATTTAATCTTTTTCTTTACATCTGAATTTTTATTGTTACAGCTGGCCACACTTCTGGCAAACAGTTACAATTAGTTGCAAAATTATTTTGATTATGCTCATGCTATCCCATTAAGTCTAAAATCACCCCACTGTAGTGGCAAACACGGGATTTTTTAGAATTTCTTTGTCTGTTGACCTTTCAATTCAGATTTTGGTCAGCAGAAACATGACATGAAATTTTTAACATATGCAGGAATTGGAACTTAACTTCTTTAACATAAATAACCTTGTTTTTCAAGAAATGAGACCACAAAATGTATGCAAATATTTCAATTGACAGCATATTGTCTTCTCAGAATTTTATTACATACTACAATATCTGTCAGTCCTACTACCGTCAATCACAGTGACAAATATTCAGGGAAAAAAAATCCTTGTTTCAGATATATAAAATCCTCTGATATTGTTCAAAATTATATTACAGCATTTGTTCCTTGGAAGAGCATCAGCTCTTCACATTCCTGGAATATTAAAAAAAAATTCATTCAAAGTTTCCCTCTATTAGTGTCAATGTGATCAGATAGCATATAATGTCTTACCTGGGCACCAAAAAACTCAAAAAATTAAGGCACTTAACATACAGTAGATTTTGATTGTTTGCTTAAGAAAATCTGGAAGTGGATCACTAGGTCTTGTGTTGAAATTAATTAAAACTCACAGCAACATTTAAAGCAAGCATTTTTTTCTCAATAAAGCATGAAAAAAAAAAGTATTATGCTGTAATGGAAAAGGAAAACATTATCTCAGTAAATAAACTCTCTTTAAATTACTATTATAAAGTTGAGTAGAAAAATTCAAAAAGTTGATACCAACTTAGCTTTCAAAAGACTTCTTGCTCATTCAATAATGGGACACCAACCAAATTTCTAATGAAGTAACAGAGAAGAAAATCACCTGGCTCAAGGCCAGGTCAGTAATTTTCCTGATAATCTGTTTTACATTTGTGACTCCAGCTTGACTGTCTCTAATACACCAGCCTATAAACTATCTGCACAGGAAAAAAATGAACCACACACAAAAATCAGCACTGAAAGCTCTGCATTTAACACTCACCTAAGCGTTTTATCTTTCAAAAATGCAAAGGCATCTAAGATGGAATAAATGTAAGTAAAGAACTCATTGCAAATGAATTCCAAGGGGATGAAAAATAGCCAGATCGACAGGAGCTGTGTGTGCCAGCAGCAGTGCTGCTGTAGACATCCTTTTGGATTTCACACCATCAGTGCCCATTACCAACATTAATAAAAGCCATCTGGCCTTAGATGGCTTTATGTCTATATCTCATTCTTGGTTTCAATGGAGTTCTTTGTTCAGAGAGGTAATTTGGAAACTTTTTGGGACTAGAAAAAAAGAAACAAATAGCAGGCAATTAATCATGGTAATAGTCCTTCCAAAGGTCACACTATTACTTTGAGCAATGAGACCAATCTTCACTCCTTGAATTTAATTTCAGGGGGAAGAAACAAAACCTAATTTTTTGGTCATAAATAATGAAAAGGAAAATCAACAAGAATGCAATCTTGTAACTCTTGCCTTGACTAATAACCACAGAGATCTCAGATGCTTTGCTTTCAAATATCATCCCAAGATCATATTCAAAATTAACAATCAAAACCTGACTGCCAAAAAATGAAACTGCATAAGTGTATAACTTGCTCTGGACTAAGCAGCCCTACTGAACTGCAACACACCTGTTCAGAGAAAGCTGTGAGAAAGTAAAGATGCTTTCATTTCCCTCTACAGTGATGGGGAATTCAAACAAAACCATCACAGGACATCTACTGAATAGATTATTATCTGGATGCAGTGGTTCACTCTGTTGAAATTTGAGTGCAGAATGTTGGGGTCTTGGAGTACATTGAGAGACAAGAAACTTGGCTGCACCATGGCAGCAACAGGGCTCAGATGAGGATGAGAGTCCTGAAGTCACATGTCTATTTGCAGGTCAGCACTTTGCATATAATACCATTGAAGAATAAAGAAACTTGGCAAATCACCACCACATCACATTTGACCATGAGCAGGGTTTATTACTGTAATTAATTATTGAAGTAGCTGTAGCTGGTATTCTTAATACCAAGCAGTACTGCTTCTGGTTGAACTGTTCTCAAAGACACAAGAGGTTTCCATGTCTGGACTTCAAAGGGGTTTAAATAGAAACTAGACAGTGCTCAAAAGGAGCAGCTCAAGCCATGTGCAGAACACACAAGTTCAGGCCTCTGTAAAATCAACAGGTCAAAGCTGGGTTTTTTGGAACAGGTTTAGCTGAGGCATCAGAGAAGGACATGAGCTCCTAACATCCATACAGATATCTGTCTGTCTTTAAGTATTTAAATACCTCTGCAAATGTGAAACATCAAAATATAACTTTGTTGAAGAAGTTTAAGTTCTTCAATCTTATATAAAAAGTTAATTCAGGCATTAAATTTTAAAAATATATTTATCTGTGTTCAATTTTGACTAAATCATCTATCAAAGAATCATTAATATTAGCCCTTCTCTGTATACACAATATATGTGCTTTATAGGAAAAATGGAAAAGGTGATTCATTCTGCTATGAAAAATATTTCCATTTCAATATTTTTGTCTGTCATGCATATTGAATAAGTTAAAAAGAAAAGCAAGATACCTAATTACGAGTGAGAATAATTTTGTTCTGACAATCAAGAAATACAGTCGGGTTTTTATCATCTAACATGCACTCTGTTTTTAATGTCAGATTTTATCTTTCAAAGTAATAATTAGCAGTAGTTTTAATATTTTCTCAATTATAAAGAATTATCATTTAATGGATAAAATTTCCATAAATGTTAGGGAATACATTGTGTTAGCCTATTATGTTCTGTATTATTTAGTTACTTTATTAAACAGTAATAGCATTCACTTTCTTACAATCAAAATTTTCAAAGGTTCTTTAAGGGGAGAGGGAAGAAGCAGAGAAGATAAATTATGCAGCTGAAAGGAGTGATTGTTTTTCTCTTTGTCTCTTTAGTGCAAATTCTTCTTCACTATGTTTCCCAGACACCATCTGTTTCCAAAACAACTCATCACCAAACACAAGAGAGAAGATAGGAGTTTCTTATAGGAGCTAAACCTGCCAGCTTGCAGAGCAGTCTGAGCTTTTTCAAGCAGGAAATACATGACAGTACAGAGGCATTAATTAATTAAAGCTAGGCAATGGGTGTCACCTCAGATGGTGCAGTACACTATTTTAGGGATTTTCATTAGAATAATACATGGATTATTACTTTTTAATGTTGCTGCACACTGTTTTAAGAAGTCCAAGGCACATCTGAGCATTTAATAGCAGGGTTTGATTCACTTACTTCAGATTTGGAGCTTTTTCAAATTATTTTTTAAAGCCTACTTTTAAAGTTTGAGCATAAGGGCACACTTGCTCAGTCCATTTAAAATACCAGCGAAGTCTTGGAAAAACAGAATCTAGCAGAATTATTTACACTGGGTGCTCATTCACATGTTCCATTACCCTTTCTGCAGGATTTTGGGAGGTAGAAAAACCCAAGATGTATCCAGGTACATGATACCACGCCACCACAAAATCACTCCATCTCCAGAGAGGCTTATATCTGTTCCAAAATGCTATTTACTGCTACTTCTATAAGTTCATACTGGAACAGCAAGGTACCAATTTTTCACCTGGTTATGATATTGAGTCTAATGATGGCACTGTTCTTACTTTAAAAAAAAATCATTTATATTTTTTCTTTTCCTGCTCTCCATAGTCTGTGGGAACAAGAAAAAAATATTTAGTTAAGTCTAATAAGTAGGAGCAGTAAAATGAGTTATCATAAAAACACATAAATTCTTTTGGCAAGTTATACAACTATTTATAAAAAATATTTAAGAATACAGATTGGAGAGAAACCATCAAGCTTTATAGATTCCTGTCATCATATCCACCAATGCAAAGCAATTGCATACAGACTACATGTGCTGTAATAAACATATTAAAAAATATCACTCTAAAATTGTTTATATTATGTATTCTGATCATATCTCTAACAGATTACATCTTTTTCAAACAACAAATCCAAGTCAAAGATATGATGTGTCCTTCACCATCATTCAAAACTTTTCTTTCCTTTCTGCAGCCCCTGTAATTTATTTCAGACATGGAACATTCTTTACTTCCCACTGCCTTTCCAGGTATTTTTATAGCTATCAGTAGACTAAAAATTGCTTCTGTTGTTCTCCTGGTGGTTCTGTTAGATTAAATCCATTAGCACAGTCACATATACACTTCACATTTTCAACTCTTTCTGTTTCGTAACATAATTCTATTAAGATGTTATCCTTCATATTGCCCACATAGAATCTAAAAAACTGGATCATATTATTTTCCTTAATTTAACTTTTAATCCATCTTTTTTAATATATTTTATTAATGCATTAATTTATCACAGGTTCTATATTCCTGATCTTAACATATTTAATTACATTACATACAACCATCTCCGCTCATGCTCAATATTCTGAACAGTTCACTGAGTTTTAAATGCACAAAATGGTCGTTGCCACACATTTCATTTCTGGCTTCAGCAGTTGTGATCTTGTGCTTTGTTACTAAAAATAGAGCTGCTTCCTACTACCTGAGCTGGAAAGCTAATTACAGAGCCGGTAAACAGTTCTCCTCCCCATTGAGCAAATGGCAGAATAAGGAGTCTGCTAATGCACTAGGGCTCCCATGGTCCTGTGGGTCTCTGAAATCTATCAAGTGTCATTTATTTAATCATTTGTGGCTGTTAGCATCATGGATAAATTACCATTTAAGTAAATAACTGTTTGACTGTTGTAGCAACAAATCAGGGAGAAAAAGAACAATCAGCTAGTTTTAAGAAAATGTATTCTGGCTTAATTCTCTGCTTGCACAAATCAAAACAATTTCACTGAAGTAAATCGCATACTGTTGATTTTGACTAGGTAAGAGTCTAGTTCTATTTTCTGCAGTACACGGCTATTAGAGGATTGACTGTTTGCAGCAACTTAAAGATTTTTTTGATAGTTATTTCTGTCACATACAGGCAAGAACAAACAACTGCCACTGTAAGAAAACACTTTTTTTTCCCTTAAAAATACTACTCTCAGCTCTTTCTGCAGTACAGCAGCACATTGGCTGGAAAAGATTCCCTGATGAGAGATCTTAAGGTAGAAGTGCCCATGGGGTTTAGATGCTCCTCTGCATTTGACAATGAAACACTGGTTTCCCTGTTCCATTGGATTGATCCTTACCATGTAGCCTAATACAAGCTTTGCTGGCAACAAGGTTCAGCCAGCAGTCAGTCAATAAAGCTCCACTCATTTTCAGCTATTACTGAGGGAACAAAATGTAGACAACACATAAGCAACTGTCAGAATAACTGTGATACAGTTGCAGGCCCAAAGAAAAACTAAGATTAAGTTTAAGATGGGGTATGTTTGTTCATCCAAAATCGCTTCTGGGACCAAGACGGCATATAGCTTCTGGAATTACATTTTTTATCTGAATGCACAGTATAGGAATAAAAGAATTAGACAGAAAACGACCAGAAAGAACAATTTTAAAAAGAATTTCTATTTCTCCTTCTTAACTTCAAAAGAGACAAGTAAATAAAACCTCCAAGACTGTACTGAACACATTAGAAGAATTTGGTGGACAAAAAGAGTACACAAGTGAGCATAAACTATTTGCTCATCATCATGGTTCTGTCATGTAAAAGGTATATACTATATGCTGTGCATCCAGGGACAGAATTGCTATCTGACCATAAATACATTATTTACACAGCACATTGGGAGATGAAACTATGAGCTCCCTGTTCTGTCTATCCAATCTTTACGAAATGGAAAGTCAGGATGCTCTCAGCCAAGCAAACCACCTCCTATTGTGAAGGTAAAGTACAGTGCCACTTTCTAGTAAAACTAAGTGGAAAAAAGAAGGCAGGACAGAAAATGTGGACAGAGGTGAAAATATGTAGGACAAGGAAGAAGAATGTGCAAGCAGGAGCCAAAAGAGAAAAGCATGAGGAAGTCAGACTAAGGAAAATCATTCATATTTCAAGCTCCGGATATTCTAAAGAGTAGAAACAGAGGGAATCTTCTAAAAAAACAGTGATGGAAAAACAGAAACAGAGTCTCAGTCTTTTCATCTTAACCAGATGAAATCAAGGTAACGTCTGCACACCACAAGGCAGTCCCACACCATCACAACTAAGCCAATGCTGAAGAAGACAAGTCATGCACCAAGACTTGAGTAGCTGTCATTTGAGCAATGTTTCACCAGAACTGACACATCTTGTTTCCATGGTACTCTGGTACGCATACTAGAGAGCCCTTGGGGAGAATCATAAGCATTTTTCACAATTAAATCCATGTAAGTGTGTGTGTATACCCAGTGTTGGATAATGATGGAGTGTGTGTATGATGCTATTTAGTGCGTAAACAATGTTAAAAATAACAGAATCCCAATTTTCAATCCCTGATCTATCTGCTTCCTGCATTTTCGGACACTTCTTTCTGACCGAAATGATCACAAATACATTAGACAACATATTCATGTGTTGGATAAAATGTGCTTATTATATTAGGAAAAAGACCTCTCAAATGACGGTATATTCCAGAAAATAATGCACAAAGGCATATTGCAAACAACATAAGCAATATTTTCCCTGCAATTTGCTATTTCTTCCCACACTTATTCTCACCTTAAGACTAAGATGTGATATCCTTTAACCCTGGCTGTCATTTGTCATTTATTCATTCAAATTTCAAAGGCAGAACACCAACTGCCACAGTCCTCATGTGCTGCACGGACCAACTTAAACATTTCAACTGCTCACAAGTATTTTTAGTTGGTCTGCTTCTGTTGACTTAAACTTGCCAAATTCATTGGGCAAATAAGACGTACCTCCACCTTTCCATTAAGCTACTATAAAGTTTCCAATCCCCTTGTCAAAAAAAAAAATACCCAGAGAAAGGAAGCAGATAAAAACACACAATATGAGGAAACAGCTGAAAATAAGTTGTGTAATTCTTTTAAATATGAATAGCTGTCTCAGGCAATCACAGAAAAAGGACTTTCAAAGTGACAGTCTTTAATGAATGAAGTAACTTTGTGAGTCTTGTATTGTTCTTGCCAAAAAATCACATCTTTCACCACACAGGTATCACTCAAACTTCAACCTTCCTAATTAATGCATCAGCATATGCCAAGACTTCAGAGTCAGAATGAGATTAATGGAATAAATTTAGGAATGTATTAACAGGAGGGAATTGCAATAACTAAGGACTAACACATTGTTTTATTCAATAGTTCTTTGAATCAGAGGCACTGGTTAAAGAAGCACACATTAGGAGACAACGCTGAAGTATAAGAAAAAGCTTATAACAGACTGAAAGTACAGTAATTTGCTGTGTCATAGTAGCACCAGTTTCAAAGGAGTTCATAACCACATCTGCTCATTCCTCAAAGCCCTAGCAACCACCTTTACCAGACCTCCTAAATAGGCCAAAAATTCATCTGTACTATCTGTCAAGTGACAAAGTTTCATACAACAAAAATACTTAATTTTAAAAGACTTCAGATGATGAAACGCTCAATAAAATTTTGTAACAATTCAATAACTAAAAACCAGATATTTATGTCTCCACAGCACAGAGAACCTGTAAGTAGGAATACAGGGTAAATAAATACAGACTCCATCACCTTACCTCAGCTATGTGCGGCATTGGGTTAAATCCACAGAGATTGCACACAACTTTCTTGCACTCAGTACAGGTATTGAAGTTGGGGGGATCCTTAGAACCAATATTTAGTCCAGTTTTACAAAGGGGACAAGACATTTCAGGTTGGCTAGCTTTCTCTGGTTCCGACAGCCCATCGGGTTTCTTAGCTTCAGCAGCCTGAGGCTTGCTATCTTTAGCCAAACCAGGTTTCTTTTCTAAATCAGATCCTTTAGTTAAAACACTATCCACTTTTGATGGCTCTGGTTTTTCAGTTGTAAGAGGCTTGGCTTCTTTCTTTACAGGAACAGCTTTTGGAAGAGGCTGAGGCTGAGGGGCTGGAGGCTGTGGTGGAGGCTGGGGCTGCTTCGCTGCAGGACCTGGCGGAGGGGGGCCCGATGGCTGAGACCCTGTCTGACCCGCTGTGGAAATTAAATTTGAAGCCTGGCTGAAGAATGAAGCTCCAAATCCAAAGAGTTTCCCAGTAACTGTTTCTTGTGGTGTTGTAGGCTGAGGCTTAGGGGCATCAGTGATGCCTCCCAGGTTAAGGCTGAAACGCCTTGATTGCTCAGGAGGTTTCTGAGGTGGCTGGGGCTGAGGTGCCAGCTGTGCTGGTGCTGGCTTGGGTCCTGCCCCTGCTTGTGGGCCCTTGGGAGCTGGTTTTGTATCAGGCTTTGGGGCTGGTTTTGTTGGTAACTTTTTAGGATCATCTTTTGTTTGCGCTGGCTCAGTGGACTTTTGAGCTTTAGCATCTGGTCGAGCCCCAGGCTGAGAGGCAAGCTTGGGGTCTGACTTCTGCCGGGACACTTGTGGAACGGGTTTGGAATCTGGTTTATCCCCAGCTGGATGAGTGTCCTGGGATGGCTTTGCAAGCTCAGGCTTTGGGGAGTCTGTCACTTTCTGTTGAGTTGGCGGTCTGGGGCCTGCCAAATCCTTCTGCTCTGGTGCTACAGAGGTAGATACAGTATCTGCTGTAGGCTTCTGTACACTGGGTTGTTTTTGCTTATCTTCAGCCTGTGGTGGCTTGACCTGATCAGATTTTGGAGTGGCATCTATTTGCTGGGAGGTCTCAGTGGGTTCTGCACGGGCTTGTTTTGATTTTACAGGAGGAGACCCTGGCAAGGGTGTTGGCTTTTTTTGTGGAGGAGGTTTTTTCGAATCTGCTGACTGTGAAGGATCAGGTTTTGGAGTTACATCTTTCTTTTGCACAGGCTGTGGCTGGGGAGATGGTTTAGCTGTTGAAGGTGGAATGGGTGTCTTCTGTTTGGGTGCAAGTGGCTGTGGCCCAGGACCATGACCTGGTGCTAGGTCACCTCCTAATGTTCTTTGCACCTGGCAGTTTAAACAGAGCCATTCACTGATCTAGAGAAAAAAAAAAGGCAATTATAATTAAGAAAAGATGAAGTTAATAAAATAAACAGAATAATAAGTTATTCTAATATAGGACTTGCTCCGATATTTTATACTTCTGTGTAAAAGGGGAGAAATATCACTAATAATGTTTTGCAATTAACACGTACAGCTGATTATTTTCATTCTTCTCCACATCATTTGTGAGTCAAGCTATCACTGAGCCCATGATTCTAATGGCTTCACATTCAGTTTACACACAGCTGAATACTGGAGGATAAAAACCCAGCAGAATGAAAAAAAGGCATTGGAATTTCATGGGACCCAGTGATTCATTTACAGCAATAATTTGCCAGAATAATGACAAATACTGCTAAAATAGTTTAACACATCAAGTCTGCTGACAGAAAACAATAATCAAAATTATTAAAACATAGTAAATGCATAATTATCTTTAAGCATACATCTATCAAGCTCTTAATGCAGCTTATGCTTTTGGTAATGGTTTAAATTACAGAGCACAGGTATTGGCAGTACATATGTATCCAATGAATTAGCCACAGAGGTGTAAATGGTGTAACAAAGACTTATGAATTACCACCAATTTTAGGGGGCAAGGTCATCTAAAATCAGTGACGAGCTTTGCCTGAGCCCTGATGGTATTTCAAGAGCCATAATTAGGTTTCCCAAAACTCCTTTGTTATTAGAAGTTCCTAGCATAATTAATGTATATAATGGGCTCCTCTTGTCACACAAAGGAGAAGGAATAATGCAAATAATGTATTTACTCATACTTCTTATTAATTATAGTACCTCACAACTTTAAAACATTTTTTATCATTCCCAAGCAGCATTACATGAGAAGGAAACCATATTTCTGATGACACAGAAAAGCCCAGCTTCACCATCGGAGAAAGGATCAAATTGCCTAAAACATGTGGCCACGTGCTACTTTCCACACTTTCCATCATTAGCAGAAACATTATAGGCAGCAAAAATGCCATTCAATATGGTACAGAGTCTCATGGGCCTCCACCTGCAAGCAGATATTTAAGCAGGTCACCCTTAACTCTTCTGCTATTCTTTAGTCTTGTGTGAAACTCAGGATGCCAGCTACAGCACTTGCACTGCAACAGAGGGAACAGCAAGTAGGAGAACACACAACATAAGTCTCTTTTCCCTTAAGAGTGAAGATTCCTGGATGCTGTTTCTCACTCAGATCTCTGAGATTTCTTTTACAACATAAATGGTTCTGTGATGCTATGAAATCTCTACTATACACCACGGAACAAATCTAGAGGCACTACATGCAAAGCAGGATTTTGTCTGTGTAATATCAGAGCTCGTTGGAAGAAAGGAGCTCTGATATCATGGACTGAAGCAATGAATTCATTACTTTGGTGTGCCTTGCCAGCCTTGTATTTTTGCAGCAGCAAAAATTAAGAGTTGGATGCAGCTCCCTAAAACACAGTTATTTCAATTATTCTGATAAACATGGTATACACACACACTCTGGAATATAAGTTCACTATTACTAACAGCTTCACAAAGGGATGACAAATTTTGGCCTCAGCTGTAAAGTTCCATTCATAATAAGGCTGCACTTATCTTCCATTTTCAGTGCAATTTTTTAGATTGTTTAAACAAGTCTCTGTTCTACTTGCAAACCATATAACAAATGACTGTTAAGAAGTGAAAACAACTGAAAGAAAAACAAACCTGGAACACAAGTTTAAAGTCGGTTTTGAATTATGAAAGGAATTAAGTTCCAACCTGTACAGAGGACTTGAGCAAGGATTACCTTTAGCTTAACTCCCATTTTGTCTGCTTAATGATCACATCTTTTACCTGATTTTAAATATTAGTAACATAATTTAATTAGATACATACTAATACCATTTCTAGATGAATCCTTAAGGATTTTATAGGGCTTAAGTGTAATCAAAGACCAAGCTGTCACACTTGTCTGGCTTTGGCAAAGTAACTAAGGTTTCTTATATAAGGGAGTTAGGCTGTGCTCTACAGTGTAGAAAGACAAGATCATGTGAGGAGTTTTTTAATGGACCTAAGCAAGGAATAGCTTTTCCCCCTATCCAGATATTTGGAAAATGTGCTTTCCATAGGGATTCACAGCTTCCACTCCTGTTTACACCATGAAGTAACAGGTGCTTACCTGCTCTCATTCAGCTTCTAGGAAATCTAAATTTAAGTCACTATGACACCTTCAAGGCTTCAAATGAAGTAGCTGTAGAGTTGGTAGGGCGATAAAATGAGTAGCTTGAATAATTCTTACATTTAAGGTGTCCAGATTCCAATTGCACTTATAAGCTTTTAGGTTTGTCTTCAACCTCCAGCTTGTCCAGTCTGATTCTGCTCCCTACTTGGAGTCCAAACAACCATTACTTTTATGCTACAGATTTCAAAACAACCTTGTGCAGAAGACAAAACCTTAACCCTCAACCACTAATTTTTTCCTTATTATTACTAAAAAAAATTATATACATATATGTGCATTCTTGGTATGAAACTGAAGCCTCCAAAACCAAAACTGAATTTGCAACTCCTACAGTTGAACTTAAAAATGGAAAATGTACAAAGTTTAACTTCACTGTATTATTTTTTACAACTTTCTGGTTCCTCCCATGCATTTTAGTGGGAGGAATTAAGTGCCAAAACACTCAAGTCATTATGGGTTACACATATCTTCAAACAAACACAAAACTGCACAAACTATAGTCCTTTGATTGGAACAGCAGGAGTTCAAAATGAAATGTGCTATGTGATACAGTTTTCTATGAAACACTTCCCTCTTTGTTCTACTAGAATTACAGAGATTTTCCATAAATTTTGACAGGAATGGGCTTCTGTTAAATACAGATGTTCTTAAACACTATTACAGATGAAGTGAAACCTAGTGCTGTTGCAAATACCTAAAATACAAACACTTCTCTATCCTTAAAGGTGTTCCTGGGCAGAAGTCCTGTGACCTCCTAGTTTCTTTCTCCACATTTCTAATATCATGTGGGACTAAAAAGCAAAAGTTTCCAGAGGAACTTGTGAGTGTTCACTGTTCCTGTCTGTGACGGAGATTCCTCTTTGAAGCTGAGAAACCCAAGCTGTCTGGTTTTTACACCAGTATATAGGGATGGGAGCTGGGTCTTAATTCTAGAAGAAATTTGTAAGTGATTTTCTTCATTCTGAGACCCATGCCAATAAGTGCCATACCAAGGGCAGTAAACTTGACAGATTTCATGCAGCATTTCCAATTTCAACTCCCGAGCAAAGAAAATTGCTGCTTTGTAATCTAACTGTTGTAGAAACTATATGCCCTCAGAAAATAAAAAAATAATTAAAATTTATTTTATATATTCATCAACCATGGCACCAACTCTTCCACTTTGAAGCACCAAGTGAATTTATTTGGTATTATAATAACAACATCCATGGAGAAATACTTTGAAGAAAATTATAACACTACATTCCGTAGATTATGAATGCATAAAGAAAGACAAGCTAACACCTGACACCAGTAACAAACAGCAACTACAGTTCAGTCCTTCTCCCAAACAAAGCCAACACTGTTGAAGCAATCCAGTGTCTATTCATTTCTTCGAAAATGGTTGAGATTTGTTCTAACAACACAGACCCATCAAAAGCAACAGGAAAGCTGTCAGCAAGTGCATTGCCTGGCATGCTTAATTTCTATCCTTGCAGATGATGTAGGGGAGGAAGAGAGTCTATCTTGTTTCTATGATTCCAGAAGTACATGAGAAATAAATTTTGACTTACAGGTTGCACATATTTCACAAAAAATTACTGGCACACAATATGAATGTGGCTCTCAGAAGCCATGTTAACACTCCTTTTGCAGAGCAGAGCTGCACTTCAAGTGAACGGGTCTCATTCTCATTTAGAACAGTCATTTGTTGCTATAAAAAGGAATTTAAAATATACATAAAATATTAACATCCTTTTACATTACCACTGCTTTGTAAAATGGACTTTGCTGACACTGCTCAGCTCCAAAGCTTTATTGACAAAATCAGCTTTTAGTTTGAAAACACAGTAAC
Organism: Chloebia gouldiae; assembly: GCA_003676055.1. NCBI lineage: Eukaryota > Metazoa > Chordata > Aves > Passeriformes > Passeridae > Chloebia > Chloebia gouldiae. Next base: position 5,434,643 of record QUSF01000020.1, read on the forward strand.
TTATTTGGTCCCTGACAATTTTAAAGAGCAGTGACAAATACAGATTTGGCTTTTAGCAGACATTTTTCCCAAGATGATGAGAGAAACATGAAAAAATAAAGCACATGATTTTATGCAGCTTCATGCAGTATGATAGAATACTCTAAGACAAGAAACTAAATCAGAAAATCCTGTTATGAAAAAAAACTATCAAAACCCAAATTAAACTGGCATGTCAACATGCATAGTTAAAATGTCTTCTAAAGAAGCTTGTGCAATACTGGAGACAAAGTTTTTTCTTCTACACCATTCTTTTATGAATAAATTCTCAGCTGTTCAAAGTAATTACACCAAACCAAACATTTAACAATTGCACACAGTATGCAACTGATCCTCATTCAGGCAAATACATCATCACTACAAAATACATATTTACCTTCCTTTCAGGTATATGATGAGTTTGCCAGGGAGCACCCACTCAAGATGCTCAAAAACATGACACTAGATTCTAATCAGCAGCATGGTCCATGGGTTTCCATTCCACAAACCACAGCAATGGTTACAAGCTCTGTAGCTGGGTGCTAAACCAATGCTGGTGCAAACTTTTTAAATAGACATATTGAAAAAACATTCTTAAATGCTATTTAGTTGTTTTAAAACTACTGAACATAACAGAATTTATTATATTATTCATTTATCACAATCTTAAAACATGCTCCACTACTCTACTTAAATTACCAATATGAAAATCTATAGTTTGCATATGAATTATGAATGTTTGGTGAACTATGATTTTATAGCTTACATGATTAGAATCATAAAGCAAAATAATGAACACTACCTTTTGATTTTTTTTGAATGTCAGTATCTCAGGATATCCAAAAACTAGTTTTTTATAGTCAATGATATGATTAAGCTGCCTCATGCACATAGCAAGGAAAAAGACTTTTAAACACAGCTCAGTGCACTGCATCATGCAGTAATGCAACAAATGCTCATTGCTTTCATCAACAGCACTGAGATTTAACATGCCCGAAACACGTGAATGGCTGACAAAAATTCTAACTGCAAATCAAGAGAATGGCAAAGAAAAGGTTAACAAAGCTCATCTGTGCTGCACTGAGCAAATCATGAAAAGGATTAAGCTGTCTGGTGAGAGCAGGGCTGGGCTGTGCTGCCCAGCAAACACCATCCCACATCACATGGCCTCACATAGTAGTAAATTACAGTTGCTGAGCAACAGCAATACTGGCACAGATGGCTGACTGCAGTTGACATCTTTAGCTATGCAGATTAATTTATTATTTACTTGTGTTAAAAACTGTACAGGCCAGCTTTCTGGACTAATGAGAAAACACTCCAACATATTGTAGAATATTGCTCAGTTAAATTATTGGGACACTATTCCCTGTACAAAAGGGTTTTGACTCCATGTTCTGCCCCTTATGTAAAAGAGGGGAAAAAAAAAAGGGAAAAAAACCACAGGGCATCACTGCTATTTCTACATCTAATCCTTAAAGTAAAGAACTGTAGGCACACAGTCTTATCTAAGACAGAAATAATGTGGGAGTTTGTTTAAGAATATTCCATGGAGAGAAACAGTATCCTGTACTTCCATAACCCTTCTACTTGAGGTTCTTTACAATTTTCCCAAATGTCTGTGTGAGAGTTGTGGTGAGGGGCAGAACTATAGGAACTATACTAACTTCATTTCATCACAAAAATTGTGAATAATCTCCATTTTCATAGAAATTGCAGTGTTAGTAACACTGGAACACCCCAAGTACTCTTTGTACTAAAGCAAATATTTCACAATTTATGGCTTTTAAATGGCAGCTAAACAAGTCTTGTTTGCATCTGCTCTCTGATCAATTTGAACCCAGACTAAAGTCCATCAGTTCTACACTCCTCTTCTCACTTTACTTCAACACAGCTAAGAGCTGGTATTTAAATAACTACTTTGAAAAATTTTTTAAAGTCTTGGTATTTGCTGTATTTTTAAAGACTAATGTCTATATAACTTATGATGATTATAACAGCTGACAATTATATTTAGGTCCTTGATTTTTTTCTTCTATTTTTTCTGTTTTACTTACATAACCCTAATATCCCCCCTGCCAAGTTCATATAGGGTGTACAGATTCAAAGCTATTTTCCTTGATATTAAAAAACTTAAGATTTTGTTGCATGTCACTGCCACACTGATGGCAGTTTTATTCTTGTTTATATATAATTTCCAGAACAAGTTGCATTCTGGTTCCTATGTACTACTACAACACAGCAGGGTCTAGACTGCAAACCACAGGGAATACTTCAATCAACAGCTTCCTTAACTATCATGTAATCAACAAAGATTTAATAAAGTTATTTCTATTAATTTTATTGTAAGTATGAGCAAAACCTATCTGGATTCACAACAAGGATCATAGTCATCTTCTTTATTTTAAATTATATATTGTTCTCCCTATATAACCTAATAATAATGAAAATAACTAACAAAAAATTAATGCCTGTCTGACTGTTTAAATTCTGTTTAGTGATCCTACTTCATGCCCAAGTGTGTTTAAAAGATTTAGAGATGCAGGATCTTAATAAAAACAAATACCAAAAATAATTATAAAGTTTTGAACTAAAATATTATATTTTAAAATCAAATGTTGTGATAAGATTGTAAATATAAAGAGAGGCAGAAAGAAAGTAAAAAAAAATCAGGGCAATAATATGTAGCACAATAAATGGAAAATTTCTATCCTATCAAAAAAACCTTCAATAAATAGACATGTCCTCCCAAACAAAACAACAAAAAAAAATTTCAGACTGAGTTAAAAATTTTTCATGTTGAACTGAATAATAATGTGCAATCCAGTAAAAAGTTCTACTTGATCAGAAACCATGCACTCCACTTTGAGATAGTCAACTGTTTGGGATTTCTGATTCCTTTGCTTGGAATTTTTATCCTGCCTCTTTTTTCCATTAGGAATAAGTTGGCTTTGGTACAGACATATTATTAAAAAAAAAAAATCAGAAGCAATAAAATATTTTTAAGAATTCACTTTATCTCCACCCAGAAGAACTTTTGGCAAGTAAACAAATCCTGTATCAAATACACGGTTTCACATTATTTGAATGCACAATTTTCATTATCTATGTATAAAACTATACCTGGCCTCAAGATTAATTTCAAATGGTCTCCTTAAAGAACACCAAAACAATGGATGAAATACGATCTAAGGTATATAAAATTCATGTAGAATAATGAAAAACCCCTTAGAAGACAGGCATCCACATATGTACAGATACACATCCCAGGTGGGTTCCAGGAGCAGAGCCCACACACAGCCAAGTGTCCAGCATTAACAGCTCTAAATTCCACTCGATCATCAGCTTTGCAGACGACCATCATAAAGAATGTAATGACTTTGTAATTACCCTTTAAACCCTTGCTCAGTCTGGGTTGCATGTATCTTCCAATAACTTGCTCACAGGGAGTGAAAATTTACTCCAGCTATTGAGCATATGTGCTAATCATTTAGATTTAACTATAGCAGTTCATGCTTTTTGCCTTTTTTCCTCAAGACATCTTCGTTCATTTTCAGAAAGCCTACTCCTAGTTGAATGCTCTAATGGGTTGAATATTTTTTTGGGAAGTGCTGCTTTCTGTTGCTAATGGCTCATGGGAGTGGGTTTGGGAAAATAAAATGGTAACAAAATTAGAAAAATAAGTCACCACGTAGTAAAAGATACACTTCCTACAAGGTTCTGATGTACATGAAAGGCAAATGGAATAGAGTACCAGTCCTCAAACCTGCTTATATAATTTCTTCCATTACTTTATGCAACTGTTGCTAGGCAGTCATGTGCCATGGTGATGAGTGGAGTATGAATACCGAGACAGATTAGAGAGACATATGTTACTGAACACTTATGGATGATGCGTTTTCTCTCCAGACTGCTGTACAAGACACCAACTATCCTTCCTCCCCAAGAGGTATGCAATGTCAGATGGTTCAGAGAAACAGTTCAAGGGATCTGACCTTGTGGCAATAAAGGTATCACTTTCTGCTCTTAGTTACAGAGTTCTCTCTGGTGAGTTAAAACAGACAGAGTGCATGTACTACTGATTTTTAAATAGAGGTTTAAATTGATAAAATGAATTAAATTTTTATATACATTTTATAATGGTTTTACAGTGTATGCAATCTACTTCCTAAGCCAGTTTTTAAAGCTTGTAAAATTCTTTCAGGATTAGCTATGAATATGGAACACAGAAATTTAGGAATATCTATATTGGGAAAATTATTCAATTGATTAGTTTTGGAGACTGAGCTACCTTGTAAGAAACTTGTAAGGAGACTGTCTTAGGAAAGCAATTCCAGCAGCTGCACAAAGGGAAAATTTTAGAGAACAAAATTCAAATATTTTCCTAAATAAATGCCTTCCAGTCCCCCCATCCAATTTGAAACTATTGCTTCCCCATAGGTAATTTAACAGAAGGAGTAAAATCAGTAGTTGTACAGGACATGGGAAAAGCACGATGTAGGATTCCAGATCATGAAACATAACCAAAAAAATAGCAAGGAATGCTAAAGTAAAACAGTACAGTCAGTAGGTGCATGGGTAAGACACAGAATTTTGGTCAATAATACTTCAGGAGAAGTTAAAATACAAGAAGCAAAAAGAAAACAATTGCACCATAAGCAATAAAACTGACAGTCAACAAAACTGGCAAGTCACAAAATACAGTCTTCCTGATAGCTGGGAAGAAATGGGGGAAGTACTGTAAAAAAGGAATCAGAAACTTTTGTTAATAAGCTAAATACTTAAATGAAACAGAAAGTGGGAGGAAAATTTGATAATAACTCAAGTGAGAATCTTGGCAGCTGAAATAAGTGAATTTTTTGTCCATGCCAGAGCAGGTTCTATTAACTTTGATCCCAATGTTCAGTAATAAAGTCAGGTGTGATTTTTGTCACACTTCCATGGCAGACTGGAGCAGGACACCCACAATGAAGTTTCAGCAAGACAGCTGGTGGTGCAGAAATGAGCAAATGAGAAAAGCTTGAGTGGAAGTCAGGAGATTGGAACTAATAGCTGAATAAATTAGATGTCCAATACCTTCATTTTCTGAAATGATTTTATCATGAAATAAATGCATATCCTGTGTTTATTTCAATGTCTAATATGAAATTCAAATTTACTTTTACATATGTATGCAATCAGTTAGTCTTAAATGCAGCTGTATTTATTGTCTAAAAGTCCTGAATTTCACACTTACTGAGTACCCACTTCAAAAACTAGTAGTCATTCACAGAATTTCCAAATACTTGGAAATCTTACATAAACTCTCTCAAAATCTGTTTCATTTGAACACACCAATGTTGACCAATTCCACAGGAAATCTGAAGCTTTCAAAGGAAGCCAAACTTGGGGCTTCAAGAGACTCCAAGAGCACAATACAGACATGAACAACTCCGCACTCACAAATAAATGTAGAAGTTCTGGCCTAAAAACACTAGCAGGATTTGAAGGCAAAGCCTTGCAATAAAATTTCCTTGTTGACTTTAATATTAATACACCACATTTCTTGCTTGTTATATATATATATATTTACACTAACAGTCCACAATTACCTTTCCTCATGTAGACCCTGAAATATCAACACCTGGTTAGTTGCAGATGCTCTGGAATTTCTGCACACAGATGTTCTGTCACTCTTTTTCTCACCCCGGCTTCAGTGCCAGTTATCTCAATCCTCAATTTCCCTAAACTCAAATGAGACTTTACACTCCTAAACCAAGCAAAATGCTACCAATGGTTAGTGCTACTAGCCTTTCTGGCTTAAATTTGCAATTTTAACAAAAAAAAACTCACAAAATATCCTATTGCTGATGCAGGAAGTCTACTGTTTTTTACCACAAATAAACATGTGTGCTGGAAAGAAAACCAGCTGCTAGCTGTGTCCTTAAATCATTGTGGTACTGAGTACACAGGTTGCCCAGAAAGGCTGTCAGGCCTCTATCCTTACAGATATTCAACACTGGCTAAACCTGCTTTAGGTGACACTACTTTGGCAGAAGTACATTCCAACTTCAGAAATTCTTTGATTCAATTTTAAATGTAAAGTAGTATTTATCAGGTTCAAAATACAGTAATAGTCTGTACTTCTTCCTGTGTTCTTCTCTTATCAGCTAAATTAATACCACAGCAAGACAAAATAATGTTTTCCAAATATCCCCTCTAATTATCATTAGTTAGCCTTTGGTGCCAGGTCTACTATGCCTGAATTGATAAAAGTGTTGGTACTGAAAACAAACTCCAATTACTTTGCAAATTTAAAAGTAGCACATCAGGATGTACAAGAAGCTGAGCAAATAGTCACATGAAGCCTTATTCCCATGCAGAGCAATAAAGGATATGTATAAGCAATAAAACAAGCTACGACAAATATCAGGTTAAAATAAATTCATTTGAAGTCCTAATATTGCTTTCTATTCCATTTTTGTGTTATAGAATTACAAGAATGGTAATCATGGTTAGAAGTAGTCCACAGAGATCTTAACATCTCACAAGAATGAAATAACCCATGTAGCACCAAGTCAAACTCATGACACAGGCTTACAACTGAACACTGACACAGTTGTAAAGCAAATCCACCCCACATCCTTTCCTAAGCCACACACTGGAGTTATGAAGACTGATTTTTTTTTATTAGTTCTTATGGCAGAAAAGATTATCTATAAATGTATTTGCACATGAATATTGTGGTCAGATTATAAACACAGGTGATTAAAAACAATCAAAATGAGACAAAAGTCACACTGGGATTTCTTCTCTTTATATGAAGAGATAAGGACACATTTCTAAATCTATATGAGCAGAGAACCATTACCTTCTTTTTTTTTTCTCCAGTTGCACCCTGTTTTACTCATAAGCAGTTATCTGAAATAGCATTAACTTTTTACTGAAATTGTTAAATTATCACAATGGTGTATGTAGTACATCTGATGTTTCATCACAACAAAGGCAAATTGAATTCTTAGTGAACATCAGTTTGAAAATTACTCACCTCTGTGATATGAGGATTAGGATTGAATCCACATAGGCTGCAGACTACAGTGTGACACTGAGTACAAGTGTTGTAGTTGGCCTTTTCAGGAGTGTGCAGCAGCAGCTCGGTGGTTGTACAAATAGGGCAGAAGGTTTTCTTTGAGGCAGACTCGGTGGGTTGACTTGCACCAGCTTGCATTTGCTGTGGGGGTTTTTCAGGCCCTGGTTGCTGGCCAGGTGTTTTTGTAGGTCCTGCTTGTTGTGCCGGGGGTTTTGTGGGCCCTGCAGTCTGAGAAGGTGGTTTCGTTGGCCCTGCCTGGGGTGGCACTTGCTTTACAAGCCCTGTTTGCTGCAGAGGTGGCTTCCCAGATCCAGGCTGAGGTGGTTGTTTTGCAGGTCCTGCTTGCTGAGCAGATGGCTTTTCAGGTCCAGGTTGCTGAGAAGGTTGTTTTGGAGGCCCTGTCTGCTGGGGAGATGGCTTTACAGGACCTCCTTGCCGTGCAGGCTGCTGCGATGGTTGTTTTGCAGGTCCTGGCTGCTGTGATGATGGTTTTGTAGGAGGTGGTGTTTGGGACGTCACTTTAGTGCTGTCTGGCTGCAGTGGAGATGGTTTTGTTGGGCCTGATGAAGGTTTTGCAGAAGTTTGCTGTTGAACAGGTTTCGTTGGTTCTGATGGTTGCGGCTGAGATTTCTGTGGTCCTCGTGGCTGGGGTGGTTGTTTCCCTTGCTCTTGCTTAGAATCTGCTGGTTGGCCATGGCCTGGTTTCTGAACTTGCTTTGGTCCCCCAGGCTGCTGTGGCACTGGCTTGGAAGACTCAGTTTGTTGGACAGTAGGTCTGACAGGTCCTTGTTGTTGAACAGCTGGCTTTGGAGACTGTGGCTGAGTTGGATGTTTCGCAGGGCTCCTCTGCTCCTCAGGCTTCCCTTGCTCTTTTGGAGCAACTTTTTGTTTCCTACCAGCTTCTTCATGAGTTGTATCTGAATCCGATATCAAATCAAAAGGATTGAATTTGTTCACAACTGAAGTGACTGCACTCAATGGATTGGCTTCTGAGAGAAAACTGGGCATCATACTTGGCTTCTGATCTTCTTTAAAATCAGTCCTGGACTTTGATTCCCGTAGACTAAGAGTAGAAGGGCTCCGTCCAGGTGCCCGTTGCTCTGTCTTCAGCACATCTACTGTTCTGCTTTTACTTAAACCTGGTGGTCCTGGATCTGGAGGCTTACCTGGCTGTCTGGGATGGCGGCTTGTATCAAGTTCAGGATGTCTGCAAAGAGAAAATGTACTAAAATTAAAATAAAGCATAATACAAGAAAAATTAGATAAAATAAAATTAATCAGTAACCCTGGAAGCGCGCTGCTAGCACTGTGAAGTTTCTCAGTGGTTAAGCATTTTCAAGACCAAGGCTTATAACAAGGTGCATGTAAAAAGTATTTAAATAATCATTATTCTTTAAAGGCTTACACAAGTATTCAGTCATAGATTTTTTTTTCTTTAGAAAATAATATAATATAACAACATTTAACCAGATGCCCTTTTTTTTCAGAATTCTGAAGAGATCAAAGCTAGTACTTCCTATTATACCTATATCCAAATTATTAACTCTCCACCCTATTCCTCAGGATATAAAAAACAGGGAGACAGAATACTAAAAGAAAAAGAGGTGTCAAAATTAGTAGATCAAAGTATAGCCATATTAAAAAAATGCACAATGCAACATGTTTATGTACTTGTGTTCTGGATACTTGTAAAAAAATTGGCTATATTTACAATTCAATATGCAGCAGGGATTTAAACTCCTAAATTCATGTATGTTAAGGAGTATATGCTTCTTTGTAAAGTATTTTGGCATCCATCTGCTTACAAATCAGAAGATTTCTCCATCAAATAAAACAGATTTCAGTTCACAATTAGCCCTGAACCTTTTTTTTCTTCTTTGCAAATAGCTACCGTAATCTCTCAGCATCATCTGAACAATTCACACTGACCAGTATTTAAAAAACTCCACCACATTACATTAGAGAATTGGGGAAAATCCATGCAACAATATTTTACTATATTTTCATAAAGGAGAAAATGAAACTAAGAACAAAGAAACTCAAATCAAGATCATGGCTTCATATAGGGCACAGTATTTCACTTGTTGCTATACTTGGCTGTAGCATGGGAAATAATATTGTACTTGCTGCTAACGCTCAGGGATGTAATAAAATAGTCTATTCAGTGCTATCACTGAGCTTCTGCTGGAAGATACAGTTTTCTCTTCAGTGTCACAGAAATGTTGCAAATATAAAATTTTCACTTTTTACTTTGAGAGAATCAGTCAGCTGTGATCCTAGTTTGCCAGACATGACATTTCTTCTTGGGTATTCATGAGCAAAATAAATAATCACTTATTAGATTTAACTGCATTCCTTCACTAATAAATAGGTAAAGGTACAATTTGAGAGTTTTTTCACAAGTCTGCAGAACCATCTACAATAGCCACATTAAAAAATATATTTTACATCATTAATGTCACCATGAGTTTAGCATATTTCTGATTAGTGGCTAGTTTCCATTACATGGCTAGCAATGACAATACAAAAGGATAAAGCTAAGTGGTAGACTTTTCTGTGTAATTCTCACAACACGAGATTCCTCATAATCTTGTATCTGACTTTTTCTAAAGACAAACTGTTCCCAGCCTTCCACAATTCCATTTATCCTTCCTGATTCTTCTGTACTTATTGACCACAATGTCTGGAAGCTCATGCCCCTAACGTGCAACCCACTGAAGTGAGTAGGAGCTTTTCCACTGGCATCAGCAAACATTGATTAATTCATAAAGAGGATAGTCCAGATAAGCCCAATGATAAGCTAAATCTTTCAAGTATTTGGCATTTTTGCTTATTAAAAGAGCAGTTTTATACTCTGATTATCAGCTAGGTAGGTCTACCTGTAGTACCTGTAGTTGTGTTTCTTGTTATTTAGATAAGCACTCTAGGTTTATCTGAAGAGGCACTGCTTACCATATGAAAACATTTCAACTGGTCTATTAGCCTGATACACCTCCAGTATTTGTGTTTGTAAGAGTTCAAACTCTTGGAAAGCTTCATTCAACAATGATAAGAATGAAAAAGGAGTAGGGAAGAAAAAAATCAACACTGCTAATGAAATTTGGATCCAGAAATAGAGTACCATGCTCATGCCCAAACCTTACAATGTGAAGGTAGAACAGAACAGGGGGAGGGGGGAATCCCAAACAAAAACTGAAGAAAAAAAAAACCAACCATTTTTAAAAATTCAACTTGGAAATTAGCAAGAAAAATAACTGTGGATTGGAGTAGAATTCTGCTTCAGCTTGCATTTTGATCAAATAATGTGTTCCATAAATTTCCACAAGATCAGATATCAGGCTTTGAAATGAGATTAAAACCCATGAATCTAGGAAACAAACTCAGGAGATTCTCTTCAAGGCTATTGGTATATTCTGAAGAGCTGACTTGTCTTGCCTTTGTACATACCAATGTTTCTAAGCAATGGAGACAGCGCGTGATTAACTAGTGGAAGAAAAAGCCTTGGAAAGACAAGCTTCTTGAGAAATGTTACTTCTGTCAAAAGCCAGGACTTGCTCCATTTAGTTTGAGCTACCTGAGAGCTGAAGTCTTTTTTTCTACAACCATTTTACAACAGACTAATACTGAAAAATCTAAATTGAACTGGAGAATCAGAAACTTCAGACTAAGTCTTGTACTTGGCAAGAATTTTCTAGCTTTCAAATCTTTTGAATCATGAAAGCCCACAATTGTTTTAAAGCCTTCAAACCAGACCCAACATACAAAACAATTTAGTTCTTCCTCACATAATGCTTTTCTTTGTGCTGCTACATTTCCTCTCACTTTGGTCTTGATTCATGGAACTCATCTCTATTCATTTACATATTACAGCCAAATCAAAGCTTACTTTAGAGTAAGCAGAGATTTAACAAAAGGACTGTTGGTCTAGTTCTTCATTTCATAACTACAAGCAGCTGTTAAGAAGGCATGTCTTTTCCCCATTCATCAGTATTAATAGTTTCGCAGATAATACAACTCAAAGGTAGTTAGATCTTTTCATATCGATAGAAAATATATGGATGAACTTATGCATCCTCCAGTAGCTGACATTTTAAAAAATATATAGTTCTTCTGAAAAATATACCATAAATATACTTCAGAAGTGCAACACTCAGCAACACTTCTCAGTATTTCTTATCGAAATGCAGCATTTTTTTAAAATTTGTATCTACTCTGACCAACTTATTGAACTGGAGAAAAAAAAAACCCTAACAAAAAACCCAAGCAGCTGTATTAGATGGTCATATATTCAGTTGGCCATGTAATCCTTTCAGATACACTGTAATTCCTCAGGAAGTGAACACTGGCACAGTTACAGAGTCATTTGCTGAAGCTAGAACAAATGGAACTTGCTTACAAATTGACTGTGCTTGTTTCAGATAAATTTCCCAACCATGAATTTTCTGAAGAGAGGTAATTGAAATAGGATAGAAAGATTTCCACAGATCCTAAACATCTCACTGGAACCTTGAAAATGAAACTTTCATTAAAAATATTTTTTAAAAAATTAGTAGGAACATATTAATTAGACAGTTCACCTTAGGTGCTCTAGATCTAAATGCTTTTATTAAAATTCACAAAACATAAAAGCTCAAAGCCTACAGAAGTTCTAGAATGTAGAGTGTTCATTTTAAGGTGGTAAAGAAGCAACTATGCTACCTGGCACATATATTACTTATTATGAAAAAGTCTGTATTTGCAAAAATGTTACCTCAGGACACCAGCAATCATAAGGAATTTGTACACTTTAGGGTTATTTTGGGAGCAGGAATGAGAGCATTTAGAATATAAAGCAATTATTAGACCTCAATGTTATAATGGAAATCACAAAGGAAAAATCCATGTAATATGTTAAAAACTAACAGACGCTAAAATAAGGACACTGCCAAAATGCTATATGGACACTGCAAAGCTATATGGACTGAAAGCCAGAATTCCTATTTTGATCACACTCTCACCTACACACTTGGACCAGAAATGAAAAAGAAGAAGGAAAAAAAAAAAAAAAACCAAAAAAACAGTTCTAGTGTTAGTCTGGAAGAGGGTGATCTGTATTCCTTAGAATAGTCTTACTCCAAGGGTTTTGTTTGGATCAGTCTTGATATTTACTGAAAACATTCTTGGTAGCTCTCAACAGCAAAGAAAGCAAGAAGCAAGAGGATCAAATAAAGCCACAAACCAAGAGACAAGACAAGTAGTAACTTCATTACAGTGGGACAGGCATGAAGATACTATGGTGGGAACTGCTATAATAGTCAAAGCTGACATTCTGACGCACGGTAAAAGGCTGTGATTCACAAATTTAGAATCCTTTTACTTCAAATAGAGGGTGGAAGTATGGTATGCTAACAAGATCAAAGTATCTTCTGATATAAATATGTTTGTAGGAAAGCAGCCATTTATAAATGCAGAGATATACACGTTGCAATGAGTTCAGCCTACTCTAAAGACTTCCAAGAACATTTCTCTTTATTTTTTTATTCTATTGTTCCAGTAAAAAGTAAGTTTCAAAGCATTTGTGCCTTTGTTCATAGATGGCTATACAAAAGACAATTTTGAGCTTAGTTTCATGGAACTAAAGAATATTTCTTTTTCTCATTAACAACAGAAGCTGTGCAGAGACCTGAATTGAATGGAAAATTTTATTTTACACACAGTGCTAATGCCTGATCAACAGTTAAGCAAGACATGAAATAGGAAGATTTGACTTCCAGTTTTAAAAAATGGAGACCATCATCTCAAGTATAATCTCAGTGACTCCAATAATTGCCCAGGAATTAATTTAGTCCCATCTTCCTTGCCTCTCTTCTAGAATTCACTTATATAAACCTGATATTATATAAACTGAATATGCATGTATGTGGGGTGAGGTCAATGCACCGTGAAACAGTCGAGGAGGCTCCTTTTAGCTTCCTCCTTCAAGACAAACACACCCAGCCCCGGAGTCGGAGAGCAACAGAGGCGCCGGCCTCGGATGCCGGGCCGGGCCAGGAGGGGGTTCAGGACCGAGGACAGCGACACGGGGCAGGGCAGTGCCGGTGGGTCGGGACCACGGACAGCGACACCGAACAGGGCCGGGCCGGTGGTTCAGGACCACGGACAGCGACACCGAACAGGGCCGGGCCGGTGGTTCAGGACCACGGACAGCGGCACCCCCGAGGAGCCGGGCGGAGAGCGGGCTTGTTGCACATCGGGCTGAGAATTCTCCGAGAGGCAGGCAAAGAACGGGGAAGGAAATTACCCCATCCTTCGCAAAAGCACAATGAGGTAAAATCATGATTCTCCAGAACATTGAATACCGTGACAAGCAATTTAATCTATTTAGTCTCTCCCCTTCCAACTAATAAAGGAAAAAAAAAAAAAATAAGGGTGAAAAAATAAGCTGAAACAAACCTCCTCAATCCATGACTATTTAATGAAGCCAAATGATAGTTGTAGAGGTTCAGAATCGGCAGAGTGACAGCCAGTAAATGTATTATGCCCAAAAGCTTTGGAAGATTCAACAAGATTCTCCCTCCAGATGCTTGCAGAAGCCATCCACCCCGGGGAGAGCTTCCCTGGCTCCTACCAGAGCTGTGGGGCATCCAGCCCCGTAAAGCACACACCCGCACACATAAAACCAGAACGGTGTCTGCACATCTCTCCCCGCCCCGACAGAGAAACTGCCCGTGCTCCAGATCAGTGTAGGAAAGGAGGGCGCACCCCGGGACCCGGGCACCGCCGTTATTATCACAGAGCGCTGTAGCGGGGAAAGCCAGAGGATGCAGGCTCCGTCCCGGTGCCCGCGCCCGTGCGGCCACCCTTCCCTCCCTCTGCCAGCAAAATGGAACGCCGGCTCCGGGAGCAGCGGGCCCAGATCGTATTGCGACTCGCCCCCCGCCCCACCGCGAGGAGACGGAGAAGGGGGAAGGGAGGAGCGGGAGAAGGGAGATTTTCCGTGCATGCCTTTGCATGGGAGGCGGCTCCGCGCCGGCGAGGTTCCCTCTGGGCAGCCCCTGCGCCCTTGACATGACAGCGGCGATCTGCCTCCTCTCCTCCTCGCTCAGCTGGCTCAGGTCCGCCTCCACCCCGGCCGGGACCAGGCTCTGCAAGGGGGCCGCGGAGCCGCCGCCATCCCCGGCCGCCGCCGCCCCTTCGGGGAAGGCGCCCAGCCCTTCGCCTCCTTCCAGGCTCGCCTCGTTGCCCATGGCCGCCGCGGCTCGCCGCCTCTCCCGTCGGGCGCAGAGCGGGCCGGGGGGCGGCTCGCAGCCCCGCTCCCCCGCGGGCAGTCAGGGCTCGTGGGCCGCCACCACGGCCCCGCGCGGC